>JAZDUH010000443.1:5172500-5690000 GCA_036419115.1 Scarus forsteni
AATTATTTTGCTGCTGTTTTTACATTTGCTTACTCTTATATGTTGACTGTGCAGACCACTGTTTGTCCGAGCTGTTTATTGTTGTTGTTTTTTTTTTAAAAAAGATAACAATTAGTAAATATATAAAAAGAAGCATATCAGCAGGACTGACGAAAGAGTAGAGAGCACTAAAGCTCACAGAAGTGAATATAAAGCAGCGTCACTATGAGCACGACTACTGCACAAGAGGAAGAAAGCTGCAGAGTTTTATCTCCATATCCAACAGCAGAGAGAGAGACCTGGGGCCTGTACTACGAAGCTGGATTAAGTCATCCAGGATAACTCTGCGACATCTCGCTAAACTTCACCGGATCTCCGTCATCCGGATCTGCCGTACTACGAGGCTCGTTATCAACTCGATAAGTGAATCCGGCTGGGATCTATGCACACACATAAAATGGGCGTGGTTAGCGGCCCCGGAGCATTTTCCACAATGGAGAAGAGAGCAGCCTACTTCACGGGAGGAGCAGCAAATAATTCTGCAAAAGTATGAGGAGTACCGCAGTATTATCCAGGCCAGGAGCAACACGACTGTAGCCGCGAGAAGCCGGAGGGATTGCCGGCACATTTTCCACATTTTCCTACATTTTCCAGAAACATAAATCGCTGAAAATGTAATAAAGAACTCGTCCACATTAAACCAAAATTATGTAATTAAATAGTCTTTTAAATGGTGATGAATAATTATCTTTTTTATTTTAAAAGTAATATAATTAGCCTGAGTACAATATTTAATTTCACTTTTATTGTACTTTGCATCTAAAATAAGATTTGTCCCATTGTCATGATCCACCGCTATTGGACAGCGTAAAACATTTCCTCTTTTTTGTTAAATAAAATGATAAATGGACAGTGTTGATAACACTGGGATAAATATGAATGAAATGAAACGTAAATTAGATATTTAAAAATATTTCTTCAAACTAAAATATGTCTCTCAGTTTCATGGTGTTACTACCAAAATTTGGAGATCATATTACATTAGACGACATTTAAGATATGATTATTACTTATGTAGGCTAATTGTAATTGAACTTTAAACCAAAATTATTGTTACTTGACTTTATCCATAATAAAGTTCAGTACAATTATCAGCATGTGTTGTCTTTTATCAGAAGTAAACATCCTCGGATCAAACGTTATCACTGACATTGAGAAATAATGTCAAATAGTTTGAATTAAACAAGTTACTGCTTCATTTCATGGAGTTTTGTCAGCAGTCTTCAGATGTTGTGATATGTGCCTTTAGATTAATTTTATTGCATTCATGAATCTTGTGATTGTAACCTAAAATATGTTAACACCAATGACAGAAATGACATAAAAATACTGACAAGAACGATTTTTCTATGTGTCCATTATTGTTGCTAAAACATCATGGTCAACATGCTAATAAATACTCTACATTTGTCTAAACGCAATTATTTTTTTAACTTGTTTGACAAGGAAAATCACATTCATATTTTCAAAATGACCTTAGTGCATTATTTGCCACGTAAGGCTCAAGCAGGTCACAGATGTATAGAAGTCCCTCCCGTGAAAATCTGTACCTCTCGTACAAGATTTCTTCTGGTAAATCAAGCCGATTACTTCTGTCACGAAAAAAACGCTCCCGACGAAGCTCTCCTCTTACAATTTGTGACATTAACCAGTTCCGGCAGAAATGGGCAAGCCATTTTCCAAGACAGCAAATTGGTGACTGTGCGGTCATTTATGCCCGCCCGAGAGAACCGATTGGTCAGCGGGCGGTCTGTCACACCCCATGAGCTCTTATCCTGGAACTTAACCTGCTCCGGACCAGGTTTGGCGTTCAACATCAGTTACCGGGGCAACGTGTCTGGATAAAAAGAGATCCACATTCGTAGTGCGGAAAATCCGAAACTTATCCAGGAAGTTATCTCTGTAAGAGCTAATCCAGCTTCGTAGTACAGGCCCCTGGTGCTGATGGTTTTACCCTAATGATGATTAAAAACAATTCTTCTGGTCTCCACACGTCCATTAGTTGTCTTTAATTCTCTGTAAATATTTGTTTTCACCATCATCACTCAATACAACTACAATAATTCACTGTTCACAACTTTTTTATTATTACCTCCGCCAAGGAGGTTATGTTTTCGGGAGAGTTTGTTTGTCCGTCTGTGAAAAAAATAACTCAAAAAGTTTTGGATGGATTTTGATGAAATTTTCAGGAAATGTTCAGCATGGAAAGAGGAAGAACTGATTCAGTTTTGGTGTTGATCCGGATCAGCGTCTGGCCGCCATGATGAAAAATGTGATTTTTGTGAATAACTACTGAACTAAAATAGATATCACTAGAGAAGCACTCGGAGAGCGCAGACCTCGGCCAGCGCCACAGTCCTCACCCATATTGTGATATTCAACATAAATATTAGTCCAAACTTTATTTCATGTAAATATTTAGATTCATCGACCATGATAACATACCATTAGCAATTGGATTCATGATGATATCTATTTTAGTTCAGTAGTTATTCACAAAAATCTCATTTTTCGTCATGGCGGCCAGACGCGGATCCGGATCAACACCAAAATCGAATCACTTCTTCCTTTTCCCATGCTGAACATTTCCTGAAAATTTCATCAAAATCCATCCATAACTTTTTGAGTTATTTTGTTCACAGACAGACAGATGGACGGACAAACAAACTCTCCCGAAAACATATCCTCCTTGGCGGAGGTAATTATGAATCCAATTGCTAATGGTATGTTTTCATGGTCAAGGAATCTAAATATTTTAATGAAATAAAGGTAGGACTAATATTTATGGTAAAAATCACAATAAGGGTGAGGACTTTGGCGCCGGCGGAGGTCTGTGCTCTCTGAGTACTTTTCTAGTGATGTATATGTCTCATTTATTTTAGCCACAGCATTAATTCCACATTAATTGTCTTGTGTCATTTATCATTTATGTTTGTTATCAACAAATGTTGAAAAATAAACATTTTGCACTGCCTAACACCTCTGACATTTGTTAAAAAGTAAATATATAAATGCAATACAGAGTGAAATCGTCTTACTGTCAAACTTTGCTTTTTGGACAAACAGAACTGTCATATTTATAGTCATATTAATAATAGTGTGAATTCCTTGGCCTTATTTATAGTCTTACTTTTCTTATTTTATTCATTTCTACTTCATACGGATGTTGATATTGCTTAAAGATTCTGTAAGTTGCAACCAGCCTACTTAATCTTTCATTTCATTTTATTTTATTTTCATTTTATTTATTCAAATGCTAAGCTCTTATCTATTTTAATGTCTTTATTTGATATTTACTACTGCTATACTGTATATACAAGCAACTGAAACAAGTGAATTTCCCCTTGAGGAATAACAAAGTATTTCTGATTCTGATAAACAATCTTTAGATTTAAAATTCTGTTAGTATTCTGGTCAGAAAATTGAAACCACAGTAATAAAACTTTCACTTGGTTTATGAGAGTGATTCAATTTAAAGGTTCATATCAGATAACTTAATTCCTCTTAATTAATAAGTTCTACTAAATTGATGAAGAATTCAATCTTAATTAATAAATTAAGATTAATAATTTCTTCTTAATTTCCCTAATGGAATTTTTCCCAAAGGGATTGTTAAGTACTATCAAATCTAATCTAATCTAATCTAATCTAATCTAAAGGTTCTGTATGATCAGTTGATCTTTAGTGGACTAAATGTTTGATTCTCATTATTGTGGGTGGTGCCCCATTGAAAGGGATGCAAATAAGTTATTAAATGAATATCAATTCTTTACATGTATGTCCATTAATATCCAACAGATTATGCAACAACCTGCGTAGAGTCCAGATCATTTCAGGGGTGTTTTTTCAAGTGTGAGCAGGGTTTAAATGTTCTTTTGTAGTAACCTAGTAACAGTTACTAAGAGGGGGGCGGAGCTTAATAGATGATCACTTCCTGGAAAGGATGGAGAGTGATGTGAATGGTGACAGCTGTTCTCACCTTTCTGCTCTCTGGCAATTTTCCTGACACCCTCCCTGAAATCTGACAGCACGGCGAGGTATGGCATCACCGTGCTCTCCAGCTGAAAGACAGAGATGAAGATTTTTTTAGATTTAAGGATGACTGTGATAATAAAAGCTTAAACGAGTATGAGCTATTTTCTTTTGCCTCAAGACATACAGGAAGACAAGATACAGAAACCTTAAAGTTAGGCGTGCACCATACTGGACTTGTGCAGATAAATTTATACACTAATTATTCTGTGTTTCACTAAAATTGTTCTTTTCCTTTCATTGTTACAGTTCATTTATATTAGAAACAGATGTGAAGCAAGAAAAAAAAAACATTTTATTTTGACTTATAAAAGCATTGAGTCATGATGAGCTAAACTATGATGGTACAGTATGCATTTTGCCAGCATTACAGCCAATAATGGGATATTTATGGACACTTTGCTGATGTAAAATACATTTCAACCTATAAAAAACAGAGAAGTTCATTTCTTTCTTACTTACATCCACATTTTGACCTTGTCCTCCAACTGGGAAACCGATGGACTCTGTTTCTTCAATAGCACCAAAAATCTACAGACAAAAATAAAAACATAAGCATACTTTCATTGAAACACTCTTATATATATTAACCAAGGCAAACACACAGCTTTATGTTCCTCCACTGGCTCTGGAAACTCTCCCCCCATATATAAATATAAATTAATTTATAACTTTTTTCTGTTTGCTGTCATTTATTTATATACTAGTGGTATCAAAAGTTATCAGAATGGTTTTATTTTACACTGCACTCATATAAAAATAAACATAAAGCAATTTAACAGGTTGAATAATGGTAAATAATGTATAGGAGCCAAATGTTTATTTTAGTTGGGGGTTAATTAAAGCACAAGGTGAAGACAGGGGGTCAATTTTGACAATCCAACTTAAGTGGCCTACCTTTCTTATCTCACTCTTAAAGGAGTATTCCGACTATTTTGGACCCACGCCCTTTCCCTATCATTGACAGAGTGAGACAAGCTCAAAAATACCTTTTTTGTGTCTCTGCGTCCAGTGGCTGGCTCCCAGCTGTTAGCTCCGTACGTAGCTTAGCTCAATGGCTGGAAGTCAATAGGAGTCAAAGCCGGACTGACAAAAGTGGACAAAATACTCCTTGCAGTGGACCAGTGGAGGGCGTATTAGCAGGTGAAGTAAATCCAAATGGTTATAAAACAGGTTTTTCACTAAAATTGTTCTTTTTCTTTCATTGTTACAGTCCATTTATATTAGAAACAGATGTGAAGTAAGAAAAAAACATTTATTTTGACTTATAAAAGCATTGAGTCATGATGAGCTAAACTATGATGGTACAGTATGCATTTTGCCAGCATTACAGCCAATAATGGGATATTTATGGACACTTTGCCAATATAAAATACATTTCAACCTATAAAAAACAGAGAAGTTCATTTTTCTTACTTACATCCACATTTTGACTTTGTCTCCTCCAACTGGGAAACCGATGGACTTCTGTTTCTTCCTTTAATAGCACCAAAAATCTACAGACAAAAATAAAAAACATAAGCATATTTTCTTACTAGAAACACTCTTATATATTAACCAAGGCAAACACACAGCTTTTATGTTCCTCTCCACTGGCTCTTGGAAACTCTCCCCCCATATATAAACATAAATTAATTTATAACTTTTTTCTGTTTGCTGTCATTTATTTATATACTAGTGGTATCAAAAGTTATCAGAATGGTTTTATTTTACACTGCACTCATATAAAAATAAACATAAAGCACTTTAACAGGTTGAATAATGGTAAATAATGTATAGGAGCCAAATGTTTATTTTAGTTGGGGGTTAATTAAAGCACAAGGTGATGACAGGGGGTCAATTTTGACAATCCAACTTAAGTGGCCTACCTCTCTTATCTCACTCTTAAACATATATATGTTAATATTTATACTTATATCAGTTTACTATAGATTTGTTCATTTTTACATTTACATTTTAACATGTTTTATTGAATCGCATATTTAAGGTTTGTTTGTTTAATCCATCCATCTCTCTAATCAATTTATCTCTATTTATTATTGATTGATTTCAAGTCCATTATTACATCTATTCTGTTTATTTTTTCACTTTTTTCTTCAGTGTTTTCTGATTTTGAACTCATGATGGTGTTTCCAAAGTTCCTCATCACACACAGTTTTGTTAAATCAAGGACTTTGATTCTTTTTAAATCTGTTTTATTCATTCATCCATTTACTTTTCTTGTCCAACATCTTTTTACTATTTTTGGCACAACACATGAACAAATAACATTGTTTACAAACAGTATCAACAGTGGGCTCCGGATAATCTCACCCATTGTATTCATATTCAAAAGAACCCACACAAGTGTAACAAGCAGACAGAAAAGTTACATAGAAGTGCACCAATATCCAAGAAAAGGAAAAAGTAAGATAGGTAAATATTAAAAAAGGGAGTTAAATAAAGTTTAAATTAAATAGATGACTGCAGCATACAGTTATATAGATGAAAGGATATATACGTAACATTGAAGAGAAAGAGAAAAAAGAAAAACAGACTTTTAGTCTTCAGCCATTTTTTGAAACCTCTTATTCCTTTCAGGGTTGTGGGGAGGGGAGGGGGGCTGGAGCCTTTCCCATCTGGCATTGGGTGAAAGGCAGGGTACACCCTGAACCAATCCCCTGCCAATCGCAGGGCCACATAGAGAGAAGGACAATCATTCACTCTCACATTCATACCTAAGGGCACCAATCAACCCAACGAGAATGTTCTTGATCTGTGGGAGGAAGCTGGAGTGCCACGGGAGAATCCACGCATGCACAGGAAGAACAAGCTCACAGAAAGCCTGACCCGGGAATTGAACCGGCGACCCCCCTGGTGTGAGGCACGTGCACTACCTGCTGCACCACCATGCAGCCCTTTTTTTCTTTCTCATTTTTTCCTTCTTAATATTGCTTTTTAAGTTTGTTTTGCACACTCTCTCCTATTTGCTCTCTGTTTATGTAAAGATAAGTGCCGCACAAATAAAGTTTGGTTGATTAAAAAGAAGCTCAACACCCACCTTTTTAATCAAGCTTTTAATGGATTTAATTGACTTGTTTATTCCTTTATTATTTATTCTTCTATTACTTTATAACTTATTTATTCTTGTAGTCAAACTTCTGATCATATTTCTTTTTTTTTCCTTATTTCTATTATCCATTTTATATTATTTTATCTTTCTTCTTTATGTACCTCTTTTGTTTTATTTTTATATTTTTATTATTGTTTTAGTGTGACAGTTTTTAGCTCGAGTGCTTCCTTATGGGGGCTCTCCACGCTGGGAGATGCTCCTGGTCCTCATGTGGGGCCGCTGCCGGGGGACGGCTCAACCTGCATGGCAGGAGGACCCTGCACTGTGGTGTGGGGCCTCGTGTATGTGGGGGGTGGCGAAGTCCCCGGCTGCGCTCCACGTGGGCCGGGAGACCTCTTCAGTGTTGATGGCCCCCAAAGGTAGCTTATTCCTTGCCTCAGCCCTCGGTGTCCAGCCATGTCTCTCTCTCTTTCTCTTTTATGTCAGCTCGTATAAATATGTGTGGATGTGTGTGTGCATATGCTGATGTCTGCGAGTGTGTGTCTGAATATGTCTCTGTATTTGTGGGAGGGGGATATGCGGGTTTTCTGTTTTTATGTTGTTTTTAGCCTCTGTGAGGCACTTTGTGTTGCTTTTAAGTATGAAAAGTGCCTTATAAATAAAGTTTGATTGATTGATTGATAACTGAATGAAGCGTTAGAATAAGCATGCACACCTTCAGCATGTTGGTGAGGTACAGGGCAATGCTCTCCACCAGCAGGCGGTTGGGCCTCAGCTTGGCGCTCTTCCTGTTGGCGATGTAGCTGTTGCTCTGGCTGACCAGGTTTCTCATCTCCTCCATGCCTGTGCGAGTGTCGATGTTGTCACATAGAGCCGCGTGGATCTCAGACTTTCTGTCATAGAAACTGGACGAGACGGGACCACAGAACACACAATTCAGGGACACTCAAAACATGCTGTACTCACACTTGATCCACACGCAAATGTGGATCCAAAACAAATGTGAGTGGACTGAGGTCGTCTTCACCTCAAAATTCCATCTTAAAGGGACAGTTAACATTTTTTTGCGGTAGGGTTGTATGAGCTCCATATGACCACTAAGCACATTAGCACATCCATACCGGACCACTTAGTGGAAACGGGGCTTTAGACTTACAATGCAGTTAGTGAGTTTCCATTTTCAGCATACACAGACAAACCAAACCCAACTGGAACTCATCACAATTTGATTAAAATAAAAGAAAGTTCCTAAAATAAAAAGATACGACGACAGTATTTTAGTGTAAACATGTTTTTGCTTCCTCACCTGTTGTTCAGCTCCATCTCTGCAGCCTCCCACTTCTCATACCGTCCTGTGAGGTCTGTGGGCGTGCGCAGTATGTCTTTAACATTCAAGAAAAACTCCTGATCACGGAGAGAAGGAAAGAAAACTCCAGATTAAAACAGGATTAATGCCCCCTCCTGGAGGACTGAACCTCTTTATAAAGTCATCTCTTACATTCAGAAACTTCTCGTACTGGACGGCGGACTCCATCGTGTTTGAGGAATAGTCCAGCGTGTCCTTCCAGGAATGCATCAGGAAAGCCAGACGGAGCTGTCGAGCTGGATTAGGAGTTAGAACAATCAGTGCTGTTTATGTTTATACTGAACCAACATAATAAAAAAACACTGTCTTTTGAGACCACGTTTCATTTAAAATGCCTCTGTGAGGTCGTCACCTGTGTTTTTAGCCAGAGCGTCTTTAATGGTGATGAAGTTCTTCAGCGATTTGGACATCTTACAACCAGCGATCGTTAAATGTCCAGTGTGAAGGAAATATCTGACCCAGTAATCATTCTCAAAGAAAGCCTGTGAGGGGAAAACACACCACATTTAGATCAAGTTCATTGCATAGTTGCCAGGTCTGCTTATTATAAGCGACTTTGGGCTTCTTGTTTTGAAAGTTGCTAGTAAATATTGGCAGTTGTGGGTTGTGTTTGTTTGTATAGTTGCTCATTTGGGCTTCTTGTGCCCCCAAATCCAGGAGGGATCTGACGCTCACTGTACTTGTTGGGGCCAAAAGGAAATCTGATTTAAATAATGAATTTAATTTCTGGTAAACTTAATCAAGGAAAGAATATTTATTTAAATAATACGTTGTTATGAATTTTCTTGCCTGCCTAGTTCTTAATATTTTATTCAACATTTATTTGAATTCATTTCTTAAAAGTAAAATGTCTGGGTTTTTGTTTGTTTAACATAACAAATTGACCAAGTTCATTTTTTACTGTTCTTCCCATCCCTACGTGCCCGAGTCACTGCCTGCTTCAGGGTATTTAATGTGATTAGTGACACCTGGTTAGGTGATGGAGGATTGAGAGTGGAAGAAAAATTTGTTGACTGAAAAGAGCAGATCCGCAAAATATAGTAACTTTTTCATTTAGTTTTAAACGTGAAGTGACGATTGTAAATCCCTTTTTTTTGGTAAATAACCCTGGGAAGTGATACTGGATCCGTGGCTGCTTTTTGTTTGGACTGTTCGATTACTACCAAATAAACTCAATTCAGAAGTTACAAACTATTTCCTCCCACTCTAAACACAAATGTAAATTTTACTGTAAAAAGAGGCAAAAATGACGTTTCAACCAAAAATAAAGCCGTACAGCTAGAATAACATGTATTTTTAATGTAGATGTTTCAGTTATCACAATAATAAAGCTGTAGAGGCTCAACATAAACTTAAATAAAAGCCTGACTTTGTCTGTTTAGTTACAAAAAGGCTGTAGGCCCACCCAAACACATGCACACACACGTACGCACACACACACAGCCCTCTAATTATCCAATCAGCTGTTAGTATGAAAATGAGCCAGACAGAGCCAGACTGTGGTGTCAGGTTTCAGCACGGAGCGTAACTATGAAGAAGCAGCGAAGCTCTGAAAAAGTCGTCTTAGTGACTGTCAGATAATTATAGGGATGTAACGGTTACCGGTAAAATGGTAAAGCGCGGTAAAATTTCCCATGGTAATTATTACCGTGTCCTATTAAAATTACTGTTATACCATGTTTGATCACCACACTGCCTCAGTAACGCACGATGATGCTGCTCTTTGACTGGAAAAGCCTGAACTTTGTATCTGTCCTCGATTAGGCAGCCTGACGCGAGGTGCACATGTGCAGTTTATATTGTTTGGCCTCAGTCTGAGACCGAAGTTAGAGACACAGTGAAGACTTTTCCTCCCAAAACGGACTCTACCAAGGGGAAACGGATAAAAGACAGTCACCCTGTCTAAACACGAAGCTGCAGCGAAAGAAAAAGACATGCATGATTAAAACTGCTGTAACTCCTCGAGTAAGTGAACTGACCGAGCCGTAGAGGTAGAGAGAGAGAAGATTCAGTGAGCCATACCTAAGTGAATAACCGGTGGTTATCAGTATTTTCCGTCTAAATAATGTATAAATCTTGTATTTAACAGCATTAGGATCATTCTGGAATATGTTCTTGCCGTTTTTTTTGCCACATATTCACCGTATTTCGAAATAGATCGTCTTTTTCCGTCAAAGTTCGTGTTCGATGGATTAAATCAATCGTAATTTGTAAATTTTAAATGAGATGTCGAGGAGATCTGTCATGGAAAAGGGAGACTAGAGGAGAGTCATGAAGGGGGCTTCTTAACTTTTATTTCTCATGAAAGGGGTAAAAATGTACTAAAAGGGCATTTATTGACAAAAAAGAACTGTTAAATTATAATATTAAAGGGGTTAAATGATTTCAATTTTGGCTTCAAAGTACATTTTAAGCATTTTGAGCAAACCACAACAATACCGTGATAATAATGATAACCATGATAATTTTGGTAACAATAACCGTGATATTAAATTTTAATATAGTTACATCCCTAGATAATTAATAATTAACAACAAACGACTTGTGTCTGACAGACCCTGGCTGTACATAAAGCTGCAAATAAAAAAAAGCCACAAAAAGTCATGTAATTTTATATCCTATATGCTGCTTTTTATAAATTTAGTTTGAGAATAGTGTTTTCATTATTTACCTTAGTTTCAGTTTTGTAAATATTGACTATAGTGTGTGAAGTCTAGTTCTAGGTTCAAATTTATTTTAGAATAAGACCATCCAGTTAAATGTTATGTTGTTGGTTGTTCAAATCTGGATATTTATTTTATTTTCAGTTCAGTATAGCACCTTAAGCATTAGCTCTTTTTATTTTTAAATATTTTATTTAACTTCAGGTGTTTGAGTTTGAAATATTAAATTACAGTTCAGTAAAGCACTTTAAGCACAAGCACTTTTATTTGGACATGTTTTATTTTGCCTAATTTTTTGATTGAAATTGTCAATTTCATTCAGTGAAGCACTTTAAATGCTCTTTTTTTTTTAGGTGCACCGATGCAACCAATACAAAAAGTTAGTCTGGAGCCCTGTATCACAGTAGAAAAAATGGAAGTTGCTAGATTTTGGACTTGTTTTTATTGACCTGGTTGCTTATTACAGTAGAAAAATCTGACAACCCAGGTACTTTTGGAACGGTCTGTTCTGTACCTCAGACTGAGCGAGCTCGTTGTCGTGATGGGGGAATCGAAGATCAAACCCTCCGCCGTGGATGTCCATGGACTCTCCTAGGATGGAGCCTGCCATGGCCGAACATTCAATGTGCCAACCGGGCCGTCCCTGATAAAGAAAAGTAAAAAATAAAAACACTATCAATTACCATGAACATTTTCAGTGATCCACTTTGTAAAATAACTTTAACTTGCATATAAACTGCATCAACCATCAACAAAAATGACATAATTTAACATAAATTAGCACTTTTAGACCAGTTAAACTATTTTAATGGCAGTTCAGCTAGATGTTGCTATATTAATCCAGATTATTCCTCTCAAGAATGAATCCATTATAGATATTAATGGTAATATTAGACTGATCTCTCTATCCATGGTTGTATTGATTATACATCCATAACAACTATCTTTACAACCATACAGACATGAGGACCCTCTGAAAATGAGATGCCACATCTCAAGGGCTTACCTTTAATATATTTAAAATCAACAAAGACAAATACAGGGTGTCCATAAAGTCTCTTTACAGTTTTAAAAAAACGTATTACAGAGGCAGCTGATGAGATATCTTAACCAGATTTGTTTTATTTTGATCAGTGTTTATTGAAGTTTTTATTCACATTAAATTTTGTGTTTCAGATATTCTGTTAATGGAAGGAAAGCTGTTAAATGAACCCTTATAAAATGGCTACTCCTCAAGAGAAGATACAATGTGTATCCTGGTTTATTGAGACAAACTCAGCGAAACTACAGAACTGAGTATGGAAGAGGTCTACCATCGCGTCCTTCAATTTGTGCATGGCACAAGAAATTTATGGAGTCAGGGACAGTGTTGGATAAAGGGAGGAGTGGGTGACCAAGAACATCTGAGGACAACATCAATCGTGTAAGACAAGCCTTTCCTTCCATTAACAAAATATCTGAAACACAAAGTTTAATGTGACTAAACATTTTAATAAACACTGATTAAAATAAAACAAATCTGGTTAAGATATCTCATCAACTGCCTTTGTAATACATTTCTTAAATTGTAAAGAGACTTTATGAACACCCTGTATATTGCTATGCAAATAAAGATTGATTGATTGAATCTATATTCAGCAGAGACAAATGTGATGAGGACAGATTTATGATTGGGGCGTCCATGGGTTTGTCTCTATCATAAATTCTTTTTATTAGTCCCTTTTTTCTCTGCCTGGATGGGAACATCTCCGGATGTATGTTTGTATGTACATTTATTATATGCATTTGTATGTATGTAGTTGTAAAGTGTCTTGAGATAACACTTGTTGTGAACTGGAGCCATGCAAATAAAGATTGATTGATTTAATATTTGTTGATATCAGCCAATGAACTTTAAAAATGACTCCCACCTTCCCCCACGGAGACTCCCATGAAGGCTCTCCTGGTTTTGAAGCTTTCCACAGGGCGAAGTCATTGGGCGACTTTTTCTCACTTAATCTGTCGGCTGAGATGCTCAAATCACCTGCAGGGAGGAAGAGGAGGCTTGATATTAGCTGAAAAAACTAATTAAAAATAGTTCTTACTTTAACCCTTTAACTACCAGCTCAACTAAATGCAGAAATACTTCAATTATTAAAAAAACATAACACCTCATTGTTTCTGTCAATGAGTTAGGAGACAAAAACATTTTTTATGCGATGGATTTAAAAAGCTAAAAGTTATTATTATCACCATCATTATTATTTTAAATACTTATCTTAACAATTTACCAATAAGATGATATATACATATATATATGTGTATGTATATATATATATATATATATATATATATATATATATATATATGTGTGTGTGTGTGTGTGTGTATATATATATATATAAATATATACACACATATACATATACATATATATACATATATATATACATATACACACACACACATATATATATATATATATATATATACATATATATATATATATATATACATATATATATATATTTTTATATACACACACACATATATATATGTTTTTAAAACCTTTTTATTCCACACACAGAGAATTTTATTTTTTGTGTTTGTAGTTATATTATCTCACACACACAGTTGAATTATAGAATTATAACAAGTTTTTATTTATTCAGTATTTTCCTATTTATATATATCCCTCAGTTGATGGAAGTTTTAAACAGTAGCAAAACACTTGACACTGGAAGTTAAAGGGTTAAAAGCATACTGATAAAATGTGTTAAATATACACAAATATATATAAAAAATAAAATTTCATATATAAATATAAAAAATAAAATTGGCTGCAATATATAATTTCATAAATAATTTTTTTTATTTTATGTACACTGTAGTACAATGTTGTGTTTTTTAAGAAATTGCAAATTGTGGAACATAATGAGAAGTTAAACTAAAAGCATACTGACAAAAAAAAATGTATCTGTATTAGGAAGAAAATAAAGAAAAAGAGATTTTTGCACAACTTCCTACTGTTGAGGATTTTTTATAGTCTTTATTTCGTATCGTGAGCCCTTTTTTTGTATTTTGTATTGTTTCGTGAGTTGACCATTTTGTTACACCCCTAGTAGATATCCAACAGATTTGAGAAGAAGTTCTGGTATGTCGTGCCACCCAAAGATTGAGCTGAGAGAAACCCAACCTCAGCCCATCACATGATCTGATACAAATGTGCATACTAGCAAAAAGACAGAGTAAAACATCTTCTGTTTATAGGTTAATCAGGACATACCTTCTCCCTCTTGTAAAGCCTTCTGATCTCCAACAGCCTCTGGCACCAGTTTGGCGTACGAGTGACATGGACTTGAATCAAACTTCGCCGTGTCGAAGTACACAGAGCCATTTGATTCATACCTGCAAACATTAGAAGAACAAGTTATTAAAACCACACTTTTCTGGATAGAATGGATTTATTTGAGCACGTCTTTCACGTCCTCACCCGTAACCGTTTGAGATGACCTTCTCCACAAACTCGACAATCTCAGGGACGTATTCACTGACACGAGTGAGGACATCTGCGGGGAGAACCTGGAGGACATGAAGACAATTATTAAAAAACAGAAATACAATGATGCCCCTACATACTGTTACAGCTTTATGATCAGGTGGCTCCATGTTTGGAGGATACTATCATCCAACTAGAAAAGCACTCGGAGAGCACAGACCTTAACCAGCACCACAGTCCTCACCCCTATTGTGATTTTCACCTTAAATATTAGTCCTACCTTTATTTGATCTAAACATTTAGATTCCTTGACCATGAAAACATACCATTAGCAATTGGATTCATAATGATATCTATTTTAGTTCAGTAGTTATTCATAAAAATAAAAATAAATCATCATGGCAGTTTTCTTCTGGATCTAGCTCCAAAGTTTTGGAGGTACAAAAAAATCAGATTGAACACTCCAGATTCCACAGTATCTTGGCTATATTTTGGTGTTTGTTGCAAGTCTATGCCTTTATTTGTTCCCTAGCTATGACAAAAATTCCAAGGATATCTACATTTTTCTTGTTCTGGATCAGATAATCCAGGATTTTGCCAGGATCCAGATCAGTCTTTGATATCTTGGAGAACCTGTTGGAAACTTGTCCTGTATTTACAAATACTGAAAATGGTCCTATCCCACAATGTTAAAGAATCCTTTAAGAGATTCCTGGATCCAGACAGTGATCTGGATCACTCCCAAAATCGAATAATTTGTTCCTTGTCCTAATCCGAACATTTCCTGATTTCCGCCTGCACCACAGTCCTCTCCCGTATTGTAATTTTTACCATAAATATAAGTCTTACCATTATTTAATCTACCGTAAATATTTAGATTCCTTGGCCATGAAAACATACCATTAGCAATTGGTTTCATAATGATATCTATTTTAGTTCAGTAGTTATTCACAAAAATCACATTTTTCGTCATGGCGGATCCAGACGCTGATCCGGATCAACACCAAAATCGAATCAGTTCTTCCTTTTCCCATGCTGGACATTTCCTGAAAATTTCATCAAAATCCATCCATAACTTTTTGAGTTACTTTGTTCACAGACAGACAGACAAACTCTCCTGAAAACATAACCTCCTTGGCGGAGGTAACAAACATATATATAGAATATCAAATATTTTCTCTGGATTTTTTCACTTTCGTTTGGAACCGTGAACCATGTCACATTGAATTCACCTAAATCACCTTTTCTTCTCCACTCTAATGCTCAATTTGAACTTCAGAAGTTCATCTTGACCATGTTTACATCTCTTTATGCACTGGGTGGAGGCAGAGTGATTGGCTGACGAGCAATTTGTGCTACCAAGCAGTTGTGACAGCCTGATATCTGATTGTAATCTCAAGGACATTTTCTCTTGGTGTTCCTCAGGGCTCAAACCTGGGTTATCTTCAATTCAGGTTCTTCTCTTTTAATCTTCTTGTTTTTATTTATCTCTATTTTTATACATTTTTTTTAACACTGTGTTCATTTCATTAGTTTTTATTATTATAATTAAGTCTATGCAAGATTAAACTGCACCCCTGTACAGCACTTTTGCCAAACAAGGTTCTTTTAAAAAGTGCTTTAAAAACAAACTTTGACTTGACTTTACTGATGGTTGTCTACAAACTCAATAAATTTGGGTTGCAACCATACCGCTATTTTTTATTTAATACAATTTCAGAAAAGTTTCAAACTTTTTAAAGAAATTTTTGATACCAATGCATAAAAAATAGAAAGTAAAAAAATCCAACATTCAGCTAATATGTTTTCAATCATAGAAAAATTGAAGACATTTAATGTTAAGTCTTCAAAAACCTGAACAAATGTTGACTTACATTGAGAGCCTCCATGTCTTTGTGGTACTCCCCCTCCCAGTATTTCGGCAGAGTGGAGAAGATCGAGTTTTCTGTGACCTGACTTCCAAACTGTTCGTCCAACCAGTTGGCCAGCAGGTCTTTGGAGCTCTCCAGCAGCACCTGAGAAGAGAGGAGGGACAGATTAAATGTTTATCCAACACTTAACCCTTTAACTTCCAGCTCACATATTTGGCAGCAGCTAATAAATTCAGGAATATTGAACGTGTTTAAAAACATCAAATTGTTTGTTTCTGTTAGTGCTTTCAGATACAGAATAAACCACAAACAAACCAAAAGAACTGGTATTTTCTTTGTGTGGGATTTGAAGGTTTGAAAGCAAAAAGCTATTTTGTATTATTATCAACATTATTTTTTATAAATATGTAGCCATTTATTTATATGATTTCTATATATAGAAAATCTGTTATTCATCCAAAAGATTTTTGTGTGTTTTTCAAACTCAGTACAATTTGTTTTTAGTTATTTTTGATTGTTATTTCATTTACAAACATTTCTGCCTTTTCTAATTGATTCTTTCCCAAATATTTCAGCATTTTTATGTCATCAGGTAATCAACTGTTGGCTTTTTAAACCATTAAATCGCACAGCATAAAATATCTTTTTTTTGTTTTGTTTATTTAGTTTTCTTTGTTTCCTGAAATGTTTATTAAATCAGACAACATTTTGGTTTGTTCATTTTTTAAACATTAAATATCCATTTTCTCTATTGATGACCTTTTTCGAAACAGTTGAGCTGGTAGTTACAGGGTTAAGAGGGCTCTCCAAAGATACTGTTTCAAGATGCAGATGCCAAACAAACGTGGTTTGAGGATGAGAAACGGACAGACTGCCTTGTGAGCTTTTCTGGTGAGCAGGTTTGATCATGTGTTTGCAGTGAAGGTGTTTAATATTTCTATGAACGACGTGTTTATTGAGTTTTGTGATATTAACATCGTGATATATTCATTACATAAGAGAAAAACAAAAGTAAAATAATTAAATTAGTAAATACATCAGTAAATAAAATGCAATAAAAAAGAAAAATTAAACTGAATACAAAAAAATGTAAAAAAAAATGTCTTTCAGAGCACCCCGAGAAATTTGATCATTTGCACTACCTTAACTTCAGATAATATATTCAATTACATTAAAAATGCCAAATAAATTAGATTAAAACCCCCCAGCTTTTATTCAGTTATTCCAAAAATGAAAGGGTACCCTTTTGATGACACAGGGAACAATAAAAAAAGATGAAATGAGATTAAAAAAAACAAGAAAACAAGGGTAATGGATATAATATTGTACATATTTTCATAGTTAAAGCTGTGATAACCTCATTCCAAATATTCCATTTTGTACCTTATTGTTGCAAAACAGTATATTTTATTTTTTTCTACACTGAAAAAATCGTTGGCTCTTATGATGAAAAGGGCACAGAAACACAAAATATTGTGTTTCGGTTTGGAGATGTTGAAAAGATTTAAGTGAAAGTAAAAATAAGGATTTACATTTAACATTTTTATTACACTTTCATAAGAGGAACTTTTTTGGTATATGAAGTTTTTCAGTCTATGTTAAATATTTAAGTTCCTCGAGGTTTAAAGAGGGACAGAGCATTTCTTTTGTGATCTCTCTGTCCTCTCCGGCTCACCTGGGCCAGAGGTTGAACCACCTCGTCTGCTGCTTTGCCGTCCATTGCCGTCTGCAGAGGCTGCAGAGCGGCTGTCACAGCAGCATCCAGCCTCTCCAACATCTGCTTCTTGTCAGGGTCGGTTGTCGATGCCAAAGTGGCCTGAAATGGCTGAGAAACAGAGAAAGAAAGGAAACAGAAGAAGAAGAAGAGGTGAGGATTCATCTGACTGGACACCGAACCCAGGGCTCCAGAGTGCAACCATTTTAGGGGCACATGCACCCAAAATTTGTGAGAGTGAACCTAACACTTTTTCTTGGGTGCACTGGCGCACCAAGAAAAAATATTAGGTGCACTCTCACAAATTTAAGTTGACAAAAGTAACTGAGGTAGTGGAAAAATACACCTAAAATGGACAAGACACAGCACCTGCTTCCTCTCTTTTCTGTCCCTGCTTTGTATCTTCACAGGCTGCAGGCTGTAGACCCACTCACACACACACAGCTCTCAGTCATCATCCAATCAGCTGTTAGTATGCAAATGAGCCCAGACTGTGGTGTCAGGTTTCAGCATAGAAGCAGCGAAGCTCTGCCAAATTCGTCTCAGTGACTGTCAGATAATTAATAATTAACAACAACAACAAGTAAAACAAAGTAACATTAAATGTAACATCTATATTTGTTCAGTCCTTTCTCCTGTTACGGTGGGAGTTTTTCAGTCACAGGCACAGAGGTGAGAGTTCACGTCCACTAAGGACAAAAGGCCTGACTGACAGACCCCGACTGTACATAAAGCTGTAAAGAAAAAAAAGCCACAAAAAGAATAAAAAAAATAAAGAAAAAAGTCACAAAATGTTCTGTCTTATGTCATTTTTTAAAATAAAATAGTTTGAGAATTGTTTTTTTTTATTATTTACCTTAGCTTCAGTTTTGTAAATATTGACTATAGTGTGTGAAGTCTTACTCTAGGTTCAGATTTATTGGAGAATAAGACCATCCAGTTAAATGTTATGTTGTTGGTTGTTGAAATCTGGATATTTATTTTATTTTTCAGTTCAGTACAGCACCTTCAGCATTAGCTCTTTTTATTTAAAAATATTTTATTTAACTTGAGTTTGAAATGTTAAATATCAGGTAAGTAAAACACTTTCAGCACAATCACTTTTATTTGGAAATGTTTTATTCTGCTTAATGTTTTGGTTTGAAATTGTCAATTTTATTCAGTGAAGCATTTCAAATGCTCTGTTTTTCTTTTAACATATAATTTTGCTTCAAATAAAGACAAGTACTTCTTTACATCCTATTCTCTTTTTAAAAATCATTTACATTATATTAAAGTAGTGGAGAGTGATAAAATGGTGACCTTATGGTGTTAAAGGTGACATTATGAAAAATTTGGGTGCACCTAATTTTTGTGCTGGTGTACCTTAAAAAATTTATTTGATGCTCCATTGCAACCAATGCAAAAAGACAGTCTGGAGCCCTGTAACCTGAGGCTGAAATTCACTGACAGAGAATTGTTTATTCTCACCCCTCTGGCACTCAGGACATCCTGAAGGATCTGAGCAGGTTGTGGTTTCTTCTCCTTGTACTGGTCCAGGAGGAAGTTCTGCCGTGCTCGTTTTATGATCTGAAGGGAAGAAACACAAATGTGAAATCCAAATCAGAAACTTTCAATCAGAATTAACAGGAACTGGAGCAAATTTAAACAAACTGTATCATATCCAAACATAAATATTAACATTTAATGTCCTCATAGGCAGACTTGCAAATCTGCCTTTCTTTTTCTTTTATTAGTTTTTGAATCTCTGAACAGTCTTGCTCCTGCCTATTTATCCGATTTGCTTTTACCATATGAACCCCGTAGAGCCCTTAGGTCTTCAGGTTTTGGCCTTTTAACTGTTCCCAGAGTAAAAACTAAAACATACAGTGAAGCCTCTTTTTGATATTACGGCCCTCGTCTGTGGAACAGTCTACCTGAAGACCTGAGAGCACCTACTGTTCATATTATTATAAGAAAACCCAAGACCTGCTTTTTTAATCTGTCTTTTAGCTGATTGTATGTATTATTATTTTACGTTATATTTTAACTTATTTTAACCCTTTTATTCTATTTCTACATTTCAGTTCATATTTATTATTTGGAATTTTATTCTTTGTTAAATGCTTTTCCTTTTATTATCCTATTTTAGCTAATTTTGTCATGCACCTGATGTTACACTTTCTCATTTTACCATATTACTTATCTAAATTTTATTTTATATTATTATATTATCTTATTTATTAACGTATTTAGTAATCTTACCCTCTAGTATTTTCGAGTATTTTTTAACTATCATTGTATTTTTATCTCCTGTGTTCCCTCATTTTTAATTCAAGATAGCGTTTCCTCAGTCCTTTAATTCTGTTTTCTGTCAGAATTTCCTTTTTCTGTCTTTGTGTGTTTGAGTACGTGTGTGTGTGTATTGAATGTGGGTTGCGGGGGTCTTATGTTTTCATTTTATGCACTTATGCAATTTTCTGCTTTTAATTTAATTTGCTGTTATTTCCTTTTATCTTTTTTTCCATGTAAAGCACTTTGTATTACAAAGTCCTGTATGAAAAGTGCTATACAAATAAAGTTTGGATTGATTGATTGATTGATTGATCCATATGAAGCATCACAATGAAAAACATTTTAACAGATTTATTTGTCAGTAGAACTTTATCAGCTTTAATTATTTTATTAAACATTCAGTTTCAGCTTTGCTTTATGTCAGACTTATTACCTGCTGACATCTGGCAGAACCGACCGCTGATTTATTTACTTATTTCAGCACATTTACAAAGTTACAGACATAAAACAATTTCAGACACAGAAACAAACATATCAACCGGTTAAGTCAGAGTCACAGAGCAGAAAGTTTTCAAAGCATTTACAGCCTACTTCATCTTCATCTAAAGCCTTTCATCTACATTCAATAAGATTTAAAGAGACCAGCTGTCCAAGACACAGTCTTTCTTGGAGCAGATTCCATTCTGCAGGAGCAGGAGTTAGAAAAGAGTCTTCATTAAAACTTTTTACCTTAATTATATCTCTGACATAAAAGGTAATAATAATGATAATTATGTAATTGCTGTGTTGCTTACAGCAGGTAAGAAGGCTCTTACTAAAAGATGGGCGACACCTGTTGACCTTCAATTAATAACTGGATTGATGTGACAACAGAAATTTATAAGATGGAAAAGATAACTTTTTTTATTAATTTAAAATTTGACAAATTCAAGTCGCATTGGACAAAGTGGGCACAATATGTTAAGCATTTGAGACCTGATATTACGACTTTTGCAAAGTGAGGGAGCATTGGATTTAGCAATTCATGATCATGTTCCGTCACTCCTTTTTTCTTTAATCCATGATTATTGTCTTTTGAAAATTACGAGCTGAAATCTGCCTTTTTTGTCAGTTTGGTTTATATCTTTATTTTATTTTACTCTATTGTGTTTTTTTTATTCAACACTGTAGCACCATCTCTCTGGATGTACATAGTAAATTTTTCCTGACTCTTTGAAAAAAAATTAAAAAAAAAAGGTCCAGAAGAATGAAAATCTTGAACTTGTATTAAGGTTCATGAAGAACTGCTGGAATGTCTGATTATACACATTTTTGTGATAATGTACATTTCTGTTTTCCTTACTTGTAAATGTGAGGTCTTTACAAATGGACAATAAAAAATGAAAATTAAAAAAAAAAAAGAAGAAAAAAGAAAAGAGTCTTCATTTAGAGTTGTACAGCTGACTTTTTGGACAATTTGTGATTTGTTTTCATGATTAGACAGGAGAAAATATTGCAACCGTCAGAGAATGATGCTAAAAAAGTCATAAGAGAACCATCTGTTAGGATTTAAAACATCGGTAAAAATGAGTACATCACTCATTACCAGAGTAAATGAGATGGGCATTACCATAATTAATTTAAAACTCCAGTAATCGGTCTATATTAATTCAAAACTTAAAATATAGAATATTTACACTTTTCTCTTCAAGTAGATGATGCCACCGCCTCCCCTTTATTTTATGTTTTTTTTAGAATATGTTCTTTTCTGTCTTTTTGTTTTTATGTTTACTTTGTTGTAAATATGCCTGTCAGTGTTTTTTTTGTTGACCTGTTGTTCTTATCATGACAGAAATATAACCCAGACCATAGGAGGAACTGGATTCTGGTCCCTCTTCAGGATCAGACTCACTTTGTCATCGATGTCTGTGATGTTCATGCAGTAGAGGACGTCGTACTTGAAGTAGTCCCTCAGTATCCTCCGCAGAATGTCAAAGGAAATGTACGACCTGTACAAAGAGGGAAGTGTGAGGAACTTGTTCTCAAACAGAGAAGCAGGAGGGAAAACTGGAGCTCAGGACCATTGTTTATTTATCTGAAGAACTTTACCTGGCATGTCCCATGTGTGAGGCATCGTAGACCGTTGGTCCGCAGCAGTACCACGTGACTTTGTTCCCTTTCTGAGGAATGAACGGCTCCTGAAACACAAAACAGCGACGTGATGTTTCACAAAGGAAGACAGACACGTTTACAGAAGTGCTTAGAAATCCAATCACAGCTACTTTGGTTGTGTTAAAGGTTGGATGAGTTCAGAGGGACATCCAATCACAGCTGCCTTAGCTTGGTGGTGGTGGGATAAGTTGTGGAGCGATCCAATCAGAGCTGCTCTCTTTATGAATTGATATATTCATGTAGAGCAGGTTCACTGTTTGTTGTCAGTTCTGGTATTGTAACTGAGATGCTCTGCCAGGTAGCCTCAACAAAGGTGATTACAATGCACTGTTTCTGCTCATTTAAACATTCAAACTTGACTAGCATTCAATAAAGGGTTATTAGATGTTTGATTTTATCCAAGAGCAAAACATGACTTCAGAAATTCAAGGAAACATAAAAATGCCTTACCCTTTACACTTCATATATTAGTCGACTAAATTTAGCAGATTTCATCAACTAAACAAAATAAAAAGAATTTAGATGACTGAATTCTGATTTAACTAAAAGTCATTTTAAGTTATTTTAGTTATTTTTTTAAAAGACCATCAATAAAGCTGCAAGAAGTTTCTCACCTTGGCTCTGGTCAGGCTGTTGTAGAGTCGAAGCTGAGGAACTTCTGTTCCCGGTGGAGGAGACCAGGGGGGCTGGACTCGCTTCCCTTTCACTGAGAAGACAAAAAAAGACACAGAAGTAGACAAAAAAATGAATGAACTCCATCAATAACAGGACGAATTTCTGTAATAAAGGAGGTCCATCTCCATTGCTCTGTTGGACATAATTTGGTCCATCAACATTTATGTCAGATTTGTCACAGCCTAACTGAAAACCAAACTTACGGGTCAGTTTTACACTCTTTGAGCCTTTTATTTTGAATGAGGTGAACCTTTAAAGAGCATATTCTCCCTTTCTTAAAGGGATTTACCAACATTTTCTTTGTTTCTGGTCTTTCCTCACTCCAGAGTCGGACAAGCAGATAGACTCCAATCTTTAGACTGTGTGTAGTGACAAGGAAGAGATGGGCAGAGCTCATCCGCCGCTAATTAGCTTTGCTCAAACACTGAGAGTCAATGGGAAGTGTTAGCCTGCCTCTGCCTACAGTCATCAAATAAACTCTCCAGCAACTCGGAAACGGTCCTGTTCTTGTTGTGACTAGTTTTTTACTGTGTAATGTTATATTATCTTTAGAGCTGAAAGGATTCCTCGAATATTCGCGAGTACTCGATCACAAAATATCCTCGAATTAAATTTTGTGCCTCGAAGCCTCGTTTAATATATAATTATACATATAAATATATATCTGGACTACTATACAGTGCACGGTGTTTGACACGGATGGTCATTTCTGTGGTACACCTCGCCTGCTACCTCCGCTGCTGCACGGCTTGTAAAATCATGAAGGAAGAGAAAAGAGAGGGACAGAAAGGAGAGAGTCCACAGAAGAAATGGCAGAGAGTGTCCAAAGTGTGTGGTCACTACAAGAAGGGACGAAAAGAAAACACAGTGCAGTGTGTCTGATGTCAAACAGAGTTAGCTTAGCACGTAGCTTAGCATGATAGCACGTCGTTAGGGCTGCAACTATTACTATTACAGCATTTTAAATATGCTCATCACAGACATGTGTCCTCTTTCCATGGTGGAGGACACAGGATTTAAGAACATGATCAAGGATTTCAATCCAAACTACACAATGCCCTCCAGAACACACTTCAAAATATAATTGCAGAATTATATTACTGCTTTGTAAATCAGTATTGTATTGGCTTTGTTTTAAGCCAGTACTGGTGTAAACTTTGAAAGTTATTAAAATAAAAACCATTTTCTGAGGAATAAACAGCATTTGGTTGCTCATTTTGAAAGCCCTAACATGTTGCATTGTATACAATTGATTTATTTGTTTAAAAACAAAAAAGTATATTTTGTTAGAGTACTCGAGTACTCGAAGAAATAATTGACAGAGTACTCGATTCCAAAAATACTCGATAGTTTTAGCTCTCATTATCTTCGACTATCATGTTATTATCTTCTAAACAGAGGCTTTGTTTTTTTAACTGACCTCTGCAGTGGTTTTTGCCAGAGATGTGACATCGTTAATCGAGTTAGGTCTTTTGAACAGCTCTTTTAAGTGAATCTCTAGCAAACCACTACTGATGTGCTGTAAGTAGGTCTGCACGCTGTGTTTCATGGTCTGTTTTTAACAGCATAGTCCCACTTATGCTAATGAACTCTTCTGGGCTCCCCTAAATGGTCATGCCCAGGCATATGCTCTTGGCCTGGCCCCTCCCTCTTCCAAATTGACCAATCACAGCAGAGTGGGGACAAGGAAGTGATGATGCGTGAGGCTTGGCGTCCAGAAGGTCTATGAAGCTTTCTGTTTGTGCACTTGTGAAGCTGTTCTGCAGGAGTCAAAAAATCAAATACAAAGACCCCAAAATGAGAGTAAAAGCTCTTCTTTAAGTGTGTTTTACATGTTTCCATTGTGTGATAGAGTACTTCTATGAACAGGGCAAAAATCCCACCATGTCAGGACTTTTCCCTCTCCCCTTTTAAAACAGAATGAAACCCCCACATAGACCTACCACTGTGACATCTACCATTATTTCATTAGCAGTTTAAGTCCACTGGCAAACCCAAGAGCAAAGCTGAGACTAACTTATTTTGATGCCAAGTAGCACTGAATCAATCAAATTTTATTTATAAAGCACTGTTCATACAAATTTAATAAAGGTTCCAAAAAAGAGACTTACTTATGTACATATATTAGGGCTGAAAGATATATTTTATTGTATCTATATTGAGATATGAACATTCATGAAATAAATATAGAAAAAAGTAATTATATAAACGATATAGATTTCCAGCATGCTTGCCCTGCATATACTGCTCCGGAAATCACAACAAATTTCATTTTTACGATTGCCCTTGAATGCACCTCTTGGTTTTTGAGGGAATCCGTAGTCATATCGTGTCGTATCAATATCGAGACATCTGGCATGAATATGGAGCTATGAAATTTTGTCCACATCGATCAGCTCTAATATACTGTAGCTTCAGTTCATAACAAGTGTGCCATCTCAAGGCACTTCACAACAGAACAGACTGAAGCTTTACTCTTGATTTTATCATACACATATGCATTTATACAAACATATATAAATATACATTTGTACAAACACATCCATCCATCCAGGGATGTATCTATCCAGGCACAAAAGGACTAAAATATCATTATATATAAATAATTAATGACAATAATCGGGAATTTCTCTTACAACCGCCCAGTATATAAAGGCTCAGCAGAGGTCATCTATTAACATTACACTTTTACTGTAATGACAGTCAGTAAAAGTCAAGAGGATTTGAAGAGTAATGATAGAAAAGCTAAAGTTAAAGAAATGATAACATCAAGATGACTGCTAAAATATAAAGGAAAAGAAATAAGAGAAAATGCAAATTAATAAAATAAAGATTTATTAGACAGAAATAAATAACGTGCAAAAAAAAATGTTTCGGATCAATAAAAAACATCTGTTAAAAGAGTGAATTTAAAATATACCTGTTCCGGATGAGCCTTCAGCATGAACACTTTCCTCTGAACATATCCAACTGTATCCAACATTATCATCTACTGTATGTTTATGTTAGCTAGTTATGTAATTATTAGCATGTCCTTTGACACAAGTGATTGTATCTTGACTCTATTTTCATTATTACTGTTATAATTATCATTTATTTATTTGTACTTTAATGGCATACTTTTTTCATATGCCACTAATGATGTATTGTATGTAGTGTGCATAACAAGAAAAATCTCAAAATGTAAAATGCTGAACTGTTGAATGCCAAGGATAAAAGAAATAATAATAATTACATACAAAAATAACATTTACAATAATTAGGAGTTGAAATATAAAACTATATCAACATGGTAAAATATACATATAAGAAAACATCAGACAATAAAAAAAAATGAATAAACAACATAAGAGTCATTCAACTGTTAAAGCTCTACATCAGATTTTAAGATTGTGTTTAAAGATTTCTACTTTTAACTTCTTGGATAAATTGACCAATCCTCCTAGACTAAAGCAGATTAGACCCATGTGAGGCCTTAAATTAACAGGAGCTCCAACAAAGCATGAGAATAGAGGTGGATCAGGGCTAAATTAGAAGAAAAGCAATGATTGTGAACATCCAGGTTTGAGTTACTGCAAAAAACAAGCTCTTTAAAACCTGAAGACTTCACTTTAAGTGTGGATAAAAATCACCAAACAGCGAGCAGTCAAGTCAAAACACGACACCCTTCATCATCACATGCAGAGCAACGCCGCGTGACAAATAAAATCCAGCTGCCGCTAACCGGCACGTCTCAGACTTCCTTCAAAGCCTCGTCAGCATCAGGTGTGGTTTGTCCCAGCTGCTGCCTGAGTGTTTACTCAGTGATAAGTTCACTCGGATATTAAAGCTGCAGCGAGTCATTCCTGCACAGGAGGCTCGAGTGCATGCGTGAGTGTTTGCAGAGGGTCGAGTTAGAGCTGGGACGTAGGGCTGGGAAATATGGACGCAAAAGAGGACTTGACATATCTGTGTTAGAACTCTCTGCAATATTTAGTGATTAAAAGAAAATAATACAAACTATTGGGATGTCAGGGCTTCTACTTCTGTTGCAATTAACAATTTGACCAGTAATCATATCCTCCACAACCCCTTTTTTTAGCCTTCTGCTCAAAAATGGCACACTCATAAAGAAAAGAGTGTATCTCTGCAACCACAAGGTCTATTTGAATTATTTTGGTGTCACAATAAAAGTAACACTTGAGAGATTTGTCCAGATTTGTAATTATCAGTGTATGTGTTACTGGGAAGGACTAAATGAAGATAGAAGTCAGAATCAATTGAAAATATCATCATCTCCTAGGAGATGATGATAGGACAACGTATTTGGTGTCTTCGAAAAGGTTGTGGTCTCAGCTTTCTGCAGATGTCTTGTTTGTGTGCGTAGCTTGCTGTAGACTGGAGCTAGAGGTGAAAATGTGTCGAGTGGGTTCACCAGGTGGCCCCTACAGGTTTTGATTTTGCTCCTACTTTTTTTGCCTAGTCTTTTAATTGTGTATGTTGTATGTAATAACGGTTAATATTTAATGTGGCTGATTTGACCCTGTTTAATTTGATGTGCAGCATGACTGTATTTCTACATGAATAGCTCACTTTTCTTTTGTTGGAGAGCGTGCAGGCATTTCCAAAATCAGGTACTTTGAAGGCTGTAGAGGATATAATTGTTTTCTTTTTGCAAACTGGATTCAAAAGAATTGTTGTTCTGATTCAAACTCGACTGAAGTACACAACAATGACCTCCCATTTTCACTCATTAAGGTGTGATGCTTTATCTGAGTAAGTCAACACATTGCCCAGCCCTATGGGAGCCTGTTCATGCCTGTTTCTACTCACTGCTGCTGTCAGGGAAGACCAGATCCAGCCTCAGGGACTCTATGTGTCTGTACCAGCGCAGAGCGTGGACGTGGTGTGGGTCTGGGGGCCTGCCGAGGAGCTTTAAGACTCTCTGGTCCACCTGGGAGGGGGTGTACCCCGCCAGGTAGCTGCGAGACATTAGGTAGTCATTCAGGGCCGCTGCCAGCGCGGCCTCCTCGGCTATCTGAAGCAAGAAGCCGAACTCAAAGGCTGCAGGGACGACAAGACAACAAGAGGGCAGAGAATCGCAAAGGGTCACCGACAACAGCCTGAAAGAAAACTGACTGACCCGGACTGAGGATCAGGCTCACAACAAACAGCCGCAAAAATCAGCACAAGCAACACAAGTTCAGAAACCAGAAATAAAATAACTTAAGACGGATAATAAAACATGAAACACCGGGAGAACAGATACATGATGCTGTCACACACATCTTCATTGTTTGATTTTCTCTTGTTAACCTTTTAGTATCATCAATTAATCTCAATCAATCCATTTTTATTTGTATAGCTCCAGTTCAAAACAAGTGTTACCTCAACACACTTTACAACAGAGCAGGCTGAAGACAAACTCTTCACATATAGACACACATATATGAGTATATACATTTATACTGTACACACGTGACAAAGATTGTTGGTACCCTTGCATTAAAGAAAAAAAACCCACATGGTCACTGAAATAACATGAAACTGACAACAGTAATAATAAATAAAAATTTACTGAAAATCAATTAATGAAAATCTTACATTGCTTTTCAACTGTTGTTCAACAGAATTCTTAAAAAAATAAATAAACTAATGAAACTGGTCTGGACAAAAATGATGGTACCCTTAACTCAATGCTTTTGAGGCAATCACTGCAACGACGTGATCTCTGTAGCTCTCAATGAGACTTCTGCACCTGTCCACAGGTATTTTGGCCCACTCCTCATGAGCAAACTGCTCCAGATTTGAAGGGTGTCTTCTCCAGACTGCATGTTTCAGCTCCTTCCATAAATGCTCAACAGGATTTAGATCAGGGATCATAAAAAGCCACTTCAGAATTGTCCAGTGTTTTGTTCTGATCCATTCTTGGGTGTTTTTATCTGTGTTTTGGCTCATTATCCTGTTGGAGGACCCATGACCTGTGACTGAGACCAAGCTTTCTGACACTGGGCAGCACATTTCACTCCAGAATGTCTTGATAGTCTTGAGATTTCATTGTACCTGCACAGAGTCAACACACTCTGTGCAAGATTCAGCAAAGCAGCCCCAGAACATAACTGAGCCTCCTCCATGTTTCACAGTAGGTACAGTGTTCTTTTCTTTGTATGCTTCATTTTTGAATCTGTGTACATAGAACTGATGTGGCTTGCCAAAAAGCTCCAGTTTTGTCTCATCTGTCCAAAGGATATTCTCCCAGAAGTTCTGTGGCTTGTCAATATGCATTTTGGGCAAATTCCAGTCTTGCAAGTTTGTGATTTGCTTTCAACAGTTCCTCCATTAAGTCCATTTTGGCTCAAACAGTGATGAATGGTGCGATCTGATACTGATGTACCTTGACCTTGGAGTTCACCTCTAATCTCTATGGGAGTTGTTCTGGGCTCTTTGGTTACCATTTGTATTATCCGTCTCTTCAATTTGTCTGCAATTTTCCTCTTGCAGCCATGTCCAGGAGGTTGGAGATGGTCTTATAGCCTTTACCTTTAACATGCTTGTCTACGATTTTCTTTCTAATCTCCTGAGACAGCTCTCTCCTTAGCTTTCTGTGGTCCATGTTCAGTGTGGTACACACCATGATACCAAACAGCACAGTGACCACTTTTCACCCTTATATGCAGACTGACTGATTACAAGCTTGAAGACACCTGTGATAATAATTCCAGGACACACCTTAGTTTAACAAGTCCCCATGGCCAAATCATTTTTTTCAACTTTTTGTAGGGGTACCTTCATTTTTGTCAAGGCCAGTATCATGACTTCGTTTTTTAAAATACTTCTGTTGAACAACAGTTGAAAAGCAATGTCAGGTTTTCATTTGTTGATTTTCAGTACATTTTTATTTATTATTACTTTTGTCAGTTTCATGTTATTTCAGTGACCGTGTGGGTTTTTGTTTCTATAACACCAGGGTACCAACAATCTTTGCCACGTGTGAAAATGGTTTTTAGGTGCCTGAGGACCGGTCCGCTATATATTGCTGAGCACTTTCAACAAGGAAAATATAAAAAATTAACAAAAATATCAAACATAAAGCTTCATAAAGTGATTATACTGGCATTGATGTGTTTTAAATCAAATATACTTAAAAATCATGATTCAATGTGCATGACATAACTAAAGCCAATTGAAGCTTTTAATACAATGAAATAAAGATTGTTCACCAGTTTTTAAGCACAAATATATTACCCTTACCACGGTTTCCAATAGATTTTACTAATTCAATTTAGTATATATGAATGCCCCATAAAAGATATTCAAATATGCAATCATAGCAAAGAAAGTTTGTCATGACTTAAGTTTGGAGAAATATTTCATCACCCATCCTGATTTGTGCACTGAACACTAACAATAACCACATCCTCTGAGGCATGAAGCTACCAGCAGGGCGTCAAACCACAGCATCATACTGAAACCAGACCGCCCTCCACCAACCGCACCACAGACCGACCTTAAAGAGGCTGAACTTAACACTAAGTTAAAATGAAAATGGAACAAACAAACAACAAAACAGAACTTAGGTCGTGAAGAGGGATGCTGCAGAACAAAATGATGCTAAGATTTCTCAGGAAAGATGCTCGTTTGAGGCTCTTCGACAGCTTTGAAGCAGATGATAATAACACGTGTGAGACTTCAGAGTGAATGTGGAGCTGCAAAAATGTTCCCCTGCCAGATTCACGGAAACCACAAAACACCCTGAGGCAATGGCTTTTGTTTAAAGAAAAGAGAGGATGATGAACAGTGAATGAGGGATGCATACAAACAAGCATCACCTGTATTAAGTCTAAGGGAAAAAGAACAAGTATGAAAAATGTTGTTTTGTACATTTTTCTGACATTAACAAAGTCCAAGGAGGGACTAGGGTTGCACATTAAATCACAATGCTATCCTTAATGCAATAAAACTTGGTTATAATTCAGGTTTTTCTGGTAATGTTGGTGCCTGAACGGTTTCTGAATCAATATTTGGAGGAGAAAAAACTCCATAAATTATGTTTCCCTTGGTAATAACTGAAGTGTAAATGCTTCTGTTTCTGTGATGCAACATTAAGCATCTTTGACATCTTGTTCAATGTTCTATTTTGAACATGGAAGGAAACAAAAAATACATGTATATACCAAAACAAGAACAAAATAAAAGAAATAAATAAAAAGGAGAAACTTAATATCTTTCTTGTGTATCAACTCCACATGCTGGAAGAGGAGTAAGAATAAGAATAATAAATAATTATTATTGATGTTGATTTTATTGTTCATATCAATTTTATTGTGGCTATTTTAATCTTGTACAGCACCCTTGAGTGTCTTGAAAGGCACTTTTAAATAAAATGCATTATTATTATTATCATTATTATTAATAACAAACTGATTTAGTCCTACCCATTTTATTACCTCATACAACAGTAATTTTTTTTTAAATTTCTTCATATTTATATTTACAATATTCACCCTCATTCACGAATCAACGGTCTGTACAATATAACAACTTAAAAAATTATAAGCTACTTTTGTACAAATGCACACATACTTTTTCACCTGTAGAATAGGCAATTTCTATAAATATAATATACTCCTACGCACAGTTCCCAAACTGTAGGGCTGTTGTGGTGTAACTGTCCATAATATTAGGCACTCTTGAGGCTAGGGAGGTCATTACGCATGAGGACACAGTCAAAACAAGCATCACAATGAAGAGGAAAGGTGATTTAAGTGATTTTGAATGTGGCATGATTGCTCCAGATGGGCAGAAAACTGTCGACTTCCAGGCAATTCCACACAGGACCATCACTAAAGTTTACAGAAAATGGCCTGGAAAAGGGAAAATGTCCAGGGAGCAACAATTCTCTAGGTCTTGTTGATGCCAGATGTCAGAAGAAGAATGGTCAAAGTGGTGAGAAATTACAGAAAGGCAGCAAGGAGTCAAATAAACACTCATTACAACACAATGAATTTAATAATAGATGGGCTACAGTGGCAGAAGAGTACACCAGGTGCCACTCCAGGCAGCTAAGAACAGGAAACTGAGGCTACAATCACGTAGCCTCGACCAAACTGGCTCAGAGCATGTCATACTCCCTTACACAATGATTTCACCACATCTCAATCCAATAAGACGTGCGGAGAAATCTGTACGGCCATCATGAAAATAGGGACCAAAGTCTCTGGATTCTTTAAACCAGTAAACGCATCGTATACCTAATGAATTGGCCAGTGTGTTTTGGTTTCAGTATCATTATTAGGGACGTGTATTGCCTTTTCTATAAATGTGTAGATTAGGGCAGATAATACCATGCCACATGATAATTTCACATCAGATATTTCTCTTTTAGCTGTTAGGCACATCACAATGTTTAAAATTGTCATTTTAGGCATTGCAGCTATTTGCACTAGCACTCAAAACAAATATATCTATACCCAGTATCAGCCGAATTTGAGATACTGTCATTTATTTTGTGAAAACAAGAATAACTATCATTGCTTACCAGCTAAAACATCTTGTTTTATGGCCGTAGTGATTAAATGCCCATATTTTTAAAGGGGGTTTGGCTTAATACGCTCTTGCTGATGTTAAGGCGGCAAGAGTTACCGTGTAAATTAGCGACTGTCGTAAATACAAAGGATGGCATGACGATTATTTCCTATTTTTTCACTTTTAATCGGGTTTAACTCAATATTATATTAATCATACTATTTAAAGTAAACACATGTATCTCAAGTTGTGGCTGTCGCCGTTCAAAACACACACACAAGCACAACGACACAGCCATAAGCCATCGGTCAACACGGTCGCTGTGTACTCCTGTGAACACCAGCTAAACGGCTCTTCTGCCAGAAGACGCAGGTAGCTAACAGAGCTAATGTTAGCCTGTTCGCGTTGACAGCTCGTCTCCTCGTTGTGAACTCCCTGTCTTCACTTTAAATCTGACTTTAAATTCTGAGTCATTAAGGTGAGAATCAAAGACGTACCTGTCTCTCCTGAGGCCGACATTACCACAGTGCTGGATGGTTTGGGTGCTGATGCAACAATAACGTGTCCGGAAGGAGAGCTTGAGCGCAAATACGTTCAGGGGCGGAGATAAGAATCGGAAAAGTGAGAATCACAGGAGGAGCATCTCTCTGAGCCACTTCCTGCGCCTCACTTTAAGTGTATTTAAGACAAAGTTTTAGCGTTTTGGGTGGGTTATCATCTGTCAAGGACTAATCCTGGATTCACATCTAGTCAGGGCGAGAATGACTTTCTGAGTAGCCGAGATGGGAGACACTGACAGCTTATACTTATTTTTACACACAAAACAAGAATAAACTGCAAGAATGTTGGTATTTGAAGAAGATTATTGCCATTTACTTTGTAAATGAGACCTTGTAACAATAGAATACAGCAGAAAATGTGCATGATTGATGGTATTTGCTGCTGCAATCGAAACTTCTTTGCACATTCAACTGTTCACTTATTTTGGAGCAAAGGGTACAGAACAGGAAGTCTGACTGTGTCTGGTTTCACAGCCACACCTTCCAGAAAAAGATGAGCTATGACTGTTAGAAAAAGGACAAATACAAGAAAATTGGTCGAGAGAAAGTTCTTACAGCTCCGCCTAGTCGACGTAAACAACAGGAACAGAAATTGACAATGCAAGTCTGGTGATATTTGACAGGAAACATGAGTATGCTTCATTTTGCAGATATGACTTTTTTTCCAGAGTCTTTTTTATTTCTCGAATAAAATAGCAGAGGAACGAAACTGAAAAACAACAATTAAGGACAATCATGGAAAAAACACAAACAAACAAACAAACAAAAAATCCCTCTCTTCTATTCCCCAATCCCCAAATACTGGGTCTACATCACATATTTAACCAGACAATCAAACAAATATCCATCCAGTCACAACAAAATAAATTAATAAAAATAATTAAAAGCAGATATGGCATTAGTAACTGTAAATTAAAAAACATGCAATCTTCAACCGAACAAAAATAACATGAAATCTTTTAATATATGTTAGCATAAAATCATAAAATATACATGACAGTAGTAATTCATTTAAAGTATGTTTTCGCATATTTATTTCATGTATGTGTTTGTGTAATTTTTGTTTTTGCAATTTGTTTTGTTTTATAAAAGTTTATGTTGTGTTTTTAATTGTTGGGCCTTTGTTGTTGTTGTTGTTATTTATACTTGTCACGAGGCCCTTCGAAGAAAAATCTTAGCGATAACATTTAGATTTAAAGCTCTGCTGAAATTACAATAAACCCCTCCGGACGGCACTTGAACGCATCATGAATGCAGGAACGATTGTCGGAACTTAAGAGCAGGGGACGTAAATACGCGTCGGACCATCACTCCTCGGAAGTGTTAAGTTTTCTGAGTACAGGTGCTGGTAAAGTAAGTCGGTTTTCCCGGTGAACAGTCTAAATGCAGCCTGTAACCTCACCTGCCCTGTGAATAAAGCAGAATGTCTCAACTGAAGGAGTACCTAGACAAACTGAACGGTTACTATGAACGCTACACCGAGTACGTGCGCAGGAATCCAGCTGCGACTGCACACCTGGAGAGCACCGTGAGGACGCTGTCTTACCTGATCGCAGGTGAGTCTCACCTCTATGTGTCACACTGAATCAAAAAAAGAATATTAAAGCAAACATCCGGGAAATTTGGCAGACAAATCGTTGACCACTGACATTTTTAAAACCAGATTTAACTCCGATTCGATTCATCGAACGAAACCAATTCAGGAGTTTAAAACACGGGAGCATGATGTACAGGTGTACGATGTACAGGAATAACATACATAGGTGTACAAAATACAGGATTAAGATATACAGGTGTACGGTATATAAGTGTGCAATATACAAGAGTGTGATATATAAGCATAGGATATACAGGTGTACGATTTACAGGATTACGATATACCTGTATACAATATATACAAGTATGATATACAGGAGTGTGATATATAGGTTTACGATTCAGAGGAGTAAGATTACTTGTGTACGATATATAGGTGCAAGATGCACAGGATTACGATATACCTGTGTACGATATAAAAGTGTAAGATATACAGGAGTATATACCTGTGTATGTTATGTAGATGTAAAATACACAGAATTACGATATACCTGTGTGTGGAATAAAGATGTAAAATACACAGAATTACGTAATATCTGTGTGTGGTATAAAGATGTAAAATACACAGAATTGTGATATACCTGTGCGTGGTATAAAGGTGTAAAATACACAGAATTACGATACCTGTGTGTGGTATAAAGGTGTAAGAGACACAGAATTACGATATGCCTGTGTGTGGTATAAAGATGTAAAATACACAGAATTGTGATATACCTGTGCGTGGTATAAAGGTGCAAGATACACAGGATTACAATATACCTGTGTGTGGTATAAAGGTGTAAAATACACAGAATTACGATATGCCTGTGTGTGGTATAAAGATGTAAAATACACAGAATTACGATATACCTGTGTATGGTATAAATGTGTAAAATACACAGAATTACGATATACCTTAGTACAATATAAAGGTGTCTGATATGCAGGATTACGAAATAACCGTGAACGATATAAAGATGTATGGCATACAGGAGTATAGTATACCTGTGTGTGGTATATAGATGTAAAATACATAGGATTACCATATGCTTGTGTGTGGTATATAGGTGTAAGATCCACAGGATTACCATATACCCGTGTGTGGTATTTAGGTGAAAAACACACAGGATTATTTTTTTCCTTTTGTACGATATATAGGTGTAAGATATATAGGTGTAGGATACAGAGAAGTGCGATATACCTGTGTGATACAAGGTTTAGAATACATAGGACTACGATATACCTGTGTATGATATACAGGTGTAAGATACACAGGATTATGATATACCTGTGCCTGATTTAAAGCTGTATGATATACAGGAGTAAGATACACAGGAGTACGATATTCAGCATAAGAGAGTGTGATATACAGGAGTAAGATATGCAGGATTACGACATAAAAGAGTATGATATACTAGAGTAAGGTATACAGGTATAGGATATAAAGGTGTAAGATATACAGGAGTATGACATACCTGTGGTTGCCATACGGGAATATAATATGCACGTGTAAGGTATGCAAGATTAAGAAATACAGGAGTACAATATACAAGTGTGTGATACACAGAATGAAGAAATACAGGATAAATATATACAGGACTAAGTTATGCAGGTGTGTGATATAAAAGTGTGTGAAACACAGGACTACAATATACAGGAGTATGACACACAGGTATACAATAAACAGGAGTATGACATACAGGGGTACAATATACTGTACAGGAGTGTGACACACAGGTATACAATATACAGGAGTATGACACACAGGTATACAATAAACAGAAGTATGACATACAGGGGTACAATATACTGTACAGGAGTATGACACACAGGTATACAATATACAGGAGTATGACACACAGGTGAGGTGTACAATATACTGTACAGGAGTATGACACACAGGTATACAATATACAGGAGTATGACACACAGGTATACAATATACTGTACAGGAGTATGACACACAGGTATACAATATACAGGAGTATGACACACAGGTATACAATATACTGTACAGGAGTATGGTACACAGGTATACAATATACAGGAGTATGACACACAGGTATACAATATACGGGAGTATGACACACAGATGAGGTGTACAATATACTGTACAGGAGTATGACACACAGGACTACAATATACAGGAGTATGACACACAGGTATACAATAAACAGGAGTATGACATACAGGTGTACAATATACTGTACAGGAGTATGACACACAGATGTACAATATAGATTGAGATATACAGAAGTATAAATACAAGCGTAAGATATGCAGGATTGCCATACACAGGACTACGATGTACGATGTATGTTTATATATAGGAGTGCGACGTAGAGGTGTACAGTATACTGGACTAGACTAAAACTGGAATCACAATCAAAAGTGATTTGTCTCTATTTCGAACCTGATCAAAGTCAGATGGACTCTGATTTTCTGAATCTTTTTTTGTTTTGTTTTTTGTAATAATTATTTTATTTTCATTTTTCAAACAACAAAAATTACATGGTTGACAATCAAGATACACCATTATAATAAAATCCAAAACAAGAAAACAAAGTAGACTAAAGAACAAACAAAAACCCAGACATAAACAAAAAACTAAACCAAACAAAACAATTACACAAAAAATAAATACACAACACAAAATTGTAACAAACCCACAATGAAAAACAGACAAGCTCAACCTCCTAATTTCAAGTCCTTTATCATAACATTAATCTCTATAATCCAGCGAATTTAATATACTCATGTTAAACAGTTCATTAGATATCCCTTATTTTAAACCATGCTATTTATTTATCCTGCTGAATAAAATAAATATTTCAAGAGCACAGATAATTCATACCCAAACCACTGGAGGAACCAGAATACTATATTAATGAAACACACTTATTTGTTGATTTTCTGAATCTTGTTTTGCAGGTCGATTTGCAGACTCGCATGAAATTTCTGAATTAGGTGAGTAAAAGTGACTTTGTTTTTATGAATAACTCGATAAAACAAGGTATTTTTTATTTCTGTCCTGTTTTTTGTCTGCTCTGAATGTTGTACCTGTTTTTACCTCAGGAGGGAACTCTGATTTTTTTGTAAGGATGGGTAGCAAAATCCAATAATAATCCAATAATACAACACACGTGTTTGTACAAGTTAGAAGATGACAAGTGAAAAACCAACATCCTTCTTTCCTGGGTATCACCATGTGGGCTCAGGAACACCTCAGAAAACCATGGTCACTCATCGTCAACATCAAATATTGTTTTTGTAGGGTATTCAGTTAAACATAGAAGGAAAGGCATTAAAAAATGTGTTTTTATTTACACTTTACACAACCTCCCAACTTCATTGAACTTCTGTTTGTTTAGTAGTCATGATTAAAAGTGAAATCTCAAGAAGTATTTTGATGACCAAAACATTAAGATGTAGATTTTCAAGCAGTTTGTATAAACATTCCTTAGTGATTGTTTCAGAGATTTTGGTTAAATAATGAGTCAAAATAACAATGTGCTTACAAATATTGTTTTTGTAATTTTAAAAAATGATTCAGCTTTCCGCATGAGTAAGAATGTCTAATATTAGCATTTTTATTCTTTTGTTGTCAGGATTAGCTTAATATTCAGACTGGTTGTTATTTTATTAACCTGTTCAGCTTCTTTTCTAAGCCCTCTGCTCAAAAATGTCATACTCATAAAGAAACGAGTGTTTCTGCAACCACAAAGTCTACTTGGATAATATTGGTGTCATAATAAAAAGAACATTTGAGAGATTTCCAGATGTGGAATTATCAGTATTTGTGTTACTGGGACAGAGTAAATGAAGGTTGAAGTCAGAATCCTTTGAACATTTCATTCTCGCCTAAAGAAAAAACAAGTTTTTATTGTGAATGAATAACTCTCTGGAATGATGCAGTTGCAGCTTTAGAACTCTTTGAATGAATGACAAAATATGTGAACATTACTTCTGCCAAGTTTGAGTCTGATAAAGTGATGCAGAGCAAAGTTAGAGAGGTTTTACTACAGAGTGGTCAGGCCCAATCTTGGCACAGTTTGGCACCATTAGTCCCATTTGACATTTCTGATATATCAAACTTTATATTTTGCTTTTATGTCACTTTTGGTGTTCATTACACCCAAATACAACCATTTTATCTTCTTCTGCTTATCTGTGGCAGTTTTTGACTGTTTTTGGAAAAAAAAAAAATACAAAAAAATGTATAAATGAAAATGTTTTTTAAGTTTCTTTGTGGAAAAGATCAAGCAGAACTCTCTACATTTCCTCATTCAAAGAAATCCATACAAAGCAACCCAAGTTTGAATCAAAGTGAAACAGATTTGGATATTTGATCATTCATTTGCTTGGTGTTAACGTTGTGTTTGGTGTGTTTAAAAATGGCTTATATGGTTGTGTAGCTGAAACTTTCCTGTTTAACTTGATGTACAGAATGAGCATATTTCTACATGAATAGTTCTTATGTTTTTGTTGGAGAGCATGCAAGCATTCCTCAAATCGGGTACTTTGAGGCTGAACAGGTTAATTAGAACGTTTTGTTATAAAAGGAGATCAGGAATATTCATCACTTGAATTTACCCATTCCTCTTTTTCAGTGTACTCAGCCTCGAACCTCCTGGTGCTGTTCAATGACAGTATTCTCCGTAAAGGTCTACGATGTGCCTTCCCCGTGGTGAGTGTTTCCACTCTTTTGCTTTTGTTTAAGTTTTGAATAAACCTGAAGCGGCTCTCTGGTTAAATAAAGGCCTTGTGTTCAGTCCCTCTCTCAGCAGAGGCTCCTCACCTGGCTCTCCGTGCTGGAGTACGTGGAGGTTTTCCTGGAGATGGGGGCCTGTAAGCTGTGGGGGGACGTCGGCCGCTGGCTCGTCATCGCTCTCATCCAGGTTTTTAAGTAAGGCTGCGTCCTGAAGTGGGATCGGACTTTGTCTGATCTGTTTTTGTCACAGGACATCATCCAAGAACATATTGTGACAGTTATGTTGTTGTCATTGGTAGGGGTGTGGCCACCTACCATGGGGGATACAAAAATAATCTATTGGGAGGGGGGCATTAGAAAGTACATTTAAAGGAATATGCCACCATTTTCTTTCCTTTGTGTCTTGCCTCAATTCTGAATCCATGACAAGCAGGTAGACTCCATTCTTTAGACTTTACAGTCATCAACAAAGAAGCTTGGCCACTGCTAATTAGCTTAGCTCAAATACTGGGAGTCAATGGGAAGTGTTAGCATGCCTCTGCCTACAGTCATCAGATAAACTCCTTGTGTGCTTGTGACTTACTGGCAGTGTTATGTTACGTTATCTTCTACAATCATAGTATTATTTTCTTCTACTCCTAAACAGAGGCTTCTCTGCAGTCGAATAGTCCGTTTTGCTTAGGAAGGTTCCAAACTGAGTGAAATGATACGGAAGTAGTTCATGATATGAGCTGTTCGAGTCTAAATGCTTAGGAAAGGTGGCTCAATACTCCCTTTATCATCTCCTTCAGCATAGGATACACCGTACCATCCTTTATGAAAGGAAAAGAGAAATTCTGTCCCACAATTCCCTCCGGCAACAGCATTTATAAACAGCGTGTTATCCAACTTCTTCTGAATAAAACCCAATAATGACGAACAAATCCCTCAGACCATGTGAGTTACCACTGCTGTTTCATCCTTTCTAAAGTTCACCAAAACCTGCCTTAACTTTTCAGCAGTCTGATTCTCTGAAGAGAGCAGGATATGAGACATTTGATGTTGATTATGTTTTAAACATGGTTCAATATTAATAATGTGTACACTATCAGATTGTGGCTTAACAGTTTCTGCCTTTCTTTCATTCAGTTCATTTATTTTCATGCACTGATTGGTGTTCATGTTGATAATGAGAGGACAGATTTATTTAAATCCTCACTTCCAACATCGGTTATGCAGACGTCATTTTAACCGGGTTGTTAATGTTCAAATTGTCTGAAAGGGACAACTTTGTCATGACACACGAGCTCTTCCAAGATGAGCCTTTTGTAGTCCATCTTCAGATGTTACTGCAGCGGTGACATCCGCCGGCACGTGATGACGTAGCGTAGTGAAAGTGTAGTTGGGTTCTCTCTGAAGTCTTTCCATCGGGGTTAAGAAAAAGTGGTTAAGAAAGGGCTTAGAAGGTGACTATTCGACTGTAGCCTTTGTTTTGTTGATCTGCTTCTCCGCTTGTTTGCATGTGACGTTTGAGAATGAGTCCAGCCTTTTGAGCAGCTCTTTCAAGTGAGTGATGAGAGCCGATTCGCAGTTGTAAGTGAGCTGTTGGTTTGTAAGCCATTCTTAAATGTAAATTATCTGCAAAATTGCTGCTCACTGGTCTGCGTGGTGGACTTGGAGGGCCAGTAAGAGGCAGCGTGGTAGAGTAAATAGCATCAGCTCTGGAGCTTGCATGTACAGATCCTGGGTCAGCTGAAGGTGGTGATGCTGTGGCCATGCAGCTGCTTACTCCTCAGAGATGAATGTAATTATGTTGCATATTTTCATCTACCTGCTCTTCAGTTTTTAATTAAAACTAAAAACATTTTCCCACCTTCAGGGCAGTTTTCCGCTTTGTTCTTCTTCTGTGGTACAAATCTGGCATCCAGACTTCACCACCCATAATCCCCCTGGACAGAGGGGCGGAGTTCCCCGGTGAAGGTCAGGACAACATTTCTATAATGTCACAATGTTATTAGCTGTTTTAGGTTTTTTTTTTTTTAAGTAGTTTAGGACTTTATTTCATTCTGTCATTAAATAAAACATTCAATATGAACAAAAAAATCTCAAACATGTGAATGAAAAGAAGCAGAAAGAAGAAAAATCTGATGGAGTCTGTCCCTCTCTCACAAGATATGAATGAACTAAACACATAATGCAAATAAAGAAGAGCTGCAGGCCAACATGCCTTGTTACCGTCCATTATTAACCAACTAAACAAAAAAGGCCACATGTTAACTCACATTTTCCCACAAAATAAGCACAGCAAGACTTAGATTAGCACATGTTCCTGTATTTACTCAACATCCGGACTCTGATACTTTTTTTAAAAAACAAAATTTGATTTAGTTTCTTTAGTTTCTGTTGTTCCATAAACTGATTCCTCTCACTGTAACGCAGTGCTCCTTCAGTTTACTTCTGAATCTTGTTATTTAAAATATTTAAAATATTTTATATTATAACAGCTTTCTCTTTTTTTCTCAAATCAGTTCTACATGTTTTTGGTAAAAATGTATTTTAAGCCTAATATGTAATCTGAAACATACAGAGATCTACTAACTCAATGAACTTATGTAACTGCAATTTTACAAATAATAGGTTCAAGGATCTCTGCATTGACTTCTGTGAATGACTCCTTTTGCTCTTTTCGTAAAATTAAAATTGGTTGGATGGAACTTTGGGGTGTTTGTCTCACAAAAGGATAAAAATTATCAAGTCAAACCGTTTCAGAGTCACTGCTCTGCCTTATTCCCAGATTTTTACCCCCAAAATGATCTATTTTGTCAATTATTCAGCAGATCTGGGAATGAGAAAAGTTGTGACAAAAAGCGGCGCTCCCCACTTCCACTTATTTTTTATTTTATTAAATTTTTTAATTTCTTGTTGTAACTGGTGTGCGGTTGATTATGTTCACGGAAAAACAAAATAAGCAAAAAGTTAATAAAAATGACCTCTTTTTTCATGGATTAATGTGATTTAATGTCTCCTGCCTCCCTCCTCCAGATGACGACGACACGGAGCAGCAGGAGGACTCGTGCTTCATTGGTCAGAGATCAGGACGAGTTATCAGACCTCTGGGCAGCGGTGAGATTCATTTAGCTAACGTTGATATGCAGCTCCTGTGAACTTTCTGATTTATTCTATAGTTACTGCACTCCAAGGAAAAGCCTTTTAACGTGAAGACACAAAGTTTGTTTGTTGCTTATTTTCTGCTTTCAGTTCAGAGCATCAGCACTCAACCCTGGGCTCATGTTTGATATTTAAGTTACACCATGAATAAACGATCGCTCCCTCGTTCCCCCCCCAGCTCCCCCTCTGCAGGCACGACTGTGGGGAACGCCGTCCCAGAAGAAGAAGAGCAGCAGGTCGAACGGAGAGACGCTGAACAGCCGGCCGACACAGCTCGGCCTGCAGGAGACGGTGGCAGAGTGTGTGTTCATCGGACGGCCGCTGGTCCACTGTATCCTTCATCAGCTGTCAGACCTGATCAATGATGACACGCTGACCGCCGCAGCCTAGTCACATGACCGATTATTGATCCACGAGCCATAACTAGACCCACTGCATGGTGGCTTTCATGCCTCCCAGAGGTTTGAGGGCACAGAGGCAGGTCACTTAACCTCTGACTTTATGCCTCCAAAACTGAACCAGTTAACCAACAAGAGTGAGAGAACATGATTTCAAAGTTTAAGGAAATCCTTCAGAGAGTTTTTAATATCAGGCCCTCGTCCCTCTAGAACAGAGATCATCAACCACGTTTTCACATGGGCCAGCTTTTTTCTTGGCATATGCTATGGGGGCCAGAAAACAGTGATAATAATTACAAAACAATTAAAATTAAACATTTTAGTTCACTTACGATATTATTTTTTTATTAGCCCCATTCACAAGTCCTGAAGCACAAATAGTTCTCAAATAGTTTGGGTTATCCAGAGACGAAATCTATCATTAAAACAACACTTTTTCTAGTCCCTGCATGTTCTCATTTCGGTTACATGGAAGACCGTAAGTAACCTGACATGCCAGATGGACAGTTCCATATTGAAAATATTTTACTAATCCATCTGGGGAGGAGCCCTGCGAAAATGTTTTCAGGGGCAGAACATTCAAAAACAACAGAAGCTTGTGATTGGACGATCGAATGGCTCAAAACACTCATCGCATACCAATGTATATCAAGCAGCGCAGCTATGATGTAGCATATATAGTGGCTAAACATTGCGGCTAACGGTTAGCCGTTAGCTGCTACGGCTAATGGCTGACAAGGGCAAACGACAGTAAATGGTCGTTAGCCGTAGCGGCCAACTGTTGTTAGCGGCTAACTGCTCTTAGCTGCTACGGCTAACGGCACACTGTTGTTTGCCCTTGTTAGCCGTCGCGGCTAACGGCCGCTAGCCGCTAGCTTAACTACCTTGAGACTGTCGTTTCACATTAAATTATACCACACAGATGTGTCAGTTAACATTTATATGTGACATGAATCTTATCGAAGAAAATCCCTTCAAGGTAAACTTATGGGGAGAACAGATTTCACCAAGTATAACTGAGTAACCATGACGGCTAACTGACATTGGCCTCCATTATTTGTACAACAGGAAGTGACTTCACTTCCTTTCAAGTCACTTCCTGTTGTTGTCATGCCCGCAGCTCCCGCCTCTCTTCCCTGATTGGGCCGTTAAACATTTAGCCGAATGAAACCGTTGGACGATGGAGGCTGGCAAGACGAAGATGCATGATTTCAGAATCAGGCAGGTCCGCATGCTTTGCAAGGCCAGACCCTAAGGGCCAAAGCCTGAAAAAAGTCCAAATTCTGAGATTGAATATAGAATTGTAATAAAAAAGTGAATAAAAGGTAGAAGTCTGAGAATTCAGTAATTAATTTTGCTAGAAAAGCACTCAGCGAGCGCAGACCTCCGCCAGCGCCACTGTCCTCAGCCATATTGTCATTTTGACCTGAAATATTAGTCCTACCTTTATTTCATGTAAATATTTAGATCCCTTGACCATGAAAACATACCATTAGCAACTGGATTCATAATGATATCTATTTTAGTTCAGTAGTTATTAACAGAAATCACATTTTTCGCCATGGCGGCCAGACGCTGATCCGGATCAACACCGAAATCAAATCAGTTCTTCCTTTTCCCATGCTGAACATTTCCTGAAATTTCATCCAAATCCATCCATAACTTTTTGAGTTATTTTGTTCATAGAAGGACGGACAGACGGACAGACGGACAGACGGACAGACAGACGGACAGGCAGACGGACAGACAGACAACTCTCCTGAAAACATGACCTCCTTGGCGGAGGTAACTAGTAGATTTTTTTAGTCCATAGTTGTCGTCGGTCTCTATGACACGACATAATAACAATAATATAATAATAACTTTATTTATATAGCACCTTAAAACAGATGTTTACAAAGTGCTTTAACAGACAGAACCCAGTATTCTGGGTACAATAAATTCAAACAGTCAGGTCAAACAGAGACCAAGAAAGGCAGAGCAAAAAACACTAAAGCAACAAAAGAAAGGAAAATGGCAAACTGAGGGGTGCTGGTTTGGCGGAGTGGTTAGCAACCAGGCACCCCCATGTATTTGCTTCTGCCGGTCCAGGTTCGAATCCCACCTGTGACCAGTTTGAAGAGTGCCTTCCCCTACTCTCTCACCCCCTTTCACAAGCCTATCCACTGTCTCTCTCCTATCAATAAAGGCACAAAATGCCAAAAAAATACATTACAAAAAAAAGAAAGAAAGAATGAAAGGAAAATGGCAAACTGGTGAGCTGAAAACATGAGATAGGACGACTGATTCTTGTGGCTGACGGGTCTTGAACCCCTCGGACCTCTGGCTCAGGCTGTGATTGAGCACATACTCTGCGGTCAGAAATCATCTTGCAGTTTGATAAACTAACCACCAGGTGTTGAACTTGAGCCTGTTTGTGCTGAAAGTGAACCACTGCAGAAATAATGATCATTTTCATGTGACGTTAAATAAAGAGAAATATTTCATTTGAATTTATATCTAGAGAAAAGCTGATCACTCTTTTCTCCTTAATGGTCTCTGAGTGCTGAGCATGGGTCTGTGTGGGAAACAGTCGTGGAAGCCGTGGCTCGTCTCCGGAGCCCTCGAGCTCTCCAGGTATGAACGCCTCATCTTTCCATGAACTCTGACCTCTCTATAGTGGCTTGTTCACCTTCTCTCTCCCTCAGTTTCGCCCTGCTCAGTGAGACCAAGTTCAAGAACCGATGGGAGCGAGCAGAGATGAGGAGGAGAACTTTCCTGCTGCTCTACTACCTCCTGCGATCACCGTTCTACGACAAATACTCAGAGTGAGCAGATTTAATTCTTTAATATTTTAAAGTTATAGTTTAAGCAAACGCACAGACAGATGTTCACGTCCTCGAACCTCTGGACGATCTGTTCCTAAATCAGGAGGACACCATCTGCACCATCAGAGCCTCACACGAGGAGGCAGTCATGAAACATCAATGATAATATTGACAAATCTATTTTAGGTCAATAATATAAAAAGAGAAGGAACATGAACAGCATGGTGCTTATCTCTTTAATTCACTTAATGCTGAATAAATACATATAAACCATAAAATATTTTTAAAATGATCAGAAAAAGATGGAAAGAAAATTGAGTTCTCATATTCTTGAAAGGTAAGTTTAAAAAAGGGTAACATTTTTATAATTGTTTTATGCTAACAATAAATATTATGAGTTATATAATAAGGCAGCATTGCTTTATTAGAATTTTTTTTTTTTATCAAAAGCTAAACACTAACAGAAAAATATGCTCATGTGACTTAAGATAATCCATCCAAAAACTTACATTAAATGCAGAGTTATTGTTTTATTTATTTATTCAAACAACATTTTTTAATGTGGGCAAAAAAACCAAAATAACTCTTATAATAAAATACTCAATAATTGGTGTTGTGGGTCCAACACACACAGTCCAAAGAAAAAGCAGCCGCGGATCCAGCAGCACTTCCAAGGTTTATTTTCAAACCAAAAAAAGCTTTTACAATCGTAACCTTCATGATAAAACTAAATGAAAAGGTAAGCATCTTCTGCCGATCTGCTCTTTGCAGTCAACAAACTTTTTCACTCCCACTCTCAAACCTCCACCCAGGTGTCACTGATCACATGAAATAACCTGAAGCAGCAGCAACGAGGGAACATAGGGATGGACAAAACGGTGAAAAATAACTTGGTCAATTTGTTATACAAACAAACAAAAATTGATCTTTTTTACTTTGGAAATTAATTCAAATAAATTAGGCAGGCAAGAAAATTCATAACAGATGATTTAAATTAATATTCTTTCCTTATTTCGGTTTACCATAATTTAAATTCATTATTTAAATCAGAGTTCCTTTTGGCCCCAACACTAACAAAAAAAATGTTCCTGGGAATCAAGATAATCCATCCTAAAAGTTTACACTAAATGCAGAATTATTGTTTTATTTATTTATTCAAACAACACTTTTTAATGTGGGCAAAAAAACAAAATAGCTCTTATAATAAAACACTCAATAATTGGTGTTTAGGATGTTTTTTTGTTGCTGTGTTGTTGATCAGGTATCAAAATTGCTTCATTATGTTCTGAAATTAACTAAAGTTTGTGATTCTGGTGTTTTGTTCTTGGCATTGTTAAAAACATTCAGTATAAAATATTTTGAGAAACACTAACAAAAAAAAATGTTCAAGGGAGTCAAGATAATCCATCCTAAAAGTTTACACTAAATGCAGAATTATTGTTTTATTTATTTATTCAATGAACATTTTTTTAATTTGGGCAAAAAAAAAAATACTTCTTTGATGTAACATTCAAAATAGATGTCAGGTATGGCTTAATTTGTTATTTGGAGTTATTTTGCCGTTGTCTAAATTGCCAAGAAAATATCACCAAATATTGCAAAAGCGATGAGTAAAGTGTTTCTCTTTCTTTATTCAGAAACATGACAAAAGACAAGTTTTGGGATTTTTTTGATACCACTGATCAATAAAAAAATGCTTTTTTCTCATTTTTAATTGTATTGTAACCTAAGGGTACAGATAATTTCTGACAACTTTGATATATTAAAATGCCACCATGTATTTTTATAATAAAAACACAAAAAATACTAAATAATTGGTTGCTAGGATGATTTTATTGTTGTTGTGTTGTTGATCAGGTAACAAAATTGCTTCATTATTTTCTGAAAATAATTTAAAGCTTGTAATTCTGGTGTTTTATATTTTGCATTAAATAGGAGCTATTTTAAAAGCACATATTCTCCTTTTTAGATTATTTTATTCCCTTAAACATGCCTCCTCCATTTGAAGGAGCACTTCTATAAAACATCAATTTTATTTTGCCATTGTATAAATTGCTAAAAAAAAAAAATTGTGAAAGCGAGGAGTAAAGTGTTTCGCTTCTTCTTTCAAAAACATTGCAGAAGATCACAAGTTTTGGGATTTTTTTGATACCACCGATCAATGAAAAATGGTATTTCCTCATTTTGAAATGTATTATAAACTAAGAGTACAAAAAATTTCTGACCACTTTGACATATTAAATGTCATCATGTATTTTTGATTATAAGAAATAACTCAATACTCAATAATTGGTTGCTAGGATGCTTTTTTATGCTGTGTTGTTGATCGGGTATCAACATTGCCACTTTATTTTCCGAAATTAATGTCAAGTTTGTGATTCTGTTTTTATACATTTGAACCGGAGCTATTTAAAAATCACACACTCTTTTTTAGATCTTTTTTTTCCCTTAAACATGCCTCCTCAATTTGACGGAGCATTTCTATAAAACAGATAAAAAGTCTCTTTCCCCTCCCCCTCCAGTGTATAGCATCAGTAGCTGTCTGAAACGGCTGGTTACCCCGACCCCTTGAATAGGCCTACCAGAGTGAAGTCAGAACTGTTAACAAATCAGAGAGGACCAAGCCCATGAGGGGGAGGGAGCCTTAAAGAGACAGGAGCCCAGACAGAGAGAGAACAGAGGTGGATCAGGATCACTCTGTTTCTGATAACAGGCAGTTTTTTGAATATTAATGATCAAACTCTTAACAGTCTTCAGATATTAAAATGTGATTTAAGGTGAGATATGAGCTCTTTAAAGGGACTGTGAGGAGTTTCTAAGTAATTACAAAAAAGTCTCACTTTTAGATATATGCCTGACTGAAATACACACTTTAAGATGAGTTTTATAGCATCAAAATAGGTTATCTATAAATGCTGTTCCTTGGCTAAGCGGTCGGGTCGGACAGGGCTGGACTGGCCTGAATACTCAACTTCAGGAACTAGACAATTAAAACTAGAGCAAATTTATATTATTCAGACACGTCTTAGAGCACCGGGCTGTAAGTAGCGATATATAGCTGGCCTCAAAACTACGATACTAAGGTTTCCAAAAATTGCTTGTTGTCACACATCAAAAACTACCACTACGTAACTAGAAAGAGATACATTACCTCGTCACTTTGCATCCTGTAAGTTGTTGAAAAAAGAAGTTGTAAAGCAATGCAGAGTTCTGAGGAAGGTCCGAGCTGTATTCATCAGCATCACAACAAACACGCTTTGGCTTGGGTCATGTCTTTTGGTGCGTTCCAGTTGTAGTCAGAAGTAGGAATTTCTGAGTTCCGAGTAGGAAACTGCAACTGGAACGTCCCCCGAGGTCTGAATTTCCTACTGGGAACTTGGTGAAACCTCGCTACCCCCTAGTAGACAATGGAAGATGGATGCCCCCAGTGTGAACAGTTATTTAGCTCCTGTAATAGATGCACTTCTGACTGGGGTGTGTCGCTCTAGATCAGCTGTATACATAGTATTGTTAGATATATATTTACAAAAATGCTGCCATAGTGATAACCACATTCTTCATGTGATATTTGTGAACGACAACACAGGGCGTGCTAACAACAGCTAACAATAGCCTGGTAGATCGGCATGTTTTTTTCCGACTTCAACTGGAACGCTGATAAGCCAGAGATGATGTCACTCCCAGTTCCGAGGTTACTGGAACGCAGCATTACCACAGTCGCCATGCTTGCTCATGGGTAGCAGAGTCTTAATGTCGCCGGTAATAGATTCTCCTCATAGCACCTTTAGAGTAAGCTGACAAAAGCCTATTGAAAGTGTCCGAAAGACTGTTTGATGTTTTTGTAAACTTTCATGAAACTGAGTTGTTATTTAAACCTTAAGATCGTCTTTTGTTTCTTCACCTTCAGAGGAAAGATCATCTTCCTGCTCAGACTTCTTGCCGATCATATTCCAGGAATCGGACTCATCGCTCGTGAGTATTAAAATCATTTTTACACAAACTGGTCTCCTGATTTAAAACACCCTGACCGTCCTGTCCCTGCTCAGGCCCTCTGATGGACTACCTCCCCACCTGGCAGAAGATCTACTTCTACAACTGGGGCTAAATCAGCTGATCGGATCTTCACAGCGAGGAAGGAACCGTCCCAGGACAGAGACTCTGATCCCCCTGATATCTGATTGGATGATGTGGACCATGTCTGAGAGCCGGACATCCTGATTGACTTTGGCTTTTCTGCAGAAACAGCTCATCATCATGACTGTTTTCTATCTTTTTATGATTAAGATTCAAGTCTGAAGCGTTTTTTCTCTGTAGTCGGTCTTTAACACCTCTCACATCTCCGTCTGAATATTTCTGTGATTTTTCCTGGTATTTCTTTTCACTTAAATCCTGTGAACGACCCTGCAGTGTTCGTCAGAGAGCAGCATTTTATTTTGAAAAGATTAAATACTTTATGGAAGCCCTGCCTGTGCAAAAAAGAAAATATTAAAGATGAACTCTGATTTTGGTTTAAGGCAAAAGTATAGAATTACATTACTAAGACTTAGAAGCAATTATGAAACAATGTACCATTTTTCTAAAAAAAAAAAAAAAAGACATCAAAATTATTATGATAAAAAAGTAATTTTCAAAACAAAGAAAAAAAACTGCACAAAACAAAAATCTGTCAAAACAAGGCAATAAATGTCAAAATTATGGAAAACAAAGTTTTTTCATTATTCAGAAGTAGGACATAAAAATTTAAAAAATAATCAGAGATTTTAGACTGTAAACCCCCCCAAAAAATCCTTCATTATGTGATTTGTACACATTTTTGTGGAATTTAAACTATTTTGTATTTCTGGAGAAATAATTATCTGAATAATTATGAGAGATATTCTGATCACCTTGGATGTCTTTAAAAAAGGCCACATGGACCAATGATAGCAACAGAAATGGCTAACAAAAAAAAAAAAATGAATGGATAAAAAATTTAATATTAGATTAAAAGTAGAAATGGTTACATTTCAGCGCTCAAAATTCAAAATTACAATTATCTTTTCTATGAAAAAATGTCAAAATTATACCGTTAACTCATAATTGTAATGAAGTTCTAAAATGATGAGACCAAGAACGCTGTAATGAGACTTAAGTGTAAAGTCAAGAGATCAATTTTGTACAATTTTTTCAATGTATCTATAATTATAGTTATGTATAAATAAATAAAAATAGGATGAATTAGGAGATGGCAGGTCAAATTTATGGGACAGATGGTAGGAATATATAGCTTCAATAATCATTCAAACGTCAATATTTTATATGAATAATGTCTTGAAAAAGACAACATCCAACTTTATTTCCTTTTATTTCATGTTATTAGTGCTGGATGTTTCTCCCTTGAGAACCTGCTTCCATCAGAAAGTTTGCGGAGGGGAAAAAAATCCCTGAAAACATAAAACTGTGACAGAAAAGCACAAAAAAGTCAAATTAATAAACTCCAGTGTGATGTTTCCAGCAGCAGGATGAGAGTCTCCAATGATGTTTGAGGATTTAATCACTTAAAAATCAAAAATGAAAACTAAAATGACATTAAAACTATAAAAAGGTTTGACAATGAGAGTGTTTGAGTCAATGACGACGACACAGTCGAGGTTTTCCATCTTTACTTTATTAACATACTGAATAAGATCTTTTTTTATGTAGCCTAATAAATAACTGAATGTTCCATCCTTCAGTCCACGTCTGTTACCTCTCAGAGTTTAATTATCGAGGGTGTGGGACACACACGAGAAAATATGACACTCTGATCTAGAGATGAAAACAACAAAGCGGTCTGCAGACGAGTCCACGAGAGATCTGAGAGCAGCTCGATGAATGAAAAGTCTGCCCACAGGAGATGGAACGAGGCTGTTAAATGTACATTATAATATTTAAATTGTTCCTTTAGTTCATTTTTCAGGTCCAGCTCAAGCTTTGGAAACCGTTTTTTATATATATAAAATTAATTTAAGAGCGTTAAATGAGTTTAAACTTAAAGAGGAAGATGGTCAGTACGTGAGGAGGCAAATTTTGAGTTGGTAAAATGCCTATAGTGGGATTTTGCAAGAGGCTATCTTCAACTTTGGTTTTAAGAACAATAAAAGAACCCATTTAGAGTCACCTGATGGACCGGGGAATATGTCTAACTAGTAGGGATGCACAATATTATTGGTTTAATTTTGGTATCGGCCGATATTGAAATTTTTGCAGATGTTTACAGTCTTTATATCGGCCACACGTCGACTAAAAATCAAACAAATGTTCAAAATTGATGCACCTTCTCATCACTGCATGGGTACATTTAAAAATAGGGAGTTCCATTTTTGCAGGACTTAAAAGCTGTTTTTCTTGTTTTGCATCTGTTCATGTGATAACACGCTGTAACACTGAAAGTAATGAGTCCATTTTTATTAAGCACAGAGCTTGTGCTCTTGACCTGAAATATCGGTATCGGGGATAAAGAATTAAAAAAATATCGTTTATCGGGAAGAATTCAAAATCGTGCATCTCCACTTACTAGTCCATATGAGAAAGAGCTCATAGAAGTGTTTGAGGAGGGCAGAAGCATATCCTGCAGGTGATTGGACGATTGTCCCGTCAATCAAATTCATTCATGACACATGGCTGTAAAAATTCAAGGAAACATATTTACATTTCATATTTAAGTCGACTAATATTACACAGATTCATTGACTAAAATGCTGTGAAATGTCAACAACTCAAACCAGACTAAAATCAAAACAAGTTAGATGACTAAATTACGACCAAAACTCAAACATATTTTAGGCCAAAGACTATAAATAAATTAAAAAGTGCTGTCAAAATTTCCAACGCTCTGAACACCCTGGAGACAAAATGAGGCTATGAGCTAAACCACTATTTTCTCCGTCCCGTATCAGAAGGGTCCCGGCTTGTGCTTCCACCAAGCAGTCCACTTCAGATCGGCTCAAAGTGTTTCTACGTCCGATGAAGAAGGAGGTAAAAGGAAACTGATCCCTGCCATCCCGCCCCTCTGACTGACTGCTGATTGGTCACAAAAGTCGTCAATTCTCATACAACTACAACTTAAACACAAAAACACACACACACCATGCTCAAACAGGCTGAAGCAGGCTGCGTAAATTACAGTACGGAGAGTTTCCATGTGATGAGACTCACACGATCTTACGTGAAATTTACTCGTCCAGTTTGGAAAATTCTCAGAACTTCAATCTACAAAGAACAAAACAGTCCTGTAATTTCTACTTTTATCTGATGATTTATTTTCACTTCTCTAAACACACACTCTGAATAAAACTGCTGAGGTGAAGGCAGCTTGTTAATAAATAAGTGGTTTTAAAGAGCAGAGGTAAATGGAGGCAGACTTTAAATTCACCGAGCAGGACATTAAAATCAGACGTTATCCAAACGGAAACACGGAGATGCATAGTGAGGACAGCTGTCACCTTTATGAGCTGGGATTCTGTGTTCAAAACCTTCTATATACCCACTATAATCACACTTAATCCCCATTATTATCTACAACACCTGTTTAATCTCCAATAATCCTGAATTCACATCTCTAAGCCCTGCAAAGTGTCTATTTGATAAGTGATTACGACCATCTGGTTAAAAAACATGAATATAATGCTCTGAGTGAAAAATGGAAATCAATCTCCAAATGTGGGCCCTGTTTTTTGACATATTTTGGAATTTTTGGATAAACAGATTTACTTAAGTATTACTTAATTTGAGTGTTGAAGACCACAGCTAGAGGTGTCCTGATCTGATATTGATATCAGTCCGATATCAGCAAAAAAAAAAAAAAAAATACTGGATAATATCAGCCTGCATCTACAATATCCAATATGAGCACTCTGATACAAGCAGTCCATTCTATTTTATTTTATTTTATTTATTTAATTCAGTTGTAGAATATGCTTATGATTAAGTGAAACAGAGTGGTTATTTTGCAATTTAAAAATACATGTTTTTTACTGGATTTTTTAAAGTTACTTTTCAGGGTCTTCCAATTTATTTATCATTTATTTTATTTAATTGTGCTATATTCTTATGTTTAAGGTTGAATTTATTGAACCCATTGGTTAATAACAAATGGGTCTGTTTTTCTCATACCTACTGTTGCTGACTGCTGTTCTCTGTTTGAGTAATCTCACCTGATCAAGCCTTTTCTTATAGTCCATACTACAAAATAAGTCATAAAAGCATGTATGATTCCTGCTGATATGGGATCGGATCGACATCGGCCAATATTCGAGGCTGCAATATCGGTCATGTATCAGAGGTGAAAAAGTTGTATCGGGACATCCCTAGATACAGCATTTCACCAAGAACAGCCTAAATCAATGATTTAGACGTTGTACTTTGAGTGATGAACACCTCAGAGTCACATCTTTCAGCTCAATTAGACGTCTTCCGAATCAAACCTTAAAAAAATGAAAATAAAAAAAGGCACCAAACTTTTGTCAAAAATGAAACCAAAAAATAAGAAAACTGGCACTTGACAGCATATCTCTGGTGTTTATTAAGCAAGGATTTCATTTAAAATTAATTAAAAATGGAAAAACTTAATTTCTGTAGAGATTCAGATGCAGCTCCGTTCCCCTCCACTTTAGAAACACTCATGTTTGAAGGGGTGGGGCTACAGGAGGATATAACAATTAGCTCTTTGTTGCTTGGCTGCCCAAATAATGTCTGATGGAAGGAAGGAGGAGGGGCTACAAGCCTAAGACTTTGGAAACAGTCATGGTGCTTCGCTGTGATGAAGAAAACTCACATGTAGGTTAAGGCTGTGTAGCTATGACATCATAAACCCCAGGAAGTAAAAATAGTTTTAAGGTGCATTTTCTTGAACAAACTTCTCTGTGAACTAAGAGTTTAGCCAAAGGTGTCACCTTCTTTTGCTCCACAAGACCCTTCAACAACATCAACCCTTTGACTGGCATTGTGACTGTACAGTTGACTTTTTGCCACCATACCACTGTAAAGCTCTGAAAGTCCATCTTTATTTTTATCTTATTCACCTCTTCAAAAAAAACATTGTGACATAAATGTATATCCACTCGGTGGAGCTGCTGTACATGACTATAATTATTTGAAAATCAGAATGTATTGAAAGTAAACTGTTGCTGCATGTGAGTCAGAAAAAAATATTTTCACTTATTTCCAGATCCTCGCACAATCATAATTTAGTTAAAGGAAATAAATGATTAAAATGTATTTATGATTCATCAGAAAACTGAGTTTACCACTTCATAGTTAAATTTTACACTCTGTGATGTTTTCATGTAAAAAAATAAATAAATAATTGGTGGAGAAATAAAATAAATTGATTTACTTCCATGATAACCCAAATGGGCAAACTAACTAGCTGGCTGACCTGCATATCTGCTTCCCGATTGGCTAATCTTAAAAAAACAAAACCTTTACTGTTGCTAAACAAAGACACACTAGCAAATTATTTATTGCACATATATTAGTCAAAGGGTTAAAAGGATCACCAAAATAAGAACTCGAAAGAAAATGTCCCTCAAAATGCTCTGTTTTTACTTCCTGGGGTTTATGATGTCATAGCTATACAGGCTCCACCTACTTGATTCTGCTTGTCACAGGCAAACAACAGCCCCTAACCTCTCCCCTGTCGGCTTTACTTTGAGTCTTCAAAAACAGAATTATACGAGGAGCCACTTGATGTTTTTATTGTTTTAAGATAGAACATTAATAATTACTGACAGTGGATAGAATACAGGTTAATAAATTCTCTTTATTCTTGTTTTTACATGTTAAAACTTATTGTAAACATTCTTATTCACCGTCTGAATGTGTGACAAATGTTTTTTAGTCCATATGGGAGGCAGCGAGAAATAATATTATGAAACAGACAGCAGTGCATTACTGAGTAGTAAATACACCTTGTTAAGTGAATTTTAGTGTTTTATTTTCACATCTAAATCTACCACCATGTCTGACTGGTGTAACGGTTTAGCTCATGGATCTGTTAACTGATGACAGCAGGCGTGCTTAATGATAAGACCAAGCAACAGCAGAATGTTTGACAGCTGCGGAAAAAAATCACTGAAGAAGGAAAAATTCGCCTTTATCTTGTTCAGAATCTAAATATGTAAAAACCGAGCCCACATTTTAAAATATTTGATTTCCTTATAAAGTTTAACAAACCATAGAATAAACAGCAGCTTGGACATCAAGATTCTGATGCCCTAACTTAAAAAACAAGATATTTAACCAAACAGAAGCACATAATTCCAGCTCATAAATAATCTGAAATAGTCGGGACAGGTTTCCGCCAGTGCTTTATGTAAAAATAAAAAATAACTCTACTGTAAGTGAAATAAACACTGAATGCACACGTGGATTTTTGTTCAAATGAACGCTGAAAATCTGAAAATATATACTGCACCTGCTTTAATATCACATTTAACAAACAAAAAGAAAAAAGTGTTTGATATTAAAAATCAAAAAACAACACTTTGATTCTTTATAAGGAATAAAATATAGTAGAATTAACTCTTTGAAAACTAAGACCAAAAAAAATTACAACGTGACTCTGTTTTTAGAAAAGATTACACCCTCTGATGGTTCATTATGAAAATAAAAGTCTGCAGATGAAGAATGAGGAGAGGAAATACTGTCTCACTCCTGGAAAATGTCTCTAGAGGACGAGGATGAGCCAGGAGGGCGATTTCTTTTCCCCATGCAATCCTTCCTGCTCTCTCGTCGTCGCTCGAATCCAAGAGGCCGGTCGGCTCGATGGCGTCAGTTTGATCTCCGATGCGGCGGTTTGGAGAGTCGATGATCAGTAAGAGCCGTAACGATCCTGAGGAGAAGGTGAGAGTGTCAGTCTTTCTGATTAAAGACAGATGGTAGATAATGCCCTGGAAGCTCAGGCTGCGTTCACACTGCAGGCCTTTAAAGGTGCAGTGTGTAGAAATTGGCATTTTAGCGACATCTAGTGTTCAGATTTTGGAATGAGCCCTTCTGTTTCTAAAACCACATCACCCAAGACCATGAGGGCATCATTACAACAGTCACAAGGTGAGAGTTTCTTCATTCATAATTGATACTATTATTTTGATAGATTATTGGTCAGTTAAGATGATGATTATAGGTTCATATTTGAAAATTTTGTTTCACTCTTTTTGTCCCCAAAACCCACCAGCAGACAACATGGCGGATCATTATGTCAGCCTCCACAGAGGGGAGACCCGAGGTACATAGATGCAAAAAGCTTTTTCTAACTTACAAAAAGATAACTAAAGTTTCATGAGGATGATTGTACACCTATCTCAATGGACTTTACATACAAACAGAAACATTATATCCTATATTCACCGTTTCTGTTTGGTGAAATTCTGACAACTTCTACGCACTACACCTTTAATTCTGATCCCTTGTTAATATCTATTTTCTTTCTCTTTTTGTTCTTATTATAATTTAGATGTGACCTGATGACGTGATTTCACACAACACACTGTGAACTAAATATGGATGCTACATCAGTGTGTATCAGTTAAGAATGGAAATACATCAGTGATATCCAGTGTTAATTTGACAGCACTATTTAATTCAGTTTTTAGTTTTGGTCTTTTGCCTAAAATAATTTAGATTTAGTCATAAATAGTCATCTAACTTGTTTTAATATAGTCTAGTTTTAGTTGATGAAATTCCACAACATTTTAGTCAATGAAATCTACTGTAAATTTAGGCGACTTAGTGTAAATGGCAAAGCATTTTTATTTTTCCTTGAATTTCTGTTTTGTGAATGAATGTGATTGACAGAACAATCGCCCAATCACCTGCAGGATATGCTTCTGCCCTCCCCAAACACTGGTCTACCTGGCATGTCAGGTGATCCTAAATGGGTTGTTTTATTCTTCTTGATCACTAAAGTTGAAGTCAGCCTCTTGCAAAATCCTAGTACAAGCATTTCAGTAACTCAAAATTTGTTTCTTTATGTACTGATCATCAGGCAAATGTCTCCAAGAAAAAATCTTCCCCTTCACGTTTAAATTCATTTTATATTCTGAAACATTTTAGCCGATGGTATCTCCCATAAATTCAGTTGACTAAAATATGAAGGGTAAAGGGTAAGGCGTTTTTTGTGTTTCCTTGAATTTCTGAAGTCATGTTTTACTCTTGGATAAAAAAAAAAACATCTAATAACCCTTTACTGAATGCTAGTAAAGTATGGATGTATCAACAAAATCAAATGTTCCTTTTGTGTGAAATGCAGTCACCTTTATTTAGGCTACCTGGCAGAGCATCTCAGTTACAATACCAGAACTGACAACAAACAGTGAACCTGCTCTACATAATACATCAATTCATAAAGAGAGCAGCTCTGATTTGATCGCTCCACAACTTATCCCACCACCACCAAGCTAAGAAGAAAACTATGACAAAAAATGGTCAACAAAATTAACACTGGCAAAAAAAGGGTCACTAGAACTATTAGTAGACTTAAAAATGTACTAGTACTGCTATATGAAAGCAAGGGGGCGGGGAAAAGCAAATTAAGGCTTCCCATTGGCTTTCAAAAATATTGCAACCAATCAGGGTGCTGGATTTCATTATAATCCCTCCTTTTTCATTTCATTAGGTCTACTTGTACTACTGGTGAGATATTTTGAGCTTACTTAAACAAAAATGTTTGTTTTACTCGTAAAAAGTTTTGGCACACTCCTAGTGGATCATTTTTCATCCCTCTCCATTCTGTGGAAGGTTTCATGTCTCAAGAGTGGTAATTTGATAAACATAAACCAAGCAAAAACATGCAAAATTCTGTCACAGCAGGACCCAATGTGAATATTTTTCTCTACTTTAACACAAACATAGCCTGAGGATGATCGACGTCTCACCTGGATTGTATTCATGACCCCGTTGGCGAGGACAGCCATCTTGCCGGCTACAGTCTTCACTCCTTGTTTGAACTGTGCGATGTCTGGGCCAGAGGGGAGCACGCTGTCAAAGCCTGCAGCTCTCCCTGAGGGGAGCAGAGGAACAACAATCACCTTCAGCTGGGCACTTTTTAATTTAACGCTTAAGAACGTGAATATTCAACACGTTTTTACTTTATTAACACAAATGGAGCTTCACATGAGCTTCATATGACAATGGCGAATGAAGTGGTCCATACAACTCATACAAACACTCAAAGGCCACTTCATTAGGTACACCTGTTAAACTGTTTGTTACATCACATAGCAGCAACTCAGTGCATCAAGAAGTGTAGACATGGCCAAGAAGACCTGCTGAAGTTCAGACTGAGCATCAGAATAGAGCAGAAAGGTGATTTAAGAGATTTTGAATGTGGCAGACAGGCTGTGCTGAGACAACCATCATTTCTCGGGCTGGTAGAAAATGGTCCAAAAAAGAAAAAATATCCAGTGAGCAGCAGTTCTCCGGGTAAAAATTATTTGACGATGCCAGAGATCAGAGGAGAATGGTCAGAGTAGATAGAACCAAAGTCTGCAGAAGATCTTCTCTTAACACACAAAAGCTCCAGTCTTAAAGCAGAAGGTCCACAGCAGCATAAGACTACACCTGGTGCCACTCCTGTTGGTAAAGAACAGGAGACTGAGGGAACAATTCAACACACGACTGTGCCTTGATCTGATGAGTCTGGACTGATACTGCCACATTCAGGTGGTAGAATAATAACTAGGACAGCATGGATCCATCCAGCCTTGGAGCAGCGGTTCAGGCTGCTGCTGGCGGTGTGATGGCGTGGGGGAGATTTTCTCTGCACACTTTGGACCCCTTAGTCCCACCTGAGCATGCTTTAAACCCCACAGCCTATCTGAGTATTGTAGCTGTAGACCATCTCCTCATGGAAACTTCCAGCAGCTCCATGTCTCAAAGCTCAGTTCATCTCCACAGTAACCAGATATCAATCAAAACCTCTTTGGGATGTGGTGGAGCAGGAGATTGTCATCCTGGATGTGCAGAAGCTGTGTGATGTTATCATGGAGGTACGGACCAACCTCTCTTGAGGGATGATTCAATACATCTGTGTAGATTCTCATTCATCCAGGTCATGGTCAGGAAAGATGGTTTAAAGAGGAGTGAAAGACATGTTTACAGGACTCAGTTTTCAGCCTAATCCCATAACTTTTCATTGCATTTTCGCCTCTAATTTACATGAGAATGGTGCCTGAATCTGCAAACTTTTGAAACCAGGGTCTATAGTGGAAAAAAACAACAGCTTTGCCCGTCTTCTGAGTAACATGTGAGCTGTTTATTGTGTTGGTTTGTTATCCAGACAGAATTGTTTTCCAGTAGAGAAACTCCTGCATCTTCCTGCTTCCACTCGCCATTGTTGTTTGTGTGTTGTAGCACCGCTGTTTCTCTGCAAACCTACATCGCCATCAAATGGACTGGCATGCACTCTACATCGTTTTGAGGCATTGCATTGCTATGTGAACATGGATTGCTTTTGAAAATGCAAAGGAAAAATCTTTCCATTTCTGGGGAAAAAGTCTCCATGTAAACAGGGCCTCAGACACAACCTCTCATCCACATACAAAGCTGTGCTAAACTCTCTCCACAGGAAGCTCTCCAAATGTTCACACATACCCCTTTTCCACCAAGCTGGTTCCAGGGCTGGTGCTCGTGCTGGTGCTAGAGCCGGTTCGCAGTTGGTTCAAGTGAGAACCGGTTAAGAACCGCTTGCTTTTCCACAAACGGGTGCCAGCCAGAGAGCTACATCATCACGTCAGTGTATACGTCTGTATACGTCATGACAGTTTCCCATAACAACTAGCGCCAAATTTTATCGCCACAACAAAGATGGAGGACTACATTGCGGTTCAAGTGTTGCTGCTGGCTTTTGAAGCCTTCCTTGGAGAGCAAAATTTGGCGATCCAGCAAGTTAATGCTGCTCGACGATTATGCAAGGTCGTCTCCTCCACTGACCACTGCTGTTTCGTTTTACTATCCATTGTTATTTTCCAACTTATCTTCTTACTGCTTACCCGAACTAGTCTTTTTAAAAACGTCTCTCTTCCGTGTTTTTACTCTGCTTTGGTTGGTCAATAATCCCGCCACCACCCCCTGACGTAAGCGCGTAGCCCCCAACGTAACGTGGTTCTTTCTGCTGGCCCAGCAAAGAGTTGGTGCTTGCCAAGCACCGGTTTTGAGAGCCAGCAACCGGTGCTTAGTCTGTGGAAAACCAAAGAACTGGTGCTAAGTCTGGCTCTAGCTCCGAACCAGCCCTGGTACCAGCTTGGTGGAAAAGGGGTAACATGTGACCACAGCACCTCACATGACAGGGGGCGTTTACGACCCATTCAGGGTAACGACTTTTGGAGGACTTTTGTTGTTGTCTTCTTCTCTCGTAAGATAAGTATCTGCTTCCTTCATCAGCCATTTGAAACTGAAGAAGCTTCTTGGATGAGAAGTGCAACATCTTCCCAAAAGTGAGTCCAGCTGCCTTGTTTTTGAGTCTTCAAGATATCTCTGAGGGGTGTTTCAGCACCTTGTTGAATCTTTGACACCAAAACCTCGTGCTGTCACGGTGTACCTAATAAAGTGGCCTTTTGGACCACTGGCTCCAAGGCTCACCTTTGTGGTCGCTGCCGTCTCCAAACAGGTCAGCTGAACTGATGGAGGTGCTCCCAGACAAATTCTCCAGCTTCGTCTTTGCATCATACTGCGAGGACAGGGACAAAGGTCAAGACAAATCAGCTGACAGAGCAGGTTTGAGGTCACGTAACGGTTCGGTTCCTCACCTCTGCGCTGCTCTCTCGACCGAAGAACATGTCCGAGGAGATCGCCTTGGCGTTTGCAAACTTCTGTCGGGCCTCGCTGGACTCAGACACCGGAGATGTCACCTCGGCTTTTCTTCTGCTGGGGAGTCTGATTGAGACGAGAACGAACATCAGAGCTGCACACACAACAGGAAACACACCTGAGATGATCTGAGCAGGTACCTCTCTCCGATTGGCTGGATACTCGAGATGGTGACCTCCTCTTTGGGGTCTTCTTTCTCCAGAGCCCAGGAGGTGGTGAAGGAGGCCGTCCCTCCATCAGTGTCCCACCGAGACCCAAAGCTGTCTCCAACTGTAAACGGGTTGTCCTTATACCTGAGGATCAAAATGAAACATCCTTTCAGCTTGGGGCACAGAAAATCATCAAAAACTAGGTTTGACCGAAATGGTTCCATGTATGTGTTTTTCGAGGGTGTTAGACGTACTTTGGGGGTCCAGAGGTGAATCCCGGCTCGTCAAACATGTCCAGTTTGGAGCGGGACGAGGACTTTGCTCCTACAGGAGTCTCCTGCTCGATCACCTGCATCTCTGACATCACCGAGTGAGACACGGCACTGAAACAGGAGATGCATTTTTATTTGTAGCAGAAAAGTTTATGACCATCAAATAGTGTTTACTTTGACAGCAGTTTTTTAGATTTTGGCCTACAATATCTTTTAGTTTTAAACTTTAAATTGTTTAACTTTAGTCCAGTTTAAGTTGAAATCTACTGTAAATTTAGTAAAGTAAAATCTGAAGTGTAAAGGCTAAGTCATTTTTTATGTTTCCTTGAACTTCTGAAGTCATGTTTTACACTTGGATAAAACAGGACAAAACATCTAATAACCCTTTATTGAATGTTAGTAAAGTCTGAATGTCTAAATGAACTGAAACAAATGTTCCTTTTGTGTGAAATGTAGTCACTTTTATTTAGGCTACCTGGCAGAGCATCTCAGTGACATTACCAGAACTGACAACAAACAGTGAACCTGCTCTACATGAATATATCAATTCATAAAGAGAGCAGCTCTGATTGGATCACTCCACAACTTATCCCACCAACACCAAGCTAAGGCAGCTGTGATTGGATATATTCTTAACTTCTCTCTACTTTCTACATGACCAAATTAGGTCTGAATGAATTAAGTCTCGTTTCTATTTGTTGGTGAAAATGTCAATTAATTTAGTTTTAGTTTTTGTCCATGTGCACTTGTTTTTATTAGTTACTGTCAAGTTTTCGGCAGGGGAAAAAGGTCGTTGACGAAAATATGACAGAAACTAGAAAAGCACTCTGAGAGTGCAGACCTCCGCCACAGTCCTCACCCATATTGCGATTTTCATCATAAAAATTAGTCCTACCTTTATTTCATGTAAATGTTTAGATCCCTTGACCATGAAAACATACCACTAGCAATTGGAATAACAATATCTAATTTAGTTAAGTAGTTATTCACAATAATTGCATTTTTCGTCTTGGTGGATCCAGACGGTAATACAGATCCATCCCAAAATGTAATCATTTGTTCCTTGTCCCAATCCGGACATTTTCCTGAAGTTTTCATCGAAATCCGTCCATAACTTTTTGAGTTATGTTGCTAACAGAGAAGCAAACAAAAGAACAAACAAAAAGACAAACAGATATCAGCAATAACATAACCTCCTGGAGGAGGTAACGATTAGTCAACATATTTAACACCACCATCAAACACATTACGGTTCTTTTAAATGCCGAAATCAACTTCTTTTTTTTTTTGTTACCAACGCAATTTTTTGCATTGCTCTCATGTTAAAGGGACAAATACATCAATCAGATTGTAAGCTCACTTTTGCCCTTTATAAATTTATAACAAAATATTTGCGATCCTTCAGTTTGTGTTTCTTCAGAGTGTCTCCAACAGTTGATGGGCTGCATTTGCACTTTCTGTCTCTCTGGAGGCAGAACCTGACCTTGCTGAGAATCTGGATCTTCAGGTGTGTTTCCTGTCTTTGTTTCCTGTTTCAGACATTTTTGTCTCTGAAGAACTTTCACATGCTGCTTTATATCGACACAAAAAACGGCAATGAAGAAAGAGTCCTGAATAAAAAACATGACCTGAGTCATTAGCTGATCAGTGTTACCAAAATGAGGCAACACTAAAACATTATTATCTATGTCAATGGAACCAATCAATTGAAATTTTTTAATGTCTTCTTAGGATTCATTTATTGCTCTGGCTGTGACTGAACTGAATAAACTTCCTTTGGAGACTTAAGAGTGATCCTTAATGTCATACATAACAAATGCACGGGGTGTCCCAGAGCTTTTTCTCCCCATTCTCAGCCATTACTCTTGCTAAAATTTCACAAACTCTGTTCTCACAGCAGAAACACCATCGCTGTTCATGTTGTGACGTTACCTCCTGTTCCCAAAGCCCATCCCCAGCCTCTCGGCCTGCTCCCTCTTCTTTCCCTCCAGGTTCTGCAGCTTCTTCTCCTCCACCTTCCTGTCGATCTCCAGCTCTTTGTAGGCCAGACGCATCGACGCCACACTGCAGAGGGAAAAACAAAAACATCAGTCAGAGAGTTCAACCTGGAATTAAAAAGTGAATACAGGGATGGAAAAGAGATATAAATATATATATTCTCGTCTTCCTTACATGGACTCCTCGGCTTGTTTTTTGGCCTCGGCGGCCTGCTCTTCCCTCAGCTTCTCAGCCACCTGCGCCTGCTTCTCCACCTCAGAGAAACTCTTACTGCTCACCTTCTGGGCGCCCAGACCTTTCTTTGCCCCGAGCTGCATCAGAGAGACAAATAAACACGTTATATCCTGGTGAGAGTCAAAGTTAAGGCACAGGTATGCTAATCCATAAATTAACAATCATTTATTGTTATAGCAACTGTTTGGCTTTGTCAACAAATACAAATCTCAAAAATCACAACAGTGTAAGTGGATCTTATGCAGAATAAAAAAAATGTCCAAGCCACAAGATAGTTTCGTTTAATTTAGAAGGATTACAAACAAATTGGTGTCCTCTTACTCTTTCAGCTTCCTGTCTTCCTTGTAAAAAACATTCATCATTACTGGTGCCTGCCTATCCTGTCTTACCTGCCCCTATATATCAATATCACCCAGTGTCAGACAACCAAACCCATCAAAATAAAAGCCTCAATATATGCCCAAATACTCATAATAATAAAAACGGCAATATTAAAGATGATTCTCTGACCATATTTAAAGAAGATAACAAAGGCTCATAAATAACTCAATTTGAATAAGGCAACAACCCCTGAATAGCTCCAACAATTAGCAACAACAGTTTTTTTAATGATTTAACACAGATGAGGGCTGGGTGATATGACCAACAAAAATAAAATCATAGATTTTTTTCTCCACAAAATCTGAGTTTAATAGTTTTTTTCCCCCTCCCAAAAAAAACCCCCAAGTGACACAAAAATGACTAAATCAAGTTTTGCCCTTTATGTTGTCAAAATACATCAAACCAAACAGACTTTCCCTCTCATCGTTAGAGTGCGCGCTGTAATTTTTTTCATAAATGCTGATTATGTAGTTCAAACATAGGGAAGTCTGTCTATATAAATATTAAAAGGTGAGCTATTTTCACAATATAGTAACATGGTATCATCTGATCAATATTTAAACTCATTTTGGAAACGAATAAAGATGTTCTTGTGCATAATCCGACAGGGATTACCATCATGAAAACTGTACATTTTCAGGAATATGCAACAACTTGTGGTCCTAAGGATGAGGAAAATCTTTATTTTTCATTTTTAAACCTTCTGCAGAAAATACTTAGAATTAATCAATTTAACTGATATAATTCCCATCCCTTATACAGAGTAAATTAATCAGTGTAGGTGCTAAGGCTCTTTATTTTTGTCACCGTGGTATCAAAAAGGGAAGTTCAATTCAACTGATGAAATAAGTCCATAAACAAATAAAATAGCTGCAAATCTAGACTTGATAGTCATTTTACTGAGCACAATAACTGGTGTATTTTTTTAATTTTGAAGAAACATGGACATAAACTACGTAATACAGTATACTTGCGACTCAATGAAAAAACAGACTGATATCCGTTAAACACTCCACATATTGCCCCGGCCAAGCCAAGGTTAAAGTCTGACTCACCCCTTTTTTAGCAGCCATGGGCTTCTTTTTCCCGATGATGGACGGCTTCACATCTGCAACACGAGAGAGACAAACAAAAATGAAGGACCTTTTAAATCCATCTTTCTACAAGAAGGCAGATTAATTCAGTCTCACCTGCGATATAGCAAGAAAAACACACACCAGGCCTGAAGAATTTATTGCAGAGAAACAGCACTGCAGAGAATCCTGCCTTTGGTTAATGCCCAAACTGCTTAAGCTCATTTAAGGACAGTTTAACTCCAACCAGAAAGAGCTGCAGACCAGTGTGGGCAGTAGATCATTTGGTATTTGGGACGTACAGAAACAAAAATAATAAATTTAACTGGCATTAGTTGAATATGAGCAACCAAAAGGGGTTTTATTTGAAAGGACAACTGGATTGTTACAAGTCTGTAGCATGACTGTGCAGAGTCTACACTCAGGCTCTCTGTCTCTGTCACTGTGATGAATGAAAAAGCACAGCTTGAGATGAACTCACTGTTAAACTGTGTGCTTGTGCACTCCTGATCAATAATCAAAACAAACATCAGATCAGCTCAAACTGATGACCAATGATGACTAAGCATATATTTAGCATCTTCTGCACATCGCTTCTGCACATTTTCCTGGAGCACTTTAAAAATGTACCGTATCAGCAGGTGACTTTCAGCCAATTTAATCAGTTGACAAAAACAGAGTGAGTCCTCATGAATGTCTCTTTATCGAGGTTTACAAAACAAACCCAGGGCTCCCTCTGGGTTTTTTTCAAAACCAATTTAAGCAGCTGATAAAAACAGAGTCCTCATGAACGTCTATTAATTGAGGTTTAGAAACAAACCCGGAGGCTCCCTCTGGGTTTGTTTCTAAACAAACAACTGGGTGCATGTCTTTATTATATTTAACCAAAAGAGTACCTTGGTACAAAAAGGTTGGAGGCCACTGATGTAGGAGGCAAAAGGTGTCCATCACTGATTTATGTTTGAAAAGCCATTATTTGAAATATCTAAACTATCAGAAAAAAGCTATAAGAATTATTAAATCAGTCAACCTTCATAGAACCAACTAACAATTTATTAATTCAAATATCCTCAAATTTTATGAACAAGTCGAATTTAAAATAGCATAGAATAATGCATAAAACACAAAATAATTTATTTTCTTGCAGTACTCAAGAAGCCGTTAGCGGTTCGCCATGGGTTCGTCCCTCTCCCCCTCCCCCGCTGACTTGCATTCACACTGGATAAATAAATAAACAAACAAATCGACAAATTGAATAAGCAAAAGATTCAACCGAGGGATTAACAGGAAGTAATGCTGAAAAAGTAGATCGGTTAGGACCACTTTTGGCCCTTTTCTACTAGCACGCCTTGGCCCCCTCTACTCGGCTCTACTCGATTTGCAGCGTGTTTCCACTTGCCCGGTACCTCCTCCTAAAAGATGACGTCATCAACTGACAGCTACTGATTGGTCAGACAATGTCGTCATCGATGAGTCATGAGCACGACGACCTAGCATGCTAGCGGTGGCTACCGTTAGCCTACCCTCATATGTCTTTTCTTTGCAGCTCGATTGCTCTCGTCCTCGGCTTCATTCTGTTGCATAGCTTCCAAAACTCTCCTGGGCTTCTCAAGGGGTATTTCTTCTTGCCATCTCTAGCCTTCTTTGCTTTCCTTTTTTACTCGGTTTGTGACAAAAACCCACATATTACCGCATCGCGCTCAAAATGACGTCTTCGCAGTGCGGCTCAGCTGTTTAAAGTGACACTGCACGCTGTTGGGCAGGCGACTGGGGCTAATGGAAAAGCAGCACAAGGCGAGTAGAGTGGAGTAGGGCCAGTGAAAAAGGGCCATTTGTTTCACACTAGTGAAACCGCACCAAATGTAGGGAGATGGAGCAGATCGAGACCACCCCTTCAAGGAGGTCTCGGACCGGCTGATTTGGTGCGCACCAAAGTGCGGTGGTTGCATTCACATTGACACTAACGTACCAAACCCTGGCCCAAAACTTCTTTGGTGCGCACTAAATGTGGTTGGTGTGAAAACGCCCTTAGACTCACTCAAAGGTGTTTTTTTTGGAAGCTTAAAGACACTACACATGGTTGGACTGATTATGCATCCATCGTAACTATCTTTCTAACCATACAGACATGAGGATCCTACTGAAATGAGACGCCACATCAATGAATTTATATTGAACCAAGACAAACATGGTGCTATACAAATACAGATCGATTGAATCTATATTCAGCAGAGACAAATGTGATTTTAGTCCCTTTGTCTCTCCCTATTTTCAAGTGTCTTGAGATAACAAATGTAATGAACAGGAGCTATTCAAATAAAGACTGAATGATTGATTCATGACTACACTTTCCCCTCGGTTTCATCAAAAAACTTGAGCATGTTAAAAACGCTGTAATGTGATGTTCATCAGTCAAATTAGTTTCTGTGCTGTGAGAAAATTGACAGATCAGAAACTAACCTGGCTTGTACAGATACCACAGTAAGTATTTGTGCTATTATTAGAGCTGCCACGCTGTCACTGCGTGTCATCTGAAACAGTCGCAGCACAGACGTATAATCCACACGCTGATTGCCGGCAGGAATGTTCCACACTGTAGACAAAGACTGTTCTTTCTAACACAATACAGTCGTCTCGTTTGACTTCTGTTGACTGAGAGCGAAGGCTTAGCCCTGTAAAAACACTGGGCTAAAAACACACCTAACGTGTCCTGGTCGAGCTGTTCCTGTGCGTGATAAGCAGAGCGGAGCAGAGCAGCGGTGAGAGGTGAGTGAAGCAGCACAACCATGCGTCTGTTTGAGGCATACAGCAGCCACCACAAACCACAAAAACATTGGCTCCGCCCACATTAGTCACCTGTGGGTGTCCGTCCAGCGTGTGATGACAAACGCATGGAGTCGTCTACACGGCAGGACAAACCAGTCACATCGTTAACATGAGAAAACAGGTTTACAAAACAAATATGATGCTGTTTGTTCAGGGGTTGGAACATGAAGAGGGCCAACAAAACACTGCACGTTGGGTTAGAGTCGTTATTACTGATAAAGTTAATTATTATATTTAGTGTTTAATTGTCTGAGGCATTTAGAGTAATATCTGATTATCCACGTCATGCATGATGTATTTTATTGTTTATCCTTTAAACATGAGGAAGATTCTGCTTTTAATTTCATATTTAATGATTTAAAACAATGCAATGTTCTTCATTTCAGCCTGACAGCGACTTAAGATTGAAGTTTATGGTTTTCTGCCTGTTTTGTTTGTGTTTATGTCTATAATTTTTTTTTTTAATTTTCTTGGATTTTTTTTAGCAGTTATGGCGTCAGGGCATAGCAAAAACCACTTCATTTATCAATCCTCCTCACATCAATGTCCTTGAAAGTGGCGGTGTCCTCTTCTGTCCTCCTGTAATCAGTCCATTTTTCCCATGTTTCCACAAATCACCACTGAATATTTTCTCTATTTTGGACCATTCCGTAAACCCTAGAAATATTTGTGCTTGAATATTCAGTAGATCAGGAGATTCTGACACCAACAAACGCATTCAAAGTCACTTAAATCCCCCTTTTTTTCTTCATTCTGATGCTTGCTGTCACTTCACCAGGTTGTCTTGATCACGTCTACATGCCTGGACTGACTGAGTTGCTGCCATGTGGTTGGAAGGTCTGCTTTATGTATTAACAGGTAGTTGAACAGGTGTACCTAATGAAGTGGCCAGTGGGTGCATAGAAATTTAACAGTCCCAATTTTAGAAAAAAAGAAAATAAAGCAATGAAGGCACTGTTCAGGACTTATTTTAGGAACTGTAAACTTAAATCAAGGTGCGACTTTATTGCGTTTTACAGCGTTTTTTTGCGTGACATCCTCTTTAATCTGATTGTTTTTATATTAGGAAGGAAAATAACCTGAAGATTTGTCCACATCATTTTTTGATCACGTTTGATATTACATGTGAGGCATTTTTCTGGAGGGGAAGGCTGTCAGTCATATTTACATCACAGCCGAGGGGCTTTGTGTGACTGTTGAAGGAGAACATCAGAATAAAGGCATGAAGGAGAGGCTGTGGAACAAGCCTAAGAGCACGAATGTCAAAAATGAGCAGGAGAATTACTGATGACAGCTCTGGAGTCATGAGAGCAGGGTGGTGATTGAGCCTTCAGTCAGGGAGGCTGATGCAAGCGAACACTCACCGATGGCTTTGGGCGAAGTACTCAGGCCGTCGATGCTCGGTCCATCCTCTGGAGCTGCAAAACATCAAGAAAATACAAAATACTTAAAATGCTCCACAGCTTAGTGTGTAAATCATCAAGCTGATACTTTTGCTATTACAATAGAAATACAATACAACAATTATAGAAAGTCATTTGGGCATAAAATTGCTATCAGTGAAATCAACCACAGTTCAGCTCAACTAGAAACCAAATTTTGAGAACATATTTTCAATTATGGTCAACTAGTCTGCAAGAAGACCTTACTAGTGAAGCAAAAAGTGTCATTAGCACTACTAGTAGACTGTTTTTGGTTTACTAGTACTACTAGTAGACTTAAAATGTGTTCACTACTTCTCTAGTAAGCCATAAGTGTTAAGAAGGGGACAGGGAAAAGCAAATTCAGGCTTTCCCATCGGCTTCTGAAAACGTTATAACCATCAGGGTGCTGGATTTGGTTATAATCCCTCCTACTTCATTTGCATGAGGTCTACTTGTACTACTAAAGAATATTTTGGCTTTACTAGTACTATTACCAATATTACTACTAGTTTTTTTAGTTTAAAATATCTCAAAAATTTTGTTTTACCAGTAAAGGTTTTTGGCACACTAGTGTGCAGGTAGACCTTACTAGAAAACCACAATAGTCTACTAGCAGACAATTTTGTGTTAGTAGTAGTACGAGTGATACGAGTAAAAACTCTACTGGTGTGCTGATGCCTGCTGCTGAAGAATAGTTTTCCCACAGGATAATAGTAAAGTTGAAGTTGTAAAAACGCAAAGCCTCCCCCCCCCCCCCCTCCTTATTAACATATCAGGCTTACTCTTAGATCTAGTCAACATGTTTAAGTTTACTAGTAGTACAAGTGAGAGTGTTTGCTTCACTGGTACTGTCTACTCACACACTAGTTTACCAAAATTGAGTACATGTACTCAACACTGAGTTATAGTACAGCTGAACTACAAATAACAAATTTATGTCCAAATTACTTTCCATACACAATCTACACAAACTCATCATGCTCAACATATGATTTTAAATTGTAAAATAACTGCAATGTTTAATCTATACATAAACATATTGTACAACTGAAAGAAATTTTTAAAAAAATAGAATGGACGGCTTGTATAGGAGTTTTTATTTCGGATATTTTAGATGCAGGCTGATATAATCCGATATCGGACCAGGACACCCCTTTTCATAATGAATGTTCGATCCAACTTTGCTAAAAAATGCAGAAATAACATCAATAAATGTAAGTTTGATGCAAGGATAAAAAAAGAGTTTTTTCTTTTCTGTCCTCCAAGTACAGAGGTACACTGGTGAGGGGCAAAAGAGCATTTGGCTCTGGAGCCGCAGGTTACTGACCCCCGGGGCATGAGGTAACTTCAAGTTTTCACTACAGTCGTGGTTTGTGAATCAACATCACAGACTGCTTTATGTTGCTCAACAGGAAACAAAATCCCCTACTTTGTTATTAACTTGACTTTTTAACAGATGCATGCAGAGTCTGTGTGTCTCCTGATGAGCCTCACCGTTGTCATCCTGGCTTTTGGCCGATGTGTCAGTTAGCTGCGGGGTTATGGTCGCTCCATTTTGCACTGACTGTTCAGTCGGGGACGCCACACTCCAATCATTTGAAAGCTGCGATAAATAAAAGAAAAAACACTCATTACACAGTGCAGAAGAACTAAGTAAAAATGTTTTCCAGATGAAACACTTGTGACCTAAAGCTGGGCTGTCAGTGAACATGGAGCACCAGTGTTAATTCTGACAGCACCTTCTTTTGCCTAAAATATCTTGAGTTTTGTTTGCCGCAATTGGAGCTGCGATTACAATCATGGGACTGGGCCTCGGAGGGATTATGTGGAGGCTGAGACGTATGAAGGCTGAGTTTTCAGCAACGAGAGAGGCGATGCTGCAAGCATGCAATGAGATCAAGAGAGCAGGAGGTCACAGAAAGATGGCTCGCGCACCCTTCAACAAAATCCGACTGGGAGGCAGAAACGCCCGCATGGCTGAAAACTACAGCAGAGCCCGGGACGACAGTGCAGGAGCACGCCTGGGTGAAGAGGAGAGTGACGAGGAGTCACGCGTTTAACACGTTTGAAACCTGGAAAAAGAAAAGCAACGCGGACACACCACCCTAACATCACCAACCCAACATCACAAACCGGGACTAACAACAAATAAAAGAGAGTCATGAATTATGCCTTACGTGGAACAAGGAATTGGACTATACCTTACGTGGAACAAAGGATTAGTCATAATAGGTCAAATACGGACACTAAAGGACAGTCAAGAATTATGTCATACTTCTGCAAATGGAATAAAAATGTATAATAATTTGATGATATGTCGAAAAGAGAAGACTAAATATTGAGAAAATGGGGACGGTACTAGATAAGCTGTGCTTCTCCCGTCTTCCCTTTCGGACATGTACATTTGATCAACTATTGACAATGTGTGATGATGTATAAGTGTGCGGACGTGACCGAAATAAATAAATCAAATCAAATCAAATCTGTTTTAGAAATACGTTGGTCACCTAAAGAGTCTAGTTTTTAGCCTAGTTTCAGAAGATGAAATCTACTAAAACTACGGCGTATCGTCCCAGCCCTAGTTTTAGTCTTAATTTAGTTATCTAAATCGTTTTTGATGAGATTTCACATTTTAGTCGATGAAATCTACTGTAAGTTAGTTGACTGAAATCTGAAGTGTAAAGTGTAAGTCATTTTTATGTTTCCTTGATTTTTCTGAAGTCATATTTTACTCTTGGATAAAATTAAACATCTAATAGCCCTTTACTGAATGCTAGTAAACCACCTTTATTTAAGCTACCTGGCAGAGCATCTCAGTTACAATACCAGAACTGACAACAAACAGGGAACCTGCTCTACATGAATATATCAATTCATAAAGAGAGCAGCTCTGATTGGATCACTCAACAACTTCTCCCACCACCACCAAGCTAAGGCAGCTGCGATTGGATGTCCCTCTGAACTCATCCAACCTTTCCACACAATTAAAGTAGCAGTGATTGGATATATTCCTAACTTGTCCCTCCTTTTACATGACCAAATTAGGTCTGTCAGACATTTTAGTCTAGTTTTTATTCATTGATGAAAATGTCATTTAATTTAGTTTTAGTTTTTGTCCATGTGCTCTTGTTTTTAACAGTTCCTGTTTAGTTTTCATCAGGGGAAAAAAGGTTGCTGATGAAAACTATGATGAAAATAATCAGTCAACAAAATTAACACTGCACTCAAGAGTCAGAGACAAAATCAGACTGATTACACTCAATCATATGTGAGTGACCTAACTGCCCTAAACTTATGTTGGTAAATGTGTATTAAGAACTTAAGAGGACATCAGAAAAAAAAATACATTTCTTATTTAGAACTTAGTTTGCATGAAAGCAGCTTGCAGACACAGCATAAAGCTACAGACAGGACAAGCAGAAAACATTAAATTAGGTAATTGTATGTTGTTTTCTGAAAAAAAAAAGATAAGAATTTGAAAAACAACAACAAACCGACCTGTGTGTGTTCAGCAAAGAAGTCTGTCTCTTTCTTCTCTGGGGCTGCAGGAGCACTTCCTGAAGAAGAGTCGATCCACAGCTGTAACACAAGGAGGAGGAGGAGATGATTGTTTTTAAGCAGGCCACAAGACCCACAAAAGTTAGGACACTGTGTAAAATGTCAATAAAAACAGAAAACAATGATTTGCAGATCCCTTTTGAGCTATTTTCAATCAAATACAAACAAACAAAACACTTCATGTTCAAACTGATTAACTTTGTAGTTTTTTTGCAAATATTCACTCATTTTGAATTTGATGTCTGCAACATGGTCCAAAAAAGCTGGGACAGGACTTACAAAAGATTGGAACAGTTGAGGAGTGATCAAAAAACGCCTGTATGGAACATGCCACAGGCGAACATGTTCATTAAGAAAGGTGAGTGTGATGATTGGGGACTAAAGGAGCATCCCTAAAAGACTCAGTCATTCATAAGCAAGGACAGGTTTTACCATCATTTGTCAATGTACAAGAGCAAGGACTAGGGATTTCATCATCTACAGTCCATAATATCATAAAAAGATTCAGAGAATCAGAGAAATCTCTGCACATAAGCTGCAACGCCAGAACCAAACACTGAATGCCTGTGACCTTCGATTCCTCAGACAGCACTACATTATAGTGTAAAGGACATCAGCAGGTGGGCTTAGGAACACTTCAGAAAGCCATCGTTAGCTCAGTTCATCTCTACATCTACACGGTCATGGTCAAACTCTGCCATGCAAAGACAAAGACAAATATCAACAACACCTAGAAACACCATCAAATTCTCTGGGCCGAGCTCATCTGAGATGGACTGAGGCAAAGTGGAAAAGTCTGCTGTGGTCTGAGTCCACATTTCAGACTGTTTTTGGACATCATGGACGTGGTGTCCTCCAGGCTAAAGAGGAAAAGGACCATCAGACTGTTATCAGAGAATAGGTCAAAATACAGTATCTGTGATGGTACGGGGGGATGTTCATGCCCATGGCATGGGTAACCTGCACATATGTGAAGACTTCACTAATGCTGAAAGGTTTTGGAGAAAAATCCTTCCATCCATCTTTTTCAGGGACTTCCTGCTTATTAAAGAGACATAAAGACACATTCTGCTCGAGTTACAACAGCAGGTAACAGACTGACCTGCTGCAGTCCACACCTGCGTCCACTGAACAGGCACTAGACTGACCTGCTGCAGTTCACACCTGTCTCTACTGAACAGGGACTAGACTGACCTGCTGCAGTCCACACCTGCCTCCACTGAACAGGCACTAGATTGACCTGCTGCAGTCTACGCCTGTCTCCACTGAACAGGTACTAGACCAACCAACCTGCTGCAGTCCACACCTGCCTCCACTGAACAGGTACTAGACTGACCTGCTGCAGTCCACACCTGCCTCCACTGAACAGGCACTAGATTGACCTGCTGCAGTCTACGCCTGTCTCCACTGAACAGGCACTAGACTGACCTGCTGCAGTCCACACCTGCCTCCACTGAACAGGCACTAGACTGACCTGCTGCAGTCCACACCTGCCTCCACTGAACAGGCACTAGACTGACCTGCTGCAGTCCACACCTGTCTCCCTTGAACAGGTGAGGAGCATCATAAAGCACTGTTGAGAAACTAAAGTCAGACATCAAGCAAGAATATGAAAGAATTTCACCAACAGAGGTTCAACAATTATTGTCCTCAGTTCCTACTGAGTGTGTTTTTAGGTCCCTGTCCTAGCTTTATTCAAACATGCTGCAGACATACAATTCAGAGAGTAAATATTTGTAAAAAAAAATACAATAAAATGTTTTAGTTTAAAAATTAACATTCTTGTATTTGTAGTGCATTCCATTGAATGTTGGTCAAAAAAGATTTGCAAATCATTTTAATCTGTTATTATTAACATTTTACCCAGCGTCCCAACTTTATTGGAATTGGAGTTTGCACTTCAGTTTGTAATTTGTCATTTTGTCTGCGTTGTAATCATCATCATTGGTTGTGACTAATTCACACCCGGTGGACTCTCGACTCGAACCACATCACTCCAAACACATCTCAGACTGATTATCAATTTACGGCTCTTATGTCATCGCACAGCAGCAGATATTTTCTGTTCTGTTGATTTACTGCTTTGATTGCATAACTATTAAAAACTAACTGTGTGTTCATAACAGGAGACGTGTACTTGTCAGCTGGTTTCCACTCCAATTCTCTTTAAATGTTTGTTGTGGTTTGTTCAAATCAATGACATTTGATCTTCCAAAGTCAATAAAGGTTCACGACAGAAATTAGTTTGTTCTTGTCTCAGGTACTTAAGATAAACACACCTGTTATGTCTCTGTTTTAAATCATGTAATCAGGCATGTTTAACAAGTTTACAAACGTTTTAAGGCAAGTCAACACTTTGCTTTTGATTGATTGAAGATTCTGGTAAATAAACAGAGAGCTTTGTCCTGTGTAAAAGAGGATCAGGTGCACGACTCCTGCCGACAACATAAGAGATTTCTTTGTAATCTTTACTATTCTTAAAAACATGGAAGATGTTAAACATATTAAACCCTCAGAAGCAAACGGTAGACAATTCAGGGAGAACTTAACCCTGGCAAAGACAAGTGAGGTTTTTTTTTTTTGCAAAGATTAATGATAGTAAAAAATGCTGTAATAGCCATTTGCATTTGCTTTCCTTTCCTTCCATTTAAATTTGAAATAAACAAGAAAATAAAATAAGCAAAATGGAATGAAAAGCTTTGACATTTAAAATATTCTGTTTAATGTCCTTTTTTAAGCCCCTGTGCTTGATCTTCTGTTTGTTCCTCTTTTTCAGAGCACTTTGCAAACTTCTGTTTAAGAGTGCGACACAAATAGTTATTATTATTATTATAACTTTTTCTAAGGATAATAAAAGACATAAATTAACATGACTGCAGTGTTATTTCTGACAACATTTTTAATTTAATTTTATCCTTTTGCCTAAAACATCTTTGGATTACAGTCATAATTTAGTCATCTAAGTTGTTTCAAGTCAAGGAAATCTGCAGTAACTTTAGTCAAATAAAAAGGAAAGTTTAAGGCATTTTTTTATGTTTCCTTGAATTTCTGAAGTCACTTGGATAAAATGAAACATCTAATGATCTTTCACTGAACGCTAGCAAAGTTTGAATATATAAATTAACAGAGACAAATTGAACTTTTGCGGTTTTTATTTGTTGATGAAAATGTCAGTTAACTTTATTTCTTTTTTTGTCCATGTGCACTCGTTATAAACAGTTACTGTCTAGTTTATGTATAACTTAATAGACGTAAAATATGACAAAAATAACTAGTCAACAAAATTCACACTGCACCACTGCTACATTTTCACAATAATCATGGATTTCTCAGTCTGGATCCACAAATAACACATTTCTGAAATAAAACACATCACTTCATGAAGTTAAAACTTTGTGGTAGGGAAGTGATTGACCTGAAGTTATTTTTAAACTGACAAAAGTCAAATCCTCCAAACTCAATCTGTTCTCCTTCACTTGGATTAGCCACAGCTTAGTTTATCGATCAATAAATCTTTATTTGAATGGTGTTTGGTTATTCATCTGTACTGTTATCTCAAGACACTTACTAAAAACTGGACTGGACTGTGAATGAATGGTGTCATAATTGAGCCCTCAACTTGCCTCAAATTAGGCCTGAACAACAAGAGGAATAACATGATACTGCGATGATGATAAACACACATGAAAACATGTTTATTAGATCTGAAGTCTTCAGTTGGGCCCAAACATACCACCCGTCCATAACTGTTTTATAATCTGTGCCGGTGGAGTCACTGACCTTGTACACTGATAGGCGATTGTTGTGCAGGACGTTTTAATGAGTTATAAATAAAAGTGACATTACACCTCCCATAATTCAAGCTTTGAGTAGAAAGTAAACAAGAGTCCACCTCGTCAGCAAAGTCAGGTTCTCCTGACAGTTTTAATCATCCCGTTAAAATGCATCACATTTTGTTCCAACATCATATGCTGAGTGAAAAAATATAGAATCAGAGGATGTGCCAGAAAATGTCATACCATTAGGTTTTTATAAAATATGTAATATATCTTAGTTATGTGTCTGAGAATGCATTTTTATATGCAACTATTTTATCATTATTACTTTCATCTATTTATCTATTATCAGTCTTACTTTTGCCATATCATATTTCTTCTATTTTCAATCTTTCATCATAATTTCTTTGTTTTATTTATAATTGTTATCACTATTTATATATGACCCTAATTCATTTTATTAATTGTTGTATTCTTATTATTATTGTTATTATTACATATATGTTCATTTTTTTAAATTGCAAATTATTTTTTCATTTGTACCATTGTCTGTCTGTTAATATAGAGTTGGGGAGTTATTGTTATTAACAATATTTGTATTTTCTTCCCTTTCCAATTTGTACCATAATATATCTTATTGATTTTATTTTAAAATTGCTATTATTAATTTACCTGATTTTATCTGATCATAATTGTTAATAATACAATTTTATTTTTATGATGTAAAATATTTTTATTAATTTCTTTTTTTTATTTTTATGTCCAATTTTCTTTTTAAATATTTATAGAATTGTCTGACTGTAAATCTTGATTTGGGGAGATATTGTGATAGTAACAGTATTCATATTTCCTTCCCTTTTAACATTATTTTTCTTATTGTTTTCATAATTATTATTACTACTAATGTTATTACCAGATTGATTTTATTCATTGCTGTTATTACAATCATTATTATTATCATTATTATTTCATATGTTTGTCTATTTATTTTTATGACATTTTTAAAATTCACAGTTTATTTTTACAATTTGAAAATTGTCTGGCTATTAATTTAGACCTGAGAAACTATTGTTATTGCAATAGTTTTTGTTTTGTATTAATTGAAATAAATGAAATACCTTGTTAAAAAAAGCATCATATTTGTTTACAAATAACTTAACCAAGGAACGTGAGCTGGAAAAACTGATCCTGAGTTAATCAGCCACACGGCTGAAAAGAGGACAACATCCTGCTCTGTTTATATCTGGAGATGAATCGTCCTCGTTTTTCCTTCTTTTCTAAAACTTACGTCAGTTCCATATTTGGATATCGCGGTGTTAGCTAGCTGTCGAATCTTCTCTCTGTACATCTGGGCTGCGCGGCTGTTGTACTTGGCGTTGGTGTCGTTTGTGGAGCAGCCGTGCTGGCGGAAGAACGCCGTCTACAGATAGAAGGAGAGGAAGTTACCACACCACAGATAAAAAGACAGAAATGAGCCAAAGGGGATAAAGTTAGAACAATAACTGGGAATAACACCACAACAGTGATGTTTCTGCTGCAGACAGAAGCCCAGTGAAGACTCTGACACTGAAAACAGCACCTGTAGGCAGTGACCGTCAGGATCAGGGCTGCTCTGACAGGAAATCAAAAAATATTAAACATGTCCTAAATTTACAACGTGAAATCCTCATGTGTGGACCAAGGACAGCCAAGCACGCCGTCTTTGTTTTGCAAAATTGGGCGCAGAGCAAGCTGGTGGGAGCCTAACCATGTCAATAAGAGTAACAAGGCCAAGCAGCGAGTTTAAGAGTCTAAACAGCCTAACCTGTAAATGAGATCTGAACAATTCCATGAGTAATTAAAGTCATTCAATTACTAAAAAGCCCACAGTCAAACTACTTTCAGAGACCTGGTTTATGTTCTGTTTTGTATGTTACTGATGTTTTTACATAAAACCAAAGTGATTCAATGTCAAAAACTGCAGTTCATGCTAAGTATCTCTTATCTCTTAGCAGAATACATGATTACTAAAATTATCCATAGCTGCAGTCCTACTGTAAATTGAAGACAACAAACAGGCAAGGAGAGGGGCTGGATGGAAATAACAACCAGCAAAGATAGGAGGATAATTACAAGCTGCATGTAGCTTAGCAATTCCTTCAAAGTCGTCCACCATGTTTGTTGACATTAATGGAGCGTTTGATCACGTGATACTACAAGCTGCGAGAGTTGAGCCAAATAAACTCTAAAAACCGAAAGAAATTCTCAGAAAACGAAAACTGAAAAACAAACAAACAAAAAAAGAATATGGGAAAAAAGGAAATGGAACATGTGAAAAAAGGACTGATTTTACAGGGCTCTACCACACGTTACAAAAATAAACCTGTTACAATCAAAAGTGAAAAAATTCAGTAAAATCAGGCACGGGTATCAACGAGGAGGATATAATGATATATTTATATATTTAACACAGGCCTTATGTTGAGTTAGTTCCTTTCCTGCAAGTTAAAACAGGATACACAGGAGCATTGAGGGATATCCATTATAAACAAAATCAAGTATGTAACTGTGTCCTGTTTTGAGTGTTTTTCAGGCTTCACTTTTTCAAAGTCTTGCACCAGCTCAGCATGAAAGCAGTCTATTTCATGACCACTAAAGTTCAGGCTTGACTTTGGCTTCTTCTCCAGCTGATCAGTCTGACTTACAGCATTGGCATTGCCTCCGACCTGCATACATCTGAGCTGAAACCAGTTCCAGTTGGAGTCTAACTCGGTGGATCTAAGGGGAAAAGGAAAAAAAGACAGTCAGTATGTTAAGTACAGATAACAAAACGACCCTCAGGTTACATGCAGTCATCTTTTCATACATGTTTGACGGCTCACTGTAAATGTCACAGAGGTATGAAGCATACAGTATGATAATGACAGCTTGGCTTTGTGGTTACACAGGCTCTTACCGAATGAAGCTGAGGTGCACTCCAAGGGAGCGATGGATGCCTGAGCAGTCAATGCACAAGAACACGCCATACGGGATACTCGCCCAGCTCGGGTTTTTGGCTGAACAGTCAAAACAGGCCTGCATGGAAACACAGATTATATGATGTGAGTGGTAGTTAAAGGCAGGACAGGCCAAAGCGGAGCCCTGAGCAGATTTTTCGTGACGTTTTTGTTGAACAAGAGACGAGAATTGTAGGGTAACGTCAACACTGAACATGTTAATGATAGTTTGGGATGTCAGCTTTACTAATACAGAGCCTTTCTTGATAGTCCTCTCCCAAAAGTTTAGGCCACACAAATACTTTGACATAGGGGTGTCCTGACCGGATACTGATATCAGATATGAGTCTGATATTATGTATTTATATGTGTTACTGGGACAGAGTAAATGAAGAAAGAAGTCAGAATCATTTGACAATTTCATCCTCGCCTAAAAAAAAAAGTTTTTATTGTGAATATCTCTTTGGAATGATGCAGTTCCAGCTTTAGAACTTTATGAATGAATGTCAAAATATGTGAACATTGTTTCTGCCAAGTTTGAGTCTGATAAAGTGATGCAGAGCAAAGTTAGAGAGGTTTTACTGCAGAGTGGTCAGGACGAATCTGGGCACAGTTTTGCACCATTACCCCCAAATCCCACTGCACGCGAAAGCGCTGCAGCGCGCAGCGGTCTTGCTCTGACAGACAAACCCCACTGAAAGCACCGCGCCCAGAAGCGCCGCGACGCGCAGCCCCGTAGGCGGAGGGCTGATCCCCAGAGGGCCACAGGCTTTCATGTCACACACTCATCATAAAACATGTTATAGACTGATAAAAGAAATAAACCGACCGACTGCTGACCTGATGCTTGTGCCTCCGTTTGTGACATAAGGACAAACAATTGAGGAAATTTACGTGCAACAGAGTCTGTGCATTGTGTTTAATATGGAAACTTCCGGATACTGCACACGGTGGCTTCCTGTCTGGTGCTTTCTTAACGACAGTGAATTTACGAGGCTTGGAAGCGTCCAAGCACAAAATAGACCTAAAGCGTATCTCTCGCGCCTTGGCGCACACCGGCGCTGACGCGCCTCAGCTCGTACAGTGGAATTTGCCCGATAGACTACAATGGGAGCAAAGTGCTCAGCAGTACTTTTCAAGGGCGCTGCGCTGCGAAGTGCTTTCACATCCAGCGGAATTTCGGGGTTAGCCCCATTTGAAATTTCTGATATAACAAACTTTATATTTCACTTGTATGTCACTTTTGGTGTTCATTACACCCAGTTACAACAGTTTTATCTTCTTCTGCTTATCCATGGCAGTTTTTGACTGTTTTTAAAAAAATATACATATTAAAATAAATAATATCTTTTTAGTTTCTTCTTGGAAAAAATCAAGCAGAACTCTCTACATTTTCCCATTCAAATAAATCCATACAAATCAACCCAAGTTTGAATCAAAGTGAAACAGATTTTGATATTTGATAATTCATTTGCTTGGTGTTGACGTTGTGTTTGTTAAGTGTAAAAATGGCTTGTATGGTTTTTTAGCTGAAAATCTGTGGTTAATCTGACATGCAACATGACTATATTTCTACATGAATAGTTCACTTTTTCTTACATTTTTTTTAGATGAGCATGCAGACATTTCTGAAATTCAAGTACTTCGGGGCTGAACAGGTTAAATCTTCTTAACATAGAGACTTAAAAAACTACTTAAACATCTAAGCAAAGGCTTAAATGGAAAGAGCACAAGAAAAATAAGCACAAACACAGAAAGGCACCTAAAAACCATCAAAACACAACAAACAATATGTTGACACCACTTAGTTAAATCTCTGCAATAATACTCTACTAAGCCAAATATGAACAATGTTAAAACCAAGACGTCCAGAACAATTCATGTATTTAATAAAAAAATCATAATATACTTTCCTCCCTCATAGTCCTCCATACATGGCCTGCTGTGTGGAGGTATGAGGATGGGCATATAAATCTGTACTGATTCTACTGTCTCTACTGACATTTCAAACCCAATTATCTCCCAACAAAACCAATGAAAACCCAGTTATCACAAACCAAATTAAGAGAATAAAGACAGAAAACACTCAGGTAAGCAAGGTTAAAAATGTTTTTTGTGCTTCATAAATGAAAACTGACATCACTTCTTTGAACTTTGGACCAAGACAAAGATCAGCTGTGTTATTGTCTCATGATATGTTAAACAAAAAGTTAATTACTTTAATATCTTATACAAATACATTTTTGAAAGAAATGTGTTGATGATTATATATAACATATTCAAATATGTTCCTCACTGGCTTAGATCTAGAAATCTTAGCACCTGTCAAGAGCCAAACAGTTAGGTAATCATGTGAACACATATACATGAAGCTACAATAAATATAAATACTATATTCACAGTCAAACAGCATATCTACCTGTACATTACGCATGCTAACATTAGCGACATATGGCTCGATATTCTCACTTATAACGACTTTATATGTGTAACGCCAAAGATGTAACACATTTCAGCTCCTCATCTGAATGTTTTAACTTCTCATCATTTTATTTTATTTTATTTTTTTCCTGTTTTCTAATTGTCGTCCGTTAGTCCAGTTAGCCTGGCCGTTAGCCCCCTGGCGTATACGTGGCCTTTATGTTTGTCAGCTTTACCGGCAGGCTAGCAGCGTTAGCCTCCGTCAGCTCCGTCACCGTTAGCTAGGCCTGGCTACGTCGCTGAAATAAACTCTCAGACGAGCCGCCAGAGCCGACAAAACGAACAGAAACGTCAAAATACAACTCATTCATCTTTTCAACTTGCCTTATTCGTGGGGACGGATCTCAATCTCTTGAAAATAGTGAGGATCTCGGTCTTATTTGGTTCCGTAGCCATCTTGCCACTGTGACAATTTCCATACGCTGACGTCACTACGGGTCCCCGGCTGGACCAGACCTGATAAAAGCGAAAGTGCTCTGCTGGCTCGTGACAAGGTGTGGAAATATCGCTGTGAAGGCTGTTTGATTATTTCTATGTTCACGTAAATCATTATTGGACGTAAACACGATATCAAAATAATTTAACGACACAGCCAGACATACTACTGTCCTGCTCTCAGCCAATCAGCGCGAGGCTCTTAATGGGATAAAACAAGCTTAGTCCGGTCTAGACTTTACACCTTAAGACTTAAGTGGTCAATGGACTGTGAGCAGAATCTTCATGAATAACAACAAATTGCCTGCTGGAGTTTTGAATTCAAACTAACACAAACATGGAGGGAAATCTGTCTAAAGGCCTAAAAATGCCAGAAACCACTTTGTTGTACATAAAATAAATACTCAGGCTTTACTACATCCCAACAAAAATATTAAAATTGGACTTAGGGACAATAGTTGCGACTTTAAATGTGGAGCCGCATAGGAAACATTCATGCATCTGCTTTACAGCATTAAAATAAAGGATATGTGGTCAATCCCAACAAAATAAGCAATAAGTCACATCAGCTGAAACAAACCCCTGACTCCTTAATCATCTTTGAGACATACATAAATTTGGTAGTGTTTCATCAAAAAGCAAAAGTCCTATTGAAAAACTGGATCCACGTAAATCACCATTTGATTTAATTTGAATATCTTTATTTTGTATATAGGAATAATCAAAAACTAAAGCAAAAAACAAACAAACAAAACAACAAAAATGAAAACATTACAGAAATTCTTTAATGCTGTTTAATGTCTGAATTAGAGTAGGAAGAAGCTAGGCTTATCTTGCCCCATTTTTCATCGTTGTAATATGTAATCACTAATCAATCAGCAACACAGTAAAAAAAAAGTTCTTCATTTAAGAAAATGAAAAATGAAACAGTGGAGCAGAGGAAGACACAGTTTACAATTTTTTATTACCCTCCTGTTGTTCATTCATATATTTACTGAAAACAAAGTTTTTATACATCTTTTTTTCATTGTTTAATATTTTTACTCAGTTTGATGTTGTCTTCAATATCATTCCACAAAACCACCCCACAATGCGGAATGCACATACTCACTCTATCATCTAACAATGACTGGATTGGTAAACTGTTGAAATGATGCATTTGGAAAAGGCTCCAAAACAATGATGCAGAAAATCAAGACCTGTGGTCTCCACTATTAGATTATTTGATATCACTGTAATTTTTAAATTAAAAACAAAAGAAACTTGAATTATGAAAGACTGCGCCACAATGTATTGATCTGAAGATTTGTAAATGAATAACTGAAGGACGTACATGTTTGTGTTACTGTTTTTAAATTAGTTTTTAAAAACATTGAAACAATTGTTTTAGTATTCACATCTGCTTTATTTTATCCATTGTTTTTAATTAATTTCTGTCTGTTTTGTTTTGTCTATTTGTGTACAGCACTTTGTTTCAGCTGTGGTTGTTTTTAAAGTGCTTTTAGATAAAGATGAGTTGAGTTGAGTGTTGTGTTTCAGAATTATGTTCTTTTTCCCTGCCATAGATGATTAAATAGGGGGCTTTTTTATTTGTGTTTTGATCTATCTATCTATCTATCTATCTATCTATCTATCTATCTATCTATCTATCTATCTATCTATCTATCTATCTATCTATCTATCTATCTATCTATCTATCTATCTATCTATCTATCTATCTATATTTTACGTGCATCTCTATGATCTCCAACTTTTCAACATGACGAGTCACCAGATCTTAATCCAGTGGAGCACCTTTGGGATGTGGCGGAGTAGGAGATTCATATCATGGATCTTAAGCACCTGTGCGAATATGGACCACCATCTGAATCAAGAATAAAAGAGCTCTGAAGGAAAAGGGGTACCTAATAAAGCGGCCAGTGAGTGTATCTTGATTTTTGTATATTTTTTGTTTAGAAATAGGGAAGCATGAAAATTGATTTTTTTTCTATACAAATATTTAAAACTTTATTTTGGATGATACGGTAATATACAAACCCAAAACCAGTGAAGTTGGCACATTGTGTAAATCATAAATAAAAACAGAATACAATGATTTGCAAATTCCTTTTAACCTATATTCAATTGAATACACAGCAAAGACAAGATACTTAACGTTCAGACTGAGAAACTTGATTTTTTCAAATATTAGCTCATTTGGAATTTGATGCCTGCAACATGTTTCAAAAAGCTGGCACAAGTGGCAAAAAAGGCTGAGAAAGTGGAGGAATGCTCATCAAACACTTATTTGGAACATCCCACAGGTGAACGGGCTAATTGGGAACAGGTGGGTGCCATGATTGGGTATAAAAGCAGCTTCCCTGAAATGCTCAGTCATTCACAAACAAGGATGGGGCGAGGGTCACCACTTTGTGAACAAATGTGTGAGCAAATTGTCCAACAGTTTAAGAACAACATTTCTCAATGAGCTATTGCAAGGAATTTAGGAATTTCATCATCTAGGGTCCGTAATATCATCAAAAGGTTCAGAGAATCTGGAGAAATTACTGCACGTAAGCGACAAGGCCGAAAACCAACACTGACTGCCCGTGACCTTCGATCCCTCAGACGGTACTGCATCAAAAACCGGCATCACTGTGTAAAGGATATCACCACATGGGCTCAGGAACACTTCAGAAAACCACTGTCAGTAACTACAGTTTGTCGCTACATCTGTAAGTGCAAGTTAAAACTCTACTATGCAAAGCCAAAGCCATTTATCAACAACGCCCAGAAACGCCGCCGGCTTCGCTGGGCCCAAGCTCATCTAAGATGGACTGATGTAAAGTGGAAAAGTGTTCTGTGGTCTGACGAGTCCACATTTCAAATTGTTTTTGGAAACTGTGGTCGTCGTGTCCTCCGGACCAAAGAGGAAAAGAACCATCCAGACTGTTATAGGCGTAAAGTTCAAAAGCCAGCATCTGTGATGGTATGGGGGTGTATTAGTGCCCAAGGCATGGGTAACTTACACATCTGTGAAGGTACCATTAATGCTGAAAGGTACATACAGGTTTTGGAGCAACATATGTTGCCATCCAAGCAATGTCTTTTTCATAGATGCCCCTGCTTATTTCAGCAAGACAATGTCAAGCCACATTCTGTACGTGTTACAACAGCGTGGCTTCGTAGTAAAAGAGTGGAGGTACTAGACTGGCCTGCCTGTAGTCCAGACCTGTCCCCCATTGAAAATGTGTGGCGCATTATGAAGCGTAAAATACAACAACGGAGACCCCGGACTGTTGAACAACTTAAGTTGTACATCAAGCAAGAATGGGAAAGAATTCCACCCGAAAAGCTTCAAAAATTGGTCTCCTCAGTTCCCAAACGTTTACTGAGTGTTGTTAAAAGGAAAGGCGATGTAACACAGTGGTAAAAATGCCCCTGTGCCAACTTTTTTGCAATGTGTTGCTGCCATTAAATTCTAAGTTGATGATCATTTGCAAAAGAAAATAAGTTTTCTCAGTTCGAACATTAAATATCTTGTCTTTGCAGTGTATTCAATTGAATATAAGTTGAAAAGGATTTGCAAATCATTGTATTCTGTTTTTATTTACGATTTACACAACGTGACAACTTCACTGCTTTTGGGTTTGTAGAAAGAACTGAAAGTCGTATTTATGGGATTACATCTGTTATATGCAAATTTCTTTTTATGGTGACAATTTAATTATGGTTTGTAAGAGCTACTAACATTGATTTGTTAATATGATGGCATAAAATCTGCCTTTTTCCAGCTTTTACTTGCAGCTTTCCTTGTTAATAGATGAGGATAAAAATATCAGCTGTAAAAATCTGCAGTGATTTTCATACCTGACACCGATATTTCGCTTTTGAAGGAATTATCCGCTGATACTGATATTGTACTGTTATCTGTTTACAAACCTTAATTCTTGAAACTTCAGATGGGAAGAAAAATAAGATGGGGAAAAACCTCATGCAGCCACGTGTCATAAACTGAAGAATGCTGAATCTCCTGTTCACACAAAAGCATTTAACCTCCAGAGCTAAAAATAAAATGAATTTGAACTTCACTTTTAAAGAATAAAACTGTAGCACACACACTTACAAAGAGTGTTATTGGCTTTATGTAAAACGACTTGTTCAAACATATTATTCTTCCAAATGTCTGATTCAAAGATCTTTACAAAAGTCTAGAAAATATTCTTAAACTATCTAACTGGAGCAGAGATCTGGTTATTCCAGTCTGGTGTCCCTGAAAGGTACCGCCTCTCATCTGTGTGGCATTGAACCAAACAGGAGATTTTTGCACACACAGAAACAGCCAGACATGATGGAGGCCGGAGTGATTATCCTGCTGCTGCTCGCCTTTCATGGAGCGCAGTCACAATCTGACTTTTATGGAGACAGCATCACCTTCATGCCCCCAAAGAGGGGGCAAGATGGAGATCATAAGGTACAGTAATATTTCATCCTTATCCTGCTTAAGTGTTTGATCTACTGGACAAATATATGAGAAATAAAGCCTAACAAAGGAGACAGCTACTCAACATGTGTCAAGATTTCTCCCTCTTAAAGATTTTATTAATCAAGTTTGTGTTATAAAATATTTCCTCTATTGTTGTTCTCAAGTGGATCAATGTTTGGCTTTTGTAAATCATTAAGGGTGGCGTCAGCTCTAACAAAGCCTGTAAGTGAGGTGCAAACAAGAATGAGGAAAGCAAATCTGGGTCAAGATGTTCACAGGGATCGAACTTTTGAATCAAACCTTTACAAGGAAGTTCAACAGTGTTTGTTTCATCCAGATGGAATTTGATCACATAGATCACCAGCAAAATCGAATCATTTTTAATCCAATCGTTTAATCATTTTTCTCCTGAAATTTCAGCAAAATCTGTTGAGTAGCTTTTGTGTAATCTTGCTTACAAACAAATAAACAGACTTGCACAATGGATCTGTAGCGTTAGTTGTACCTGAAAATTAATGTCAATAAGTTCTTCGGTAAATGTTATCAGAACAAAACAAACGCTGATCGCACTGTGTTGAAACAGGCAACAATAACAAAGGTCTTACATAGGTAACTGAGAGTGATCAGATAAAATGATATTAAAAATAGAACTGAACATGGCTTTAATAGAAGATGGACCACCAAATTTTATGGTCAGCCTTACCTGTTTGAGTTTGACCATAATACCTTTTATTAAAATATGTGGCGATAGAGGAATAAAAAACAGCACTCAGAGAGAAATCACATCAATAAGCAATATGTCCATGACAAATAAACCATAATATGATTCACTGACCATGAAAACCTACCTGAGCATCAGAATCATGTTATCATTTTTAGTTAGACAGTTACTGAACAAAATGATTGTTCACTAATGGCAACTGTGTGGATGACCACCAAAATCTGATCATTTTTAAGTTGGGCCATTACCAATATCTCCTGAACATCTCAGCAAAGTATATTGTGTAGTTTTGTGCTTGCTAACAAACAAACAAACAAACAAATAACAGACAAGCATACGCCAACAAAAACATAACCTCCTTGGCAGAGGTGAATATGGGTCATTGTGATCCAACAACAAACAAAGAAAAAAAAGATTTGGACTAAATCAGATCAGATAAACCTTCAGGACCTCACCCTGGGTTACAAAAACTACATTTTGAGGTGAATTTGATATTTAAAAATGTTTTAAAGGGGGATTGTTAATGAAATAAACCACTTTACATTAACAAACTAAAATCTTCAAGGGTGAGGATGGAATGTTTTATTTAAAGTGAGCCAGGGTTTGATAGGTTTTGTGGATTTTGGCGCCTCCTGCAGACAAAGCATGTAATAAAATGTCCACCTTCAATGGCTGCAGAATGGATAATCCTTCAAACATTTGTTTTGCAGAATCTATTCTGATTTGATGACCTACATTTATTATGGAAGAGTATTAAGGCCATTTTAGATGGAGAAAATAATTTAGGGGAAGTTGAGATTTTTTTTTTATTTAACCTTTATTTAACTGGGAAAATAAGCTTATTAAGATTAAAAAGCTCTTTTCCAAGAGTGTCCTGGCCAAGACAGGCAGCAGCTGAAATAACAGAAGTTGCATACAGTCACATCAGCAACTCATACAAACACATGACATGTACCACGCTTAACAATCAATGAGAAAGTATTTCAAACAGTTAAATGACAAGTTGGACAATCAAATAAAGCACGATTGTCCGTCTAAACTTCTACAGATGCTTCAATATTCATATCATTAAGTTTCCTCTTAAAGGTGATTAAAGTTGAAATGACAAGATAAAAGTTGAAATGTTGAGAATGAAGTCGAAATACGGTTTTGTGTTAAAAGTGAAAATGATGACATTAAAGTTGAAACATTGAAAAAAGGTCAAACTTCAAGAACAAAGTTGATATACCATACAATGTATATTTAATTTATTCTTGCCACTTCTGCTTTATTTCTCAACATTTCCATTGTTTTCCTGACATTTCGACTTTTATCACAAAATTGTATTTTGACTTTGTTCTCATCGTTTCAACTTTAATCTCAAAATTTGGACTTTAATCTTGACTTCCCCAAAATCATTTTCTTCGTCTAACATGGCCCTTGTACTCATCTGTAATTTATAGTTTATTCACACAATATTTTACTATGATCAACTTTGGGCTTTGTTTTTTTTTTTTTTTATTATAAAAAAGTGGCTTATAGATAGTGGCAGTTGGGGTTTTTTGTGTGTTTTGGGTTTGTTTCCAAAGTGCAGCAGCTCATTTGGGCTTGTTGTGCCCCCAAACCAAAAGGGAACTGATGCTCACTCTACGACTAATGTAAACTTTTCTGTTTAAAGAGGCAAAGATGATGTTTCCATAAAAAAAAAAATCCTTATGGCCAGAATTAAATTTATTTCTAATGAAGCTGTTATTGTTTTCTCCATAATAAAGCTGTACAGGATCAACATAGAACTTAGATAAAAGTCTGACTAAATCTGTGTGGTCACAGAAATCAAGGTTAGACCGACTGCAGTAGTCCCTTCCTTCACCTAGAATAGGACAGAATCAAATAACCTTTATTGTAATTGTATGAGAGAACATTAGAAACACACACTATCAACCAACTGTTTTAAAATCATAAATGCAAATATATGATTAAAAAAAGTTTACCAGCAGGTTGACTGCACATTTGTGGCAGGAATTTAAAATTCTGATAGCTCTTGGATAAATTATATTTTTCCGACTATATGTTTTGTTTTGTTTTGTTTTTTTTATTTATCAGAAATGCAATGTTGCTGCATAACTTTCAAACCTTTAAAGAGTGATTCCCTTGTCATTTAGCCTGTTCAAACAAATAAATTAACTGTAATGGAAGACTGAGTCGTGTTCGTTTATTGCACGAAGAAAAGGGTGTTGAATTGGTAAATCAACAGACAAATAAGAAAATTTGCAACTGTGAAAGTGAAATGTGATGTAGATAAAGTTAAAACACACTTGATGTTTATGTAGATTTCTCTTACAAAAACCAAAAAGTACTAGAAAAGCACCCGGAGAGCGCAGACCTCTGCCAGAGCACTACAGTCCTCCCCCATATTGTGATTTTCACCATAAATATTAGTCCTACCTTTATTTCATCTAAATATTTAGATTCATTGGCCATGAAAGCATACAATGTAATACATTTTTCCTGTTTTTGATCATCTGCAATTTTGCTGGGACCCAGGTGAGTCTTTGATATCTTGTAGAACCTGTTGGAAACTCGTCCTGTATTTTTTCCAAATTCCCTGAGTATTTTTGAAGGAGTAATATGCACAAATGCTGAAAATGGTCCGATCTCGCATTGTTAAAGAATCCTTTAAAAAATTCCTGGATCCAGACGATGATCTGGATCACTCCCAAAATCTAATTATTTATTCCTAGTCACAATCTGGACATTTCCTGAAAATTTAATTGAAATTTGTCCATAACTTCTTGAGTTATGTTGCTAACAGAGAAACAAACAAACAGACGTGGGCAATAACATAACTTTCTTGGTGTAGGTAAATATAGCCCATTAGAAAAGAAGAACTCGCTTGTTTTGAGCTTGTTTTTATAGACCTTTTTGGTTCTTTTAAAAGAAAAATCTGTCAACACTGTTTGGCACATCCACATTTCTTTTTCAGCCACAGAAGTTGCCGCCTTGTTCTGCCCACTGTGGCGCCATGTTTGTAGTTTACTTCTCTCACAGCAGGTAGTTACAGGCAGCCTGATCCCCCTTCACCTGTAGAGGTAACCTTCTGTAACAGGCACGTATAAACAAAGGTGATCATGACCTGAAGCAGAAGGCCACATGGGCAGCAGATTCCAGGCTCACACATTTGTTCCTTCCTGGACGAACTCTGGTCCATTTTGATGGATTGAAAGCTCACACAGAACAACAAAAATGTCACATCCTGCTGCCTTTTCCCCTCCTGCAGGTGACTTTCTACCACAGACAGAACGGCAGAGCGTCATGCATTGAGCAGCCGGCGTTCACCTGCGACGATGGAGTCTGCACGAGCCTGGAGTCTAAAGGAGTCGTTCTGACAGATCAGGATGAGACAGGCAGGTGGTGTCAGTCTGAAACTGCCAACATGGCCACCGTCTCCACCAATCACAGCTCCTTCTCTCTGAGGTAAAACTGAATCAGAACTTAATGGCAACAAGGTGCCAGTACATTACTGCAGACGTTTAAACAGTAACATTACTCTTTTGTAATTTACAGCAGATTTAAAAAAAAAAAATTCCATTATAGTTTTGCTACTGCATATTTAGGTATCATTTCTGTGCTTCCATTAAAGGAAAAGTTCGGTTTCTACAGCTTTAACATTGTTTATAGCATGAAGAAGAACAATATACTCACCCAGAAGGCTTTCCTGATGCACACAGTGCTTCGGGAGATATTTAGATCCAAAATTGAGCAGCGGACATCCGTATAATGGTAGCACATAGGGCATACAGTACAGCGCCGCTCCTAAAACTGCATTAATCGTCCAAAAACTCATTAGTTTCACCAATATTCCATCATGGTCCGCTCGGGCTACTCCTCCATGACGGTCTGTGTCATTCCAGACATGTTTTTGTAACTGTGCTGACCTCTGAACTGAAGAAGAAGAATGTTTGCCTCCGCGCCTGCGCAGTACTCTCTGGAGCGCTGCCTCGGTGTCCTCCTTTCGATGAGCTCCTCATCTGTAAACTCTGGCTCGAAACTGTAAGGTCACCCATCATATCCAAAGTTCTCCTCCACAACATCTTCATCCGACAGATATTCGTCCATTTTGCACAAAACTGGAAGAAGAAAGGTGTTCAGTAGCCGGCGGTCGCCCCTGAAACAATGAGCCGCACTGGGCATGCGCGGAGCAAGCGCTCTTCTTCTTCAGTTCAGAGGTCAGCACAGCCACACAACGCTGTCTGGAGTGACACAGACTGCAATGGAGGAGTAACCCGAGCGGACCATGATGGAATATTGGTGAAACTAATCAATTTGTGGAACAAATGTAATGAAAAAATGGAAACATGCAGATCACTTAAACAGTTCAAACAGATTTATATAAATCTTACTCTAAGTAGATACAAGAGTGAGATGGAAGCAAACTTAAACTAACAAAAAAAATGTGTTGTTTGTGTTCTTTTTTGTGTTCTTTTTTGTTTGCTTTATTGTGATATACTTTCTTTTCTTCTTTTCTGTTTTTCTGCCCAAGCTCGGGCAGATTAGACTGTAAATATGTTAAGACAAAGGGGTAGGACTAGAACTGAGCTGGTAGTTAAAGGGTTAAGTAAAAGTTTTATGGTTTAGTGATGAGTTATCACATGTCAAGGGGAAATTCGGTTGTTTCAGCTGCTCTTATACACAATATAGCAGTTGGAAATATCAGATGAAGACATTGGAATAGATAAAGCATTAATTTAACTAAATTAAGGTCAAATGAAATAAATGAAATGAGAAAGAAATTTAGTAAGCAGGTTGCAACACGCAGAGCCTTTAAGCAAAGTGAACTTCCTTATAGGGCTTGGAAATAGAACGATTCCATCAATTAGTTCAAATTACTTTCTGCAGAAGATTTAAAAATTAAAAATCAATATTTTTTTCATCCACTTACTTAAATTGTAAGTAGTTGCAAAGTTTGAAAAGACAAAAACACTGAACCTTTACAGTTTTCATGATGGAGGCCCTGTCAGATTTTGCAGAAGCACTTTCATAGACTTGTATTTATTTTTTTGAAATTAGATTAAATATTGATCAGAGAGAAACATGTTAACAAGCTGTGAAAATTCCTCAGCTTTCAGTGTTTATGTAGGCAAACCTGCCTGTGTTAGAACCACATAATCAGCATTTTCTGACACATACTTTAATTTTAAGAGGGAAATTCTGATTGGTTTAGGAATATATTTTAACAGCATAAAGGCAGAACTTGATTCATGTCATTTTTGTGTCACTTGGAGTTTTTTGCTTTGAGAGGAAAAAAGCTATTAAAATGTGGGGAAAAAATCTGGGATTTTATTTTCTGGCCATATCGCCCAGCTCTACTAACCTTGCATAGCAGATGGGCCTGCCTGATTCAGTTCCTGAAATCCTGCAGAAATGTTTCCGTGGCGGACATATGAAACTATCCATCTGGCGTGTCAGGTTACAGCTCTACTGCCTTATGAAGGAAATATATGTTAAAATGAGAGACTGAATGAGGTCAAGGAATACGCCGTATTAACAATTAACAATATGTTATGTTGAAATCTAACCTCGTGAATGATTTCATAAGCTACTAAGAAAAGCTCAAACAGTGCAAGGGGGTCAACAGTTTCACTTCAGCAAAGCCAGCATAATCAACAGGAACTGAAAATGAACAGCAAGTCTGGAAATATCAGACAGGAAACAGGAGCATGGTTCATTTTGTAAAAACTGGAACAGTAAAAACATGAAATCTTTGAGTAAATGCTAGCATAGAATCATAAAATTAGGGATACCAAATTATGATATAATTGTGATTAATTAATTACAGTGGCAATAAACGCATTGTTTTTTAATCTCGTCAATCTAATTTTTAATCTGATTTCACTGTTTTGGTATTTTCAGAAGGCCAAACCTTGAAATACCAGAGCACCTGGTGATTAGACAATCAGTTCACTTGTCACAATCTTCACAGACCAATCACATCAAGCCACAGCATGACGTAGCAACTCGACCCTGTTGTTAGCCTTTAGCTCAAACTTCGAGAAGTTCAGTCCTTAGACTATCGTTTTATCTTACAATAAATTATACCACATAGATAGATAATCTGCCACTTATATGTGACATGAATCTCGTCAAACACAAAACCCACCAAGGTCTCCCTGTAAACTTCTGTGGAGAGCAAATTTCATATTGTAGAGTAACCATGACAACGGCATCGTTTGTGCGCCATTTTCCACATCTCCCTATAGTTATGTTTGAAATCGCTCACTATCACGGATATAGTGCACTATATAGTGTGTTCGCCATTTTGTAGTGTTGTTCGAATTCTCAGCAGTTAATTTCATTCACTATACAGTAAGGCTGTCACTTTTCCAAAAAATCAAAGTCGAACGGTTTTGGGACATGCACCCAAATAATCGAAGGCGATCGATTACCCCCCCCCCCCCCCCCCCCCGCCGAGTAAGGTAGACTCTCTTATCCGCCCTTTCGGCTTTTCGGTGTAAAGAGCCTGCCTGTTAAACTCTTGACGAAGCGCTGCAGCACTCGACCGTATAGTTTGGATGAAAAGCCAACGGCTGAGCGTGCACATTTGATGTGGAGGACGAATGACTAAGCTGTATTTCACAGAACACACAGCCTAGTCTTTGATTTTTAACTTTGTCATCCATGGTGTAGAACCAAAACTACTCCCACACAGCCCTCTTCGGATGATTTGGGGCTATTAATGTCTGCTCCGAGTGTAAACTCCTTGTTTACTGGAGTCAAGAGAGCAGCGGATGTGTCTGATGGTCAAGCTGCGCTCACAGCGCCCTCTGCTGAACGGAACAGTCCACTGCTCCAGGCGTCCTAATGTGCCGCCACACTCAATATTTTACATTTGAATATTTATTTACAATTCGGTTACGGGTATTTAACCCCATATTCGATCAGTTATTTGATATTCGAATATAAAGTGACAGCCCTACTATATAGTGCACTACAAAATACCCAAAATGCACAGCAAAAGTGAGTGTACTTACGATGTACCCTATATTGTACTCCCGTATACCACAATGCAATACGGTTGTGTTTTTTCATAGAAGAAGAAGAGAGGGAAGGTTGTTAGGCACTGCTTTCATTCATAAATGTAAAAGAATGTTGAAGTATCTTTAACACGTTCCTAGCGTAGCCCTTTAACATCTTTTAGTAGCTGTAAATAGCTTCGAAATTTGCTACTTATCCTCTCGAGGGCTGGGTTTGTTTACGTGAATTTTGGCGTGTCCACTCCTGCCACAGGAATAACCAGCTCATCAGCTGACGCTACGACGTTAAGAAAATTTCAAAGTAGTGTCCGAAATGTCGTTTGGTCATTCCCTATGTAGTCCACTATTTCATTTACACTACATAGGGGATAGTGAGTGAGTGAATGAGTGGACGATTTCAAACACAGCTTATGTGTCCCAGCAGTAGGGAAGAGGAAAATCTTCTTGTGCTTTAGTTTTTGGGGTTGGAGAACAATCTTTTGGTCTGCCACAATAATCTAACGAATATCAACGAAAATACTTCAAGTTGAGGCTTTTTTCAGCATTTTTTTAAGTGACATTAAAAAAAGAATCATAATTAATTAATTACAGATCAGAATTAATCACTCTTTTTTTAAATAACACCCATGTACAAACACTTATCCCAATCACTCAGTAAATGTGTAGATAATATTTATAAGATTTTCTTTTAGTTTTGTATCCAAGCCCTTTGTTTGTTTTATATTTTATGTCTTGTATAGGTAGAATTATGTACATGCAGCTATTTTTTTATACCGAAGTCTATTTTTTATTGTATGCTGTCCACTTTGCTGTGGTAACATTGTAAATTTCCACATGTGGGATGAATAAAGGTTTATTCTGTTCTATTCTAATCTACTGACAGCACAACATAAAATATTTCACAGAGGCATGAGATGATCAGATCGTGGTGATCAAAATTCTCCTCTTGCCTTCTCTCAGGACTTCAGGCTGCTGCTGGGCGTCGAATCTTGAAGGACAAACCAACTGGACGTCATCGGCTGAGTTAGACCTGGGAACTCGATCTGACACCCACGGAGCCAACAGCTGTCCTGTGACCGCCACCGTGTCCTCTTTGAGGTAAAAATGGTGTTTATGTCACCAAAAATCCATCATCTGTACCACCTATCCCTTTGAGAGTTGGTCGGGTGGTGGAGCCTATCCCAGCTGAGATTGGGCGAGAGGTGGGGTCCACCCTGGATCAAGTGCCAGCCAGTCACAGGGCTGACATGTAGAGACAAACAAACATTCATTCACATGTACACACCTAAAGGCCATACAGTTTCCCAACAAGAATGTTTTACAGCCTGAGAGAGAAAGCAGGTAACTTTGTCCACCAGATGGACTGTTCGACATATTTCACTAGTCCATATCCGGCAGGTGATTGGACGATGTTTCTGTAAATTCATTACAGGCAGTGTTGGAGTAATGAATTACAAACTGATGTGATTAATGTAATGCATTCCTTAGTAATGTAAGGCATTACAAAAAAAAAGTAATATTTTACTCAGTACAAATGTCAGTAATGCAAGTTACAATGCATTTTTAATTTAACCTGAAATAAAGAGGTGTTTTTTTATTTGTTTGAATACAATTTCGCCAAATATTCCATGAGATCAGCAGAGAAGAAAAGTCCTCCACTAGGCCTAAAGTTACAGTATCTCTAACACAATTTACCAGAATTTTACCTTTTGTCTGTTTTTGCTCTGATTGTTTCTTATATTGTGTCATGAGCATCTATGTGTCTATTATATTCTACTATTTTTAGCCTTAAGCTGTGATAGCCACCACATCACCTTCACAGGATGTGTATTGAGCTTTTTGAACATAAAGAGCTACATTTAGAAAGACAAATCCATCCTGTATTTTTAGAGTAACTTAGAAGTAATGTGATAATAATGTAATGTCTTTCATTTCAAATATAGTAATATTATAATGTAACGAATTGCTTTGAAATGACAGCAGCAAGTTATAAATAATGCATTACACATTTCTGAAGTAACTTGCCCGACATTCATTGCAGGCCAATCAATGCTGTAGGCGTGAGCGACTGCACTGCAGAAAGTGACCCTGAAATAATCTTGTTTTAGTGTCTCTGTCAAACTTTACGACATTTTTAAAATTGTTTTGGCAAACATTTTTTTAAGCTTTTCATTTTCATGAAATTATATTTTTCATTTTGATAAAATTATTTTTTTTACACAAACAATTATAATAAAATAATTGGTCCTGTTAAAATATAATTCATTACCAGACCCATTCCTCAGTCCTGAAGCAGCCATATGGGGGTTTCCACTGACAGTTGTGGGTATTTAATGACAAACAAAATCCTTAAAACACATTTTTACCCTTATTTTCTTTCTTTTTTTCAAAGGTCTTTTTATTGACATCAATATTAAGGAAAATAAGAAGGTTGGTCATGGAATAACTTTTTTTTTTCTCATCAATGAGTAACAACACTGGTCTCAAAGAAAAGAAAAGCAATGGAGCATAATTATACAAGGTCACCCACCCACCCACCCTCCCACAATAACAAAAGTAGTAAAGAGTATACTAATATAGACAAAATGAACTGATCATTCAATAAATTATAAAGTACAAACAAATGGTCACAGAAAGCTTAAATATATTTAATTTTTGTAATAAAAATTTAGTCTAAGGTAATAAATGCACTAAAAGGATAGAATATATTCATATATATATATTCTATATATATATATGAATATATATCACAATTTCTGATGATGGACACCTCCTCGGGCATTATCCCTTACATACACATATGTAAACACATACATCCATCCATACACAGATATGCATATACACACATAGATATAAAACAAAACAAAACAAAACAAAAATAAATAAAAATAAAATAATAATAATGATATTAATAATAAAAAATAAATAAATGGAAAAATAAGTAAAATTAAAAAAATATATGTATATATAAAAAAACAAACAAAAAGGAGGGGGAAGCTATTCAGAAATGTCTGTCGTGGGTTTCTCGAAAAAAGGGGCGCCTAAACTCTGTTAAATCTATTTTCTTTTTCTCGTATAGTGAGACATATTTTCTCTAAATTCAAGCAGTACATTGTGTCTCTGATCCAGTGCGAAAGAGAGGGAGGAGTGGGGTCCCTCCACTTTAAAAGAATGACTTGGCGAGCCACCAACTAAGAGAAAGCCAAAACTTCAGCTTTTGCTTTCAGTAAATCACTCTCTGGAGAAATGCCAAATATAGCAGTCAGAGGGTTTGGTACAACTTGATGGTTAAGAATTTCTGAAATGGTTTGAAAATAAGATGTCCAGAATTTAGCTAAGGTGGGACAGGACCAGTACATATGTAGAAGACTGCCAGAGGCGACTTTACATTTATCACAGGTGGGGTCAACATCAGGGTATATACGAGCTAATTTGGTTTTAGAAATATGAATTCAGTGAACTGCTTTTAATTGTAAAAGAGCATGTCTGGCACATATAGAGGAAGAGTGTATGTATTTGAGGGCTAAGTCCCATGTGTCATCTGTAAAAGTAAAATTTAAATCCTGTTTCCAAGCAGTTCTGATAGCAGCTAAAGGAGGCGAGTCTATCTTGGAAATGAGATTGAAGAGCCTGGACATAATATCTTTGGAAGTTGGGTTGCAGGAGAGAAGTACATCAATTGGGTTACTTTGAGATTTATGGGGAAAATTTGGTATTAAACTCTGAACATATATAGTGCCTCACCTGTAGGAACCTAAAAAAATGTGCGTTAGGGATATCAAAGGTTTGATTCAGATGAGAAAAGGAAACAAACTTATGGTATACAAATAGATCAAGACATACCCTGCATATTTACCTCTGCCAGGGAGGTTATGTTTTTGGGAGAGTTTGTCTGTCTGTCCGTCTGTCCGTGAACAAAATAACTCAAACAGTAATGGATGAATTTGGATGAAATTTTACAGGATATGTTCAGCATGGGAAAAGGAAGAACTGATTCCATTTTGGTGTTGATCAGGATCCGCATCTGGCCGCCATGGCGAAAAATGTGATTTCTGTGAATAACTACTGAACTAAAATAGATATCATTATGATTAAAGTTATTAATGGTATGTTTTCATGGTCAAGGAATCTTAATATTTAGATGAAATAAAGGTAGGAGTAATATTTATGGTCAAAATGACAATATGGCTGAGGACTGTGGTGTTGGCGGAGGTCTGCTCTCTCCGAGTGCTTTCTAGTTTCTAATTGTGCCAACACTGAATAACTCAAGGGCCGAAAAAGACCAACAGAAAAGTAGAGAAAATCAAAGCTTAACTTGTTTCAAAGTTTGTGAAAAAGAAGCCAAAATTTTGAGATTAAATTTAGAATTATGTTTAAAAAAGTAGTGTGGAAAAAAATTAAAAATATGAAGTTCAAGAATTGATTTATACTTTATTTGAGATTTTTTTTTACTGTAGTTTTAGAATATGATTTTTCTCAAAAAACCTGTTTTTATGTCATACAAAGTTTCATCTAAATATAAATATATATATTTATTTGCAGTGGCTCTGATCATTTTTTGTGGATTATTATAAGGGAGCCAGATGGAAAGCTTTAAGGGGCCTGATGTGGCCCCTGAGCCGCCAGTTGATAATCCCTGATCGATATCTTGTCTTGGATTTATTTTAAATTTTTTTGTCACTTTGTCAACATTTTTGTCTGCATGATTTTATTTTATTTTTTGTTTATTTGTTTATTTAACAGGACCCATGCAAGACAAGACTGTCAAGCCAGAGTTAGCTATAAGCTCATTTACATCTGCGGTCCCTGGGCAGGAAACAGAAAAATGTACAATACAATAATAAATTATACAACAATAAAAAACAATTAAAATAATACAAAAGTTATAAACCAGATAAATTAGCATTTAAAACAACAACATTCAATAATAGTCCATGGTTAACAACACACTAAGACATTTCATTGTTCTTGTCCGTATTCAGAGATTTTGTCAGTGGTCACATGATTGTTTTTGCTTTAGCCATGATTTCAATTTGCTTTTAAAAATACTGAGGGTACCACAGAAGTGGTGGTGGGGCTTGGTCATTAATTAATTTATACATCAGGCACATATCTGCATAATAAAGAAAACTGTCAAAGGTCATTAAGTCATACTTCTTGCTGATGTTACAGTGGTGATAGTCCCTTGGCTTTTTATCCAGAGTTTTCAGAGATTGTTTATAGAGGCTGTATAATGGTTTGAGAGTGGTTGCTCCAGCCTGAGACCAGCCTGTGATACAGTAAGATAACTGAGAAAAACTCATTGAGTGCATGTAAAGTTTAGCAGCGGATAAAGGTAACTGATGTCTAACATGTCTGAAATTCACAAGGATGGCTCTCACATTTCCACAGACATTTTTTACATGTTTCTTGAATTTTAGATTAGAGTCAATAGTTATACCCCGGAATTTGAAATGTTTAACAATCTGTATTACCTCTCCGTTTACAGTCCTATCGGGCTGAGTTGTGGTGTTTCCTCTTATAGAAAAATACATCCCTACAGTTTTGTTCACATTAAGAGTCAGACTGTTGCAGTTTGTAATTTCACTGGACCCAAGAGCAGACAAGACAACTGGTTGAGCAGAGATAACAGAGGTTTATTGGATGAGGCAGTTGTGGTCTTGTGAATATCGGCAAAGTTGTACTTCCGTAGGGCACTGAAGAAAACTGCTTCACTGACTGGAGGCTGGGGTGGCTGAATCCAGAGGATCTGAGCAGAGAGGAAAAAACTGGTTAGCTCACTGAAAAAACAGGCTGAGAACAAAACTCTGAATCTTACAAAATCAGAGCAGCCAGAACACTACCACAGAGTAGACTGAATAATCTGGCAGCGTGTGGAGGAGAAGTCAGGGTTCTTGTAGAGCTGTTGATTAGATGCAGGTGAGTGGTTCAGCCAGGTGTGTTGATTGCAGTCCTCCAGTGAAACAGGAAACAGAGGGATCAAGGGCAGGGCTGTGACAGGACCCCCCCCTCAATGGGTGCCACCCGGCGCCCTACCAGGCTTATCTGGAAACTCATGATAGAAGGCATGTAAGAGATTGGGATCCAGTATGAGCTTACGTGAAATCCATGAGCGTTCCTCAGGACCATATCCCTCCCAATCCACCAAATATTGGAAACCACGGCCACGGCGCACATCCAGAAGCCGTCGTGCAAGTAAACGCAGAGGGTGGTCATCAATTACCGGGGGTGGTGGGGGGTCGGCAGGAGGGCACAGAGGGCTGGAAGATACAGGCTTAAGCAGAGACACGTGGAATGTAGGATGGACCTTCAAGGCTGGAGGGAGTTTGAGCCGGACAACTGCAGGGTTTATAATCTTGTCAATCACAAAAGGACCAATGAATCTGGGGGCCAACTTACGGGACTCGACTTGCAGCGGGAGGTCCCGGGAGGAGAGCCAGACCTTTTGTCCACGTTGGTACTGAGGGGCTGGGGTTCGGTGTCTGTCAGCAATCCTTTGGTTCTTTGAAACAGAGCGTAGGAGAGCAGCTCGAGCAACCTTCCAGATGTGCCGGCAACGCTGTAGATTAGCTTGAACAGAAGGAACTGCTACCTCTACTTCTTGAGCTGGGAAAAGGGGAGGTTGAAAACCCAGAGAGACCATGAAAGGGGACATACCTGTAGCTGAGCTGGTCATGGAATTGTGGGCATATTCTATCCAAGGAAGATGAGAGCTCCAGGATGCCGGATGATGGGAAGTCACACATCGGAGGGCCGCCTCTAAATCCTGGTTAGCTCGCTCTGTTTGACCGTTAGTCTGAGGGTGATACCCCGAAGAAAGGCTGACTGTGGCTCCAAGAGCACGGCAGAAGGCCTTCCACACTTGAGAAGAGAACTGCGGGCCTCGGTCAGAAACGATGTCCTGGGGGATGCCATGGAGGCGGAATACATGTTGCACCAGAAGCTCTGCTGTCTCTGTAGCAGTGGGGAGTTTGGGTAGGGAACAAAGTGCACAGCCTTGGAAAACCGGTCAACAATTGTGAGTATGGTAGTATTACCTTCAGATGGAGGTAAACCCGAAACAAAATCCACGGCAATGTGCGACCATGGACGACTGGGTACAGGCAGGGGGCGCAGCAATCCAGCGGGAGCCTGGTGGGATGGTTTGCTGCGAGCACAGACAGAACAGGAGGACACAAAAGCACGAGTATCCTGGGACATGTTGGGCCACCAAAACCTTTCCCTGATAAAGGTTAGAGTCCGATTTATACCCGGGTGACAAGAAAGCCTAGAGGAGTGCCCCCACTGTAACACTTCTGAACGAGCTGAATCAGGTACAAATAAGCGATTTTGTGGACCGTTACCTGGGTCTGGTTGTGTACGCTGTGCCTCCTTGACTATGTTCTCAATTTCCCACTGGGCTGCTGCCTGATACAGGCTGGGGGGAGAATGGTCTCAGGCTGAGTTTCCTCAATCTCAGGGGCAGATTGACGGGAGAGGGCATCAGGTTTGATGTTCCTTGAGCCAGGGCGGTAGGTGAGGGAGAATTTAAATCTTCCAAGGAAGAGGGCCCAACGAGCTTGACGAGAATTCAGCCTCCGAGCTGAATGTAGATATGAAAGATTTTTGTGATCAGTCCAGACAATGAATGGTTGCTCAGCTCCCTCTAGCCAATGTCTCCACTCCTGTAAAGCCAGAACCACAGCCAATAATTCACGGTTGCCAACATCATAGTTACGGTCTGCAGGTGAGAGTCGGCGGAGAAAAAAGGCACAGGGATGTAATTTTTGATCTGTGGGGCATCTCTGGGAAGAACTGCACCAACTCCAGACTCTGAGGCATCCACTTCCACAATGAACTGAAGATGGGAGTCCGGATGGGTCAGGACAGGGGCTGAGGAGAACAACTGCTTTAACTTATTGAAGGCTATATCAGCCGCTGGGGTCCAGGTGAAGGGAGAGGAGGTGGACGTGAGTTGGGTGAGAGGAGTGGCAACCTGACTGTAGTTCCTGATGAAGCGCCTATAAAAGTTGGCAAACCCAAGGAAGCGCTGGAGTTGTTTTCGGTTGGAAGGTGTGGGCCACTCTCTCACTGCCTGGGTCTTGGCTGGATCAGCCTTTAACTGCCCCTGCTCAATGATGAAGCCCAGGAAGCTCACTGAAGAAACATGAAATTCACATTTCTCTGCTTTCACAAACAATTTGTTCTCTAGGAGTCTACGGAGAACTAGCGAACATGTTGTACGTGCTCCTGCATGTCTCTGGAGAAAATAAGGATATCATCCAGGTAAACAAAGATAAACTTGTTGAGCATATCTCGAAGCACATCATTAACTAAGGCCTGGAAAACAGCAGGGGCATTTGTCAGACCGAAGGGCATAACAAGATATTCAAAATGGCCTAGAGGGGTGTTAAATGCCGTCTTCCATTCGTCACCCTCTTTAATTCGAATAAGGTGGTATGCATTGCGTAGGTCCAGTTTGGAAAAAACAGTTGCACTGTGCAGGGGTTCAAAGGCTGAATCTATGAGGGGAAGTGGGTACTTGTTCTTGACAGTAATTTCATTCAGACCTCTAAAGTCTATGCAGGGACGGAGAGACTTGTCTTTCTTGTCTACAAAGAAAAAACCAGCTCCAACAGGAGAAGAAGAGGGGCGGATTAGACCAGCAGCTAGAGAATCATGAATGTACTTCTCCATGGATTCTCGTTCAGGTTTTGAAAGATTGTACAGACGGCTGGATGGTAAGGGGGCCCCAGGGAGCAGGTCAATGGAGCAGTCATAAGGGCGGTGAGGGGGTAGGGAAAGGGCTAGGGACTTACTGAACACCTCACCCAAGTCGTGATACTCAGGAGGCACAGAGGATAAATCTGGAGGCTCAGGGAGTGAAATCACCGTAGACGGGCCAGGGGCTAGGGCTGACTTGAGACAGTTAGAGTGACAAAAAATACTCCAATTTTCAACAGATCCTTGAGACCAATCAATGTGGGGGTTGTGTAATTTTAGCCAGGGTAAACCAAGGACGATAGGAACCTGAGGTGAAGGGAGGACAAAAAACTTAATAGTTTCCCTGTGATTTCCAGATACTAGGAGTGTGACAGGGATGGTGTGATGGGTAACTTGAGCCAACAACTTTCCGTCAAGGGCACAAACTGTCTTAGGGGAATGTAAGGGTTCAGTGGGTATGCCAGCCTGGCTAACAATAGCAGAATCAATGAAATTATCATCAGCACCAGAATCAACTAGGGAAATTAGAGGGATTGACTCACTGTTCCAGAGGAGAGATGCCTGAAGATAAACTCGGTTAGGAGGGGTCACTATGGAGGTGGTGGTGTGGCTCATCAGGGACCCCTGGGTTGCTGATGAGCCTCTGCTTTTGGTCGCTGGGGGCAGGTAGCCAGGAAATGTCCAGAGTTTCCACAGTAGATGCAGAGGCCTGAGCTCATCCGGCGTTGGCGTTCCGATGGTGAAAGGTGTGCCCGAGCAACTTGCATGGGTTCTTCTGCTGATAGGGAGTCAGTTGATTCACGGGAGGCTTCTATGGCAGAGGGAGACCCGGGGAAGCGTGGAGACAAAGGTTGAAAAAAGGGAGGGGCCCTAGAGGCCGGAAAGCGTGAAGCTTTGGCCCTGCGTCGTTCACGCAGTCTATTATCAAGGCGGATAGAAAGAGAAATAAGGGACTCTAGACTGTCTGACTCATCCCTAGCAGCTAATTCATCCTTGATATTATCATTCAACCCTTGATAAAAAGCTGCCTGCAGGGAAACCTCATCCCAACCACTCTCAGCTGCCAAAATTCTAAATTCTAAAGCATATTGTGCCACGGAGGATACCCCTTGTTTAATCATTAGCAAGCGCTGACCTGCCTCCTTTCCTTGCACAGGATGATCAAAGATACGTTTCATTTCAGCTACAAACAGAGTAAGAGCCACATAAGGGTGAATTACTATCCCAAGCAGCAGAGGCCCATTTAGAAGCTTTACCTGACAGTAACCCCATAATAAAAGCTACACGGGACTTATCAGTGGCATAAGTAAGAGCCTGCTGCTCAAACACAAGGGAGCATTTTAGCAAAAAAGCTCCACACTCCCCCAGGTCCCCTGAATAATGTTGAGGAATGGGGATATATGGCTCTCTAGCAGAGTGAGAGGGCGCCGAGGCTTCAGGGGGAGTATGAGAGGTGACAGTAGAGGTAGATGAGGAAGTTGAAGTGGACAATTGAGAGGATACCTGGGTCAACTGTGTTCCAAGTTGAGTGACATGGATAGAGAGGTTGCGGAGGGTTTCCATGATTTCCTGCAGGGTCTGTTCATGACGTCCAACTAGCACACCTTGAGAGGCTACGGCTTGATGAAGAGCCGCCGAGTCTGCTGGGTCCATGTGGCCAGATTATTCTGTTGCAGTTTGTAATTTCACTGGACCCAAGAGCAGACAAGACAACTGGTTGAGCAGAGATAACAGAGGTTTATTGGATGAGGCAGTTGTGGTCTTGTGAATATCGGCAAAGTTGTACTTCCGTAGGGCACTGAAGAAAACTGCTTCACTGACTGGAGGCTGGGGTGGCTGAATCCAGAGGATCTGAGCAGAGAGGAAAAAACTGGTTAGCTCACTGAAAAAACAGGCTGAGAACAAAACTCTGAATCTTACAAAATCAGAGCAGCCAGAACACTACCACAGAGTAGACTGAATAATCTGGCAGCGTGTGGAGGAGAAGTCAGGGTTCTTGTAGAGCTGTTGATTAGATGCAGGTGAGTGGTTCAGCCAGGTGTGTTGATTGCAGTCCTCCAGTGAAACAGGAAACAGAGGGATCAAGGGCAGGGCTGTGACACAGACAGTTTTCAATTAGCCAGTCTGAGACTTTGTTTAATGCTGCAAAGAATTTGGATGCAGCTTGTTCTTTTGTTTTTGCATGGGTATATATAACCGTATCATCTGCATACATTTGGGCCTGTACCTCAAGACAGATCATGGGTAAATCATTAATGTAAAAACTGAATAAAACTGGCCCAAGGACTGATCATTGTGGCACACCGACACTACAGTGAATAAAGGATGAACACATGTCTTCAATCTTTGTACACTGTTGCCTTGAGCATAAGTATTGTCACAATCTCAGCTTCAGCCTCAGCCTCATCCGCAGCCTGTCACTCCCTGCTGCACTCTAATCAGTCCAGACTCACCTCACCTGTGTTGCTGCTCACACCTGCACCTCGTCTCCTGCAATCAAGCCAGCTACAAAAGCCCCAGCTCCACATATATATATATATATATATATATATAGAACACAGTATATATATATATATATATATATATATATATATATATATGTATGTATATGTCATATATATATCTATACATTCATATATATTTATCTGTATCTATCTATCTATCTATCTATCTATCTATCTATCTATCTATCTATCTATCTATCTATATTCCACGCCTGGTATCTGATCCTGCTTCAGTCTTCTGTTGCGAGCCCTGTCTGCCCTACATTGTGTTCCACGCCTGGTATCTGATCCTGCTTCAGTCTATCTGTTATATCCTATATATATATATATATATGCCTAAATATATATATATATGTTGTGTATATATATGCTCGTCTGTGTGTGAGACAAGCCTGCATCACCTCCTCCTGTAAAGACTGTGTGAGCTTCTGTCAGTGCATCTCCTGTGTGGCTCAGTCGGTAAAGCGTCCGACTACAGATCTAGCTGTCACGGATTCGACCCCCGCTCAAGCCACAGCCTTTTTCCTGTTTAAACTGTGTGGGTTTCAGTTTTGGACTCCTCCTGTGTGTTGCAATCAAAGAAGTGTTCATCTTCAAAGTCTGCTGTCGCGGGTTCAACCCCCGCTCAAGTCGCAGCTACACCCCTGTAAAGACTGTGTGAGCCCCTGTCTGAGCATCCCCTGTGTGGCGCAATCAGTAAAGTATCCGATTACAGATCTTGCTGTCGCGGCTTCAACCCCCGCTCAAGCCGCAGCTTCTCCCCTGAAAAGACTGAGTGAACCATTGTCTGAACATCCCCTGATTAGCGCAGTTGTTAGAGCACTCGTCTGCAGATCTCATGGTCGCGGGTTCAAACCCCACTCTGAACTGTGTCTGAATTGCTGTCAAATAAAGACTGTTCATTGCTCATATCCATCTGCTTGCTTCTGGGTTATAACTACAACCGTCACAAGTATGACTCCACCCATTTCAGTGCTGTGTCAGAAAAATTAAACCTTGACAGTTTAGACAGCAAAACATTATGATTAATGATATCAAAGGCTTTTTTAAAATCAAGGAAAACAGCAGCAACAACACCTCCATTATCAAGACAAGATTTAGTTTGTTCTATAAAGTAGCAAATTGCTGTCTCGGTTGAGTGGTGCTTCCTGAAACCAAACTGCATTGGGTGCAATGGAAAGTGGCTGATATTTAAATAGGATATCAGTTGGTTGCAGATGACCCGCTCTGCAACTTTGGAGATAACTGGGAGAATCCTCCTCCTTGGGAAGGCCAATTCATAATTTAAAAACCATGGCAAGTGTGCCTTGAAATAGTGTGTACATCAACTTAGATTGTTCTATGGGTAATATATTTTTTGTTCCAGTTTTGCTGATAGTTGCATTAAGCTGTATTATTTGGTGATATTCTGAATGCCTGAGACTTGAGTAATTTGAGTTGACTTTTTTAAAAAGGGATAGCACTAGATTAATCCTGAACTTTTCAGACAAAAAGATAAAAGGACTCATTGAGAAAATTCTGTACTGATCTCTGTCTGCTTTACCTTTCTGTTTTTTCTTCCAATGTTTATATATTTTTTCATTCTTAAGATGTTGAAACTAAAAATTAATAATCATTTCAAGCATGCAGGTGGAGTGTGACAAATACAGATCTCTGTTGATATAGTAGTAAAAAATGGAGGGTTGAATATTGTGTAGTGTGTGTAGTCTCTCTCAGTTCTTTAATTCTGTTTTCTGTTTTATAATTCCCTTTTTATGTCTTTCTGTGTTTGATTAATTTTGTATGTGCGTTGGATGTGGATTGTGAGGGTGGACGGGTCTTTTTATTTTCATTTGTACGCAACTTTTTACTTTTTATGTCATTTATTGTTACTTTATTTTATTTCTTATGATGTGAATCACTTTGTGCAAGTTGGAAAGTTTGACTGATTGATAGGCTTTAATGACATCCTGACCCATGTTATGCTGAATTAGTAACAAAATTATTTAATTAAAATAACCAAGAGAATTCAACACCTGAAGCAGTTAGTAATTTTCAAAAGAATATATATATATATATATATATATATATATATATATATATATATATATATATTTCTTTTGACTTTAAGTTTCACTTTCTATATTGGCAACTTCATTCCATATATTCAGAGTTTCATTCCATATATTCAGAGTTTCATTCCATGTATTCAGAGTTTTATTCAATATATTCAGACTTTCATTCCATATATTCAGAGTTTCATTCCATATATTCAGAGTTTCATTCCATATATTCAGACTTTCATTATATATATTCAGATTTTCATTCCATATATTCAGACTTTCATTCCATATATTCAGACTTTCATTCCATATATTCGGATTTTCATTCCATATATTCAGAGTTTCACTCCATATATTCAGACTTTCATTCCATATATTCAGACTTTCATTCCATATATTCGGATTTTCATTCCATATATTCAGACTTTCATTATATATATTCAGATTTTCATTCCATATATTCAGACTTTCATTTTATATATTCAGACTTTCATTCCATATATTCAGAGTTTCACTCCATATATTCAGACTTTCATTCCATATATTCAGACTTTCATTCCATATATTCAGACTTTCATTCCATATATTCGGATATTCATTCCATATATTCAGACTTTCATTCAATATATTCAGACTTTCGTTATATATATATTCAGACTTTTATTCAATATATTCAGACTTTCATTTCATATATTCGGATTTTCATTCCATATATTCAGACTTCATTTTATATATTCAGACTTTCATTATATATATTCAGACTTTCATTCCATATATTCAGACTTTCAATCCATATATTCAGACTTTTATTATATACATTCAGACTTCCATTATATATATTCAGACTTTCATTTTATATATTCAGACTTTCATTCCATATATTCAGAGTTTCACTCCATATATTCAGACTTTCATTTTATATATTCAGACTTTCATTCCATATATTCAGAGTTTCACTCCATATATTCAGACTTTCATTCCATATATTCAGACTTTCATTCCATATATTCTGATTTTCATTCCATATATTCAGACTTTCATTCAATATATTCAGACTTTCATTCCATATATTCGGATTTTTATTCAATATATTCAGACTTTCATTCCACATATTCGGATTTTCATTCCATATATTCAGACTTCATTTTATATATTCAGACTTTCATTATATATATTCAGACTTTCATTCCATATATTCAGACTTTCAATCCATATATTCAGACTTTTATTCAGTATATTCAGACTTTCATTATATATATATTCAGACTTTCATTATATATCTTCAGACTTTCATTAAATATATTCAGACTTTCATTCCATATATTCAGACTTTCAATCCATATATTCAGACTTTTATTCAATATATTCAGACTTTCATTCCATATATTCGGATTTTCATTCCTTATATTCAGACTTCATTTTATATATTCAGACTTTCATTATATATATTCAGACTTTCATTATATATATTCAGACTTTTATTATATATATTCAGACTTCCATTATATATATTCAGACTTTCATTCCATATATTCAGACTTTTATTCAATATAGTCAGACTTCATTTTATATATTCAGAGTTTTATTCCATATATTCTGATTTTCATTCCATATATTCAGACTTTTATTCAATATATTCAGACTTTCATTCCATATATTCAGATTTTTATTCAATATATTCAGACTTCATTTTATATATTCAGACTTTCATTCAATAAATTCCGACTTTCATTCCATCTATTCGGATTTTTATTCAATATATTCAGACTTTCATTTCATATATTCGGATTTTTATTCAATATATTCAGACTTCATTTTATATATTCAGACTTTCATTCAATAAATTCCGACTTTCATTCCATCTATTCGGATTTTTATTCAATATATTCAGACTTTCATTCCACATATTCGGATTTTCATTCCATATATTCAGACTTCATTCCATATATTCAGACTTTCAATCCATATATTCAGACTTTTATTCAATATATTCAGACTTTCATTATATATATATTCAGACTTTCATTATATATCTTCAGACTTTCATTCCATATATTCAGACTTTCAATCCATATATTCAGACTTTTATTCAATATATTCAGACTTTCATTCCATATATTCGGATTTTCATTCCTTATATTCAGACTTCCTTTTATATATTCAGACTTTCATTATATATATTCAGACTTTCATTATATATATTCAGACTTCCATTATATATATTCAGACTTTCATTCCATATATTCAGACTTTTATTCAACATAGTCAGACTTCATTTTATATATTCAGAGTTTTATTCCATATATTCTGATTTTCATTCCATATATTCAGACTTTTATTCAATATATTCAGACTTTCATTCCATATATTCGGATTTTTATTCAATATATTCAGACTTCATTTTATATATTCAGACTTTCATTCAATAAATTCCGACTTTCATTCCATCTATTCGGATTTTTATTCAATATATTCAGACTTTCATTTCATATATTCGGATTTTCATTCCATATATTCAGACATCCATTCCATATATTCAGACTTTTATTCAATATATTCAGACTTCATTTTATATATTCAGAGTTTTATTCCATATATTCTGATTTTCATTCCATATATTCAGACTTTTATTCAATATATTCAGACTTCATTTTATATATTCAGAGTTTTATTCCATATATTCTGATTTTCATTCCATATATTCAGACTTTCATTCCATATATTCAGACTTTCATTCAATATATTCAGACTTCATTTTATATATTCCGAGTTTTATTCCATATATTCTGATTTTCATTCCATATATTCAGACTTTCATTCCATATATTCAGACTTTTATTCAATATATTCAGACTTCATTTTATATATTCAGACTTTCATTCCATATATTCTGATTTTCATTCCATATATTCAGACTTTCATTCAATATATTCAGACTTTCATTCCATATATTCTGATTTTTATTCAATATATTCAGACTTTCATTTCACATATTCAGATTTTCATTCCATATATTCAGACTTCATTTTATATATTCAGACTTTCATTATATATATTCAGACTTTCATTCCATATATTCAGACTTTCAATCCATATATTCAGACTTTTATTCAATATATTCAGACTTTCATTATATATATATTCAGACTTTCATTTTATATATTCAGACTTTCATTCCATATATTCAGACTTTCATTCCATATATTCAGACTTTCATTCAATATATTCAGACTTTCATTATATATATTCAGACTTTCATTTTATATATTCAGACTTTCATTAAATATATTCAGACTTCATTTTATATATTCAGACTTTTATTCAGTATATTCAGACTTTCATTATATATATTCAGACTTTCATTATATATATTCAGACTTTCATTAAATATATTCAGACTTCATTTTATATATTCAGACTTCATTTTATATATTCAGACTTCATTTTATATATTCAGAGTTTTATTCCATATATTCAGACTTTCATTATGTATATTCAGATTTTCTTTCCATATATTCAGACTTCATTTTATATATTCAGACTTCATTTTATATATTCAGACTTCATTTTATATATTCAGAGTTTTATTCCATATATTCAGACTTTCATTATGTATATTCAGACTTTCATTAAATATATTCAGACTTCATTTTATATATTCAGACTTCATTTTATATATTCAGACTTCATTTTATATATTCAGAGTTTTATTCCATATATTCCAAATTATTATACATATATTTTAATTTCCTAAATGGCATGCTATATATATCTATATATCTATATCTATGTCTATATCTATCTATCTATCTATCTATCTATCTATCTATCTATCTATCTATCTATCTATCTATCTATCTATCTATCTATCTATCTATCTATCTATCTATCTATCTATCTATCTATCTATCTATCTATCTATCTATATATATATATATATATATATATATATATGTATATATATATATGTATTTAAAAAACACGATATAAACAATGATACAACACTTATGTTACTGCCCTTTATTAGTGCTATTATTTATTCCTCTTGTGAAAATTTACTGAAGTGGGGACCGAATGAATTAAAGACTTATAAGGAAGGAAGTTTGTTTTTATGTCTTAATTCCTGTCAGAGCTAACCTTTACTCAGAGCCAACATGGTGCCCTTGTTAATTTTACATGTCACCCCCCTCCATCCGTGATTTACCTTTGCTTAGAAAAAAAAACTAGAATAGCATCTTTTTTTTTTTTTTTTTACCATTGACGGTATTATTAGATCGTCATTTCTAATAATATTAATTGGGCATTGTTTTACATTTTAATCAATTTGAGCTCTTTCCTTTGAAGGCTTAATATATAACTTCTTTTACGTAACTTTGTGGGGGTAGTTTTTTTCCTGATTTTCTGGTGCCCCCTTGAGGCCACAGCACCCTTAGCATTTGCCTATAATGCATGATGCGCCAGCGAGCCCTGGCTTGTAAATTGATTTTGCCCAGGGCACCAAACATTGAACAAATATCTAACCGCATTCACATCCATGTTAACAGAGTCATTAGTGTAGATTATCTTATTTGCTGGACATAATTATGTTACAGAGAAATGCCCAATTAAACACTTCAAACAGCTGTATCACTGTTAAATGATTCATGACAATCATGTAATCAGGATATAATTACTACTCTATTTCCATAGTCATTATACTTGTTCATTGTTTAAAACTTGTTCGTGACTCATAGTTGTACAAATGGCACACCTAGAATTACCTTAAGGCGCGTCAGTGTGCTCTTCCACACCTTTTGAGAATCATTCAGTGCTCAGTCACAAAACTGCTTGTAAGCTTGTTTTAACTAAAATTACTAGATTATTTGGAGCTTCAGGTCAGCAGCATACAGCATTTGCTGGTTTTATTTTTATATGGGTAACATGAACCTCATGCAATCCCACTCCAAAAATGCTGAACTATCCCTTTAAGTCAAAAGGTAACAGGAACATTTTGACATTTCTTCGCCTGCAGGGTTCCTCAGAACTGCTTCCAGATGATTCATCTCCTAGCACATGATCCGGACAGAGACAACGTGAGATGTACCTTCAACAAAGATGCAACAATCCCCAAAAACTTCATCCTGGACCAGGTACGGTATTTAGTTCCTGAGGTCTGAACCAAGTAACCTGACATGCCAGATGGACTCTTCCATGCTGAAAATATTTCACTAATCCATCTGGGAAGGAGCCGTGTAAAGATGTTTCAGAAGCAGAACCTTCAAAAACAGCAGCTTGTGATTGGACGATCATTTGTTTCGTCCCACTCATCACAGACCAATCCATATCAAGCGATGTTGCTACATGTGATGTAGCAACATCACATGTAATGGCTAACAACAGTTACAGCCTTTAGCCGTTAGCTTATAGTACCTAAGACTACCACTTCACATTACATTATACCACAAAAATGTACCATTTAACACTTAAATGTGACATGAACCTCGTCAAAGACAATCCATACCAAGTTTTCCCAGTAAACTTCTGATGAGAGCAGTTTGCAGAGTATTACTGAGAAGCCATGATGACCATATTTTGTGTCAAGGGTATTTTTATTGTATTAATTTCTAATTTGTGAAGCATGTTACTTGGGTCACATGTTATCTTGAAAGTTAAAGACAATGGTAAAAACAATGCTATTTGTTTGTGTAATTGAAGAAGACGCCATATAAAATATCCCTTAGGGTGCCACATCGGGTAAGGCCAGCTCTGGGAGCACACACCGGATTGGTACTTTGTTATTATTCCTTACACCTGTCTGCACCATCACAAACATTAGCTGTGCTTCATGCATGGGAGATAATGTGCAGTGTTTAACCCTTTATAGGGAAAGGAACCATATATGGTAATTTTCACAGGGTTTAAACATGGAAAAACAGCACCCTCTAGTCTTTTAAAAATTTCATTTCATTCACAAATGAGGATGGGGCGAGGGTCACCACATTGTGAACAAATGCGTGAGCAAATTATCAAACAGTTTAAGAACAACATTTTTCAACGAGCTATTGCAAGGAATTTAGGGATTTCAGAATCAGAATCAGAATCAGCTTTATTCGCCAAGTATTTCAGGAATACAAGGAATTTGACTCCGGTTTAAACTGCACTCTCTCAGTACAATTATGCATTTCATCAATTTCATCATCTAGGGTCCATAATATCATCAAAAGGTTCAGAGAATCTGGAGAAATTACTGCACATAAGCAGCCAAAAAACAACACTGAATGCCCGTGACCTTCACTCCCTCAGGTGGTACTGCATCAAAAACTGGCATGACTGTGGAAGGGATATCACCACATGGGCTCAGGAACACTTCAGAAAACCACTGTCAGTAACTACAGTTTGTCGCTAAATCTGTAAGTGCGAGTTAAAACTCTACTATGCAAAGTCAAAACCATTTATCAACAACACCCAGAACGCCGCCGGCTTCGCCGGGCCCGAGCTCATCTAAGATGGACTGATGCAAAGTGGAAAAGTGTTCTGTGGTCTGACGAGTCCACATTTCAAATTGTTTTTGGAAACTGTGGTTGTCGTGTCCTCTGGACCAAAGATGAAAAGAACCATCCGGACTGTTTTAGGTGCAAAGTTCAAAAGCCAGCATCTGTGATGGTATGGGGGTGTATTAGTGCCCAAGGCATGGGTAACTTACACATCTGTGAAGGCACCATTAATGCTGAAAGGTACATACAGGTTTTGGAGCAACATTTGTTGCCATCCAAGCAACATCTTTTTCATGGACGCCCCTGCTTATTTCAGCAAGACAATGCCAAGCCACATTCTGCACGTGTTACAACAGCGTGGCTTCGTAGTAAAAGAGTGCGGGTACTAGACTGGCCTGCCTGTAGTCCAGACCTGTCCCCCATTGAAAATGTGTGGCACATTATGAAGCGTAAAATACAACAACAGAGACCCCGGACTGTTAAACAACTTAAGCTGTACATCAAGCAAGAATGGGAAAGAATTCCACCAAATGTGGTCCCCCTGATTTAAGTCATGCTCATAAGTAAAGATTTGTGCATTTCTTTGTTTTCATAAAGCTTTGCTTGAATCAGAAAAGCTGGATAAAAAAGCAGATTCATTACCAGTTATTTTTGTGTCAAATTTAAAAAAAATATTGTTTGGAATCAGTTTTTATGTTTTAAGTCAGAGGCTGGATTCTCAGTTTAACCAAAAGCAGCTCGAGTAAACTCAACTTTAATTGAATTCTTTCTGTTGTTTCAAAAAAAGTGCATCCTGAAAAGTTCTGATGTTGTCGACGTTGGCGTCCACGTGTTTGAGCTCACGCTGGAGGACTTTCCCACCAAGAACATCACGCTGACGTACGCCGACGGGAGCACGGCTTCACGGGAGGCATCCAACATGAACCAGTCAGCCTTGTGCAGAATCGGGCTGCAGTTCATTGTGGAGAGTAAGTCAGAATATAGTAATAATAATAATGATTCAAGCTGCAGCTGCAAAGGCCATGTTCAGAGGGTCCAAATATGAAAATATGTCTAAGTTATTTAATGTGAGCACAGCTTCAACCTATTGATTAATGACAGTGACGTGATCATTGTTTTCTCATTTCATCTCTGAGTTATTAATTGGAAGTCTGGAGGGAAAAGTCAAAATTCTGAGATTAACTTAAGTATTTTAAGGGGGCAAAACAAAAAATTCTGACATTGAGTTGATAACTCTGAGAGAAAATGCAAAATTTTAAGATTGTATTAAGAATTCTGGAGGCAAAAAATACAAAATTACATTTTTGTTTTGAACTTTGAGGATAATAAAGCCCAAATTCCAAGATAAAATAAACTACTTTTGTAGAAAAAACAAAAGATTTTCAGAAATTGAATAATTTAAAATAATTACTGAATTATTTAAAATATTTAGTTTATTGTTCTGATATTAATTTTAGTATTATGAAGGGAAAAAAGCATTCTGAAATTACATTTCGTATTTTGTGGAAAAAAATATTCTGGGATAAAATTTAGTGAAGGGGTTAAAAATTTCTGAGGTTAAATTTTGAATTCTGAAGAAAAGAAAATCAAATTTTAAGATTAAATTGAGATTTTAGAGGGGAAATACAAAATTGCCAGAGATTAAAATTATAATTTTTGGAGCTGAAATGTTTATAACACTTTTTACTGAAATCCAAGAAAATCATAATTGCCATGATTTATGACATTTGTATTTATTTGTATCTAATTTGATACATTAGTTGTTTTTAGCAACTGATAATTCACCCTAGGCTATTTTTATGATTTATTTAATTGTATTCAAATTTTTTTAGTTGGTTTGTTGATCATATTAAATAAATGCATTTTCTAATTCAGACTTTTTCTTAAAATTCTAACATTCAGAAGGAATTCCCTTTCTTCCATGACTATATAAAAAGTTTAGATCTAAAGTTTTTTTTTTGCAGTGGCACTAATCCTCCTCTGGTCTGAAGAGTTTTCATTATTAGTTTGTTAGCAGATCAGCTCTCGCTATCGTTCCATGATGGTTAGCATGACGATGTGTAAAAGCAGGCTGTGAGGCAACGATTTGGGACGGACAAACAAAACAAACAAATGATCTGCAGACGCAAAACCATCAGTCTGACTCATTTAAACTTTTGTTTCAGTTCTTCCTCCAATCCCAAGCTGTGAGCTGGGTCATGTTCAGCCCATGTTCTTGTCAAAGACTCCCTCACATGACGAAGTCCTTCACGCCACCGTGGGTCAGAATTTCAAGCTCTACGCCCAGGCACAGGCTAACCACGCTAAGTATGCTCTTCTTAAGCATGTCTGCTTTGGCCGGACAGAATAACTAAGCTATAGACCAAACAAGAACATCTCTATTGTTCCTGCAGGATCAACAAATTCCAGGTGAGTGGCCCTTCAAACATGACCAGTGAGTTTCAGGAGGACAATTTTGGAAAAGCTGGATTGACCCTGAGCTGGACCCCAAACCAGAGCGACCTCTACAGATTCGTCCCCGTCTGCTTCACTGCAGAGACAGATGAGGCGTGAGTCATGTTAGACCTGTTTTTGCCCTCAAAGTGGACCAAGAATAACTTTCCTGCTTGTTTTAAAAAATCTAACATCTGTGTTGCGTTGCAGCCAATCAGAAATGAGATGTGTCGTCATCATGGTGACCCAAGCATCAATCGTTCAAGGTTTGTTTGCATGCAAATTGATCAGTTTTCATCAACAACCTTTTTTTTTTTTTTGTGGAGCGATCCACTCAGAGCTGCTCTCTCAGAGCTGCTAACACAAAATCATTTGCTAGTCGACAATTTTAATTTTGTTTTACTAGTAAGGTATACTTGCATAGTCTTGCAGAGCAGATGGACCTGTTTGATTCGGAAATCCTGCATGTCCGTCTTGCCAGCCTCCATTGTTCAATAACATCACTCAACTAAATGCTTAATGGCCCAATCATGGAAGAGAGACAGGAGCTGAGGACGTGGAAGGATTGCATGTGTGAAAACAATGGCGGCTTCTGAAGCAGTCTCAATAACTATTGTTTTTGTCAGAAATTTACTCAATTTTTCTTTAAAGGAAGAGTAAAGAACATCACTTGAAGCTTGTGTGGCATAATTTAATGTATTACGATAGTCTAAGGTAGTTTAAGTTAATGGCTAACTGTTGTTAACTGTTGTTAGCCATTAGCTGCGACGTACAGTGTAACCACTATGTTAATATGTCAGCATTGCTTGATATGAAGTGTGACAAACTGAATGATCGTCCAATCACAAGCTGCTGTTGTTTTTGAAGGTTCTGCCTCTGAAAACATTTTTGAACATTTTTTCTGGATGGATTAGTGAAATATTTCAGTGGCGGACATATTGAACTGTCCATCTAGCTTGTCAGGTTAATGCTCACACTCTAGTACACCAAAAAAACCTTTACTTCTACAAAGACATTATTGTCTTCTAGTACTAGTCGTAAACTCAAAATATCCCACTAGTAGTACTAGTAAAGCCAAAAGTTTCATTATTTGTACTAGCAGACCTAATGCAAAGGAAGTTGGAGGGGTTATAACCAAATCCAGCACTCTGATTGGTTGAAACGTTTTTTTTTTTTTTTTAAAAACAATGGAAAGCCTAAATTTGCTTTTCCCTGCCCCTTATTAGCAAGAAGGCTTACTTATAGTACTAGTACGGCTGTTCTGATACAACTTTTTCACCTCAGATATGATACCGATATTGCTGCCTTGAGTATTGGCTGATACGGATATCGATCCCATACGATATAATCATACAGACTTTTATTACTTATTTTGTAGAATGGACTGTAAGAAAAGGCTTGATCAGGTGAGATCACTCAAACAGAGAACAGTAGTCAGCAATATTAGGTATGAGAAAAACTGTTATCAACAAATGGGTTCAATAAATTTAAACCTGAAACATTAGAATATACTACAGTTACATAAAATAAATGAATAATAAATTAGAAGATCCTGAAAAGTCACCTCAAGAAATCCAGTAAAAACAAAAACATATATTTTTGAATTGCAAAATAACCACTGTGTTTAACCTAAACAGAAGCATATTCTACCACTAAATCAAATAAATAAAAAATAAATTAGAATGGAAGACTGCATTGCAGTTCCAATATCAGATATCTTAGATGCAGAATGATATAATCCAATATTTGTTTTTTTTTTTGCTGATATCTGACATCCCTAAGTACCAAGTTTACTTGTACTGCTAGTAGACCCAAAACAGTCCACTAATAGTACTAGTGACACTTTTTGCTTCATTAGTAAAGTCTACTTGAGCACTAGTTGACAAAAACTGAGTACATGTACTGCAAATTTGAGGACTAGTAGAGCTGAAATATGGTTGATATTTTATACAATTTTATGCCCAAACAGCTCCGTACTGCTTCCACACTTAAAGTTAAGTTCACTGAAGAGTCTCCTCATAGGCTGCCACACCAACTAGGCTCCCAGCAGCAGCTGTAAGTAAATTTAATATCCTCTGCGCAGGAAAGGCCAGCGTTCAGTGTTTGCCGAACAAGATGACGGTGATCCTGGATAGAGCCTCCATGCCGGACATCAACGAGAACTTCCTGCAGCTGTTAGACTCCTCGTGCTCACTCACCTCCAACAGCACTCACATCATGGGCACCATGTCGTTCACCACCTGCGGCACTAAAATGGAGGTGTGCATGAAAAAGTTCACTCATTTATAGAGTTGTATTTGCTTTATCAGTGTCATGAGACAAGCTCCTGTCTTTAATGTGTCCCAAATGCAGGATAAGGGAGACGTCATCGCCTACATAAACGAAATCAAGTCCTTCGTCCTTCCCTCAGAGGTCATCGTTCGCAGAAAGACGGTGAATATTGGATTCTCCTGCCAGTTCCCCAAAACCATCAGCATCTCGAGTTACTTCTCTCTCCACAAGTCCGACTACATCTTCACCGAGTCCAGCTTTGGCAGCTTTGGGTACACGTTCGAGATCTTTCGAGATGCAAACTTCTCAAATAAAGTGCCGGGCCGAGCCTACCCGTTTGAGGTGAAGCTGCTTCAGACGATTTACATGGGCATCCAGGCTCAGTCGGATCTACCGGACGTGAAGGTGTTTGTGGAGTCGTGCATAGCGACACCTGATGATAATCCTGCCAACAGCCTGAACTATGACCTCATCAGGAACGGGTAAATCTGGTTTTTAAGTGTGACTCTGGTCTAATCTGTTAAAATGTAGGAGGTGGAGGTGGCTGTGGTGAGGGCAGCATGTCAGCAGGGAGAAAGAATCAATATCATGAGTCTTTCTGATAAACAATTCCCTTACCAACTCCTTCCCCTGACAGGGTTCAGCATTGTCCGAATTGTGGCTTAACTTTTTATAACTTTTTTTAGTATTGAACAATCTTAAGTGAGTGGAAACATCAGCAACTTGTAGAAGCAGTTATCTTAGCTGCGACGTGTTTTTGACATTGTTGACACTGAAAATCTACAGACCAACATTTACCCACATGGAAAATCAGCAGGAATCAATATGGGAATTGTTAAAGAATTGGATTAATAAGCACAGTGATTCCCAAACTGGGGTCGTATGGGGTGTATGAAAAGTGACGTAGGGAGTACACGAATACCTTTCAGGATTTAAACAGTTGTTTCAGTTGTTAAAATTCAAACTGGCAAATGTTTGCATTGTGATTTGATTAAGGCCTGAAGTGTTAGCAGAGAGGCTGGAGACTGGATTTGTGAGACATCTTGGAGAAGTATATCTATCCTGAATTGTCTAGGATTCTTACATTAACATAAGTTCAGTCAGACAAGCTTCTCAATAAGGATGTGATGAGTTTGTTCTTTACAGTTTCAAGTTCATTAATGAATATGAAACTGCTGGGAAATAAATCTATTTAATGAGTGAGGAGGATTATAAGAGCTTTCTTAGATGGAATTTTTTTTGGGAGGTCGTGATTAAGTTGAAATGACAAAAACAAAGTTAAAATGTCAAGAAAAAAAGTGGAAATTCGAGAATAAAATTGACATACAATGTATTTTGATTTTATGTGTGTAATCCAGTTTATAATCCAAACTAATGGATTAATGTTGGTCCATAAATCACAAGGCTGATCCCCCAGCAGTGTGAAAGGAAACTGGAGGAAAGGAAACTTGTGTGTTTTGTTTTTTTCTTGTGGATTGTCCCTGGCCTTTCCAATTAGTTTTGTTTTCTTGTGCACTTCTCTGCACTTTCAACAAAGTCAGTTTTACCTTACAGCAGGACTGTGGGTAATGGGACAGGGCCTCTGTCATTCTTTTTTAAGTACAGCCTTTGGTTTGTGGAAAATTAAAATGTTTCCTTCCCTCACAGTTGTATCAAGGATGAGACACTCAAAGTCCATGAACAGGATGATCAGACTGCTTTCAACTTCGAAGTTCAAGCCTTCAAATTCACCGGGAACTTTGACCAGGTAATAACACACACATTGAATCAGGCAAATTTAGCAAAGTATTCATGTGGAAGTCTGGATTTGTTTTGCTGGGTGGAAGTGTATGCCATGTTCATAGATGTCCATGATAGTCCAACAGCAGTGAAGGCAGCAACATCTAACTCCTCCACCTTAGAAAAAAAATCTTACAGTCAGTCTAACTCAGCAGTAACCCTCTGAAGGAAGAATAACGCAGTCTTGTTCCAACCTTAGCACCAGTAATGCATTACTAAGTAACCTGTCACTCTTATATGACCACTTTTTCAGTAACGCATTACAACTTCCAAGACAGTAATCACATTAAAGTTCTTATCCAAGTCACTATTTTGACATTTTCCTTCATAAAAAGGTATGTTTGCGTCTCTTGGGTTGAGATCACTTATGGGACATGTCACGTTTTCAGCATGAGGACAGCTCATGTGTACCAGATATCAAGCAGCTAGCTACAACAAACATAAACAACAATGTTGGGAGGAGAGAGATACATGTTTTCTAGCTGGAAATACAGTCACAATTTTGAGTTTGTTTGCTAAAGATGACAATATTAGGGTTCATTGAACACTGTGTTGGAGGTAAGGTGTTACAGTATTTAGCTTCAAAAACAGTTAAACTTGAAGAAAAACTTGGAGTCACAACACAGTGCAGACAAACTTGCAGAGAAAGTAAAGCGAAGCAGAGAGCTGCAACTAATGCAGGAGGTCCCCACCACCCGAACAACAAAAGCTGAACTTCAGTGCAAGGTGTTGGCACAGCTGTCTGGCACAGAGTGTCTGATTGCCTGCTTTCAGAATTGTGTAACTTTGGCAGTGGCCCACAGGTCCTTTACCTTCAGTTCAAAAAGCTTCAGAGCACTGCTCACACACCAGCCTTCAGCTAAAAGCAGCCAGTTAGCCCATCTCCACACTGTGTTTACCAATGGCTGAGGCTAAGAGACACAACAGACAGGTGGATGAAGCTGAGAGAAAAAGCGAGAATTGCTGACAAGAGCAAGAGGAGGCCACGAGTCCAACAGCACCACCTTGATCCCCCTGTCTCCTCCCCCTCAGGTTTACATCACCTGCTCGGTCATCCTGTGCGAATCCAGCAGTCAGTTCTCCAGGTGTGCTCAAGGCTGTCTGCCTGATGCAGCTCGCCGTCGTAAGAGAGAGATGGGAAGGGAGACGGGCACCCACACCATTACCCAGGGTCCTCTGCTGTTTGTGAATCAGGATAGTTCAGAGGCTGAGGCAGACGAAGAAGAGGAGACGATAAAGGTGAACGATGACAAGTCTAAGGTGATGAACAAGAGTGAAGGAGACAGTGCGAAGAAGGACACAGCTGATTCAAAAACGAAGACTCAATCCACTGATGAAGGTCAAGATTAAATCTGTTTATTTAACAATCTGTCCATCTATCTATCTGCCAGTTTGTCTGTCTGTCTGTCTGTCTGTCTGTCTGTCTATCTATCTATCTATCTCTCTATCTATCTATCGATCTATCTATTGATCTATCGATCTATCTTCCTATATTCCATCTATCTGTCTATATTCCTTCTATATGTCTGTCTATTTATCTATCTATCTTCCTAACTTCCTATCTACCTATCTGTCTGTCTGCTATCCATCCATCCATCCATCCATCTATCTGTCCGCCCACCTGTCTGTCCGTGTGTCGGTCTAATAGCCTGCTCTGTTGTCTCACAGTGATTCCTCCTACTCCACCTCCTAAAGAACCTGAACCGGTGGACAGGGGTTCATGGGCAAAGGAGCTCCTGAACAGCAGCATCAGCACCTACTTCTTTGCCACAGCGTTCGTGGTGTCTCTGGTGGTGATGGCCGTGCTCATCCGCTACTTCACCTTGAAGAAGAGAGCAGAAGACCGAAGACCGCTGATCTCAGCCTGGTAGATGTAGAACCAAACTGGTCTCATATTTAGTCACTCTGTTGTTTGTAATCTTCCCTCCAAAGATAAGAGTTAAGTTTCTTTTTCACAGTTTTAAAATGACACTCACATGTCAGGTTTCATGGTTCTTTCTGCCCACAATGGCCTTTAAAGATCCGTGCTTCACTGGTTTATCAGCAGGACATTGGGGACATTGTTAAACATCTCACTATGAAATAGGTTGAAGGGTGCAGTGTGTAGAAACTGACATTTTAGCAATATCTAGTGTTCAGATTTTGGAATGAGCCTGTCTGTTGATGAAACATCACATCAGTAAGCAACTAAAGCTGGTGAAGACCAAAAAGGATCGTGAACAGGGCATCATTTATAACAGTTACCAGGTGAGGGTTTTCCATTCATATTTGTAACTATTATTTTTACAGATTATAGGACAGTCAAGATGATGATAGAGGTTTTGTAAACTTTTAATAACACAAGCAAACAAATCAGACCTCACCCACATTGTGATGTTCACCATAAATATTAGTCCTGCCTTTATTTCATCTAAGTATTTAGATTCCTTGACTATGAAAACATACCGTGAGCAATCTGATCCAAAATGATATCTATATTAGTTCTGTAGTAATTCCCAAAAATCACATTTTTCATTATGGCATGATCGGGATCACTCCCAAAATCTAATTGTGTTCCCAATCCAGACATTTCCTAAAAATTTGTTGAAATCCGTCCTTAACTTCTTGAGTTATGTTGCTAACACAAAAACAAACAAACAAACAGAAGAACAAATAAACTGATGTCTGCAATAACAACCCTCTTTGTCGGGGGTAACAAACTGTTATTTAAAATACTCAGACGACAGTGCTGCCCTTTAAGAAAGCCTGCAGCCTGGGAGCTGAACCATAAAAACTGAATGGGCAGGAATAAGTCCAAAAAGTGAGTTGCAGAAGCATTGATCCAATCTTGATTCATGGATCTGCCCCAGCTCTGCCAGGGATAAGCAGCAGAGATAGTGTAAGGGTACAATCACTGTAAAAACAGTCGATAAATTGTCAGAATGACATGACAGAATGTGCCGGCAAACATCTAATTATTGAACAATGTGACTCTCTTAATTAAAGTTTTTGTTCCAACAAGCCAGTTTATTGAGAATGTTCCAGTTTTGGGAGGAGAGTTCAGATCATCAGTACACCTTGTTCAGTCATCCATTCATCCTTTATTTAATCTTGTTTACTTATAAAGTGCCAACCCTCATTTTTAATAATGTCGAGAATAAAACAATGCTAAGTTTATCGCGTCACCTGCTTTCCTGTCCTTCCACACCCTTTGCAAACAGCGTGACGAGATGGCATCATTCCCAAGTTAAGTTTATACTTTCACTTTGTTGTTGGTTTTCTGAGAAGGAAAACAACCTGCAGATTAAAGCTCACTGGACCAGTTTTTCAATCTTTTCGGAATTTAAAAGTAAGACATCTCATCAAAAGCGAAAAGTATTCAGTCTGGTTCTGCCAGTTCTCTTGAAAGCCTCTTCTCTGAAGGCTGTTATGTAACCAGATTGTTTTATTCTTTGGGCATTTTGGCACAATTTAAAAAATAACAACCTCATGTTGTGTGTCACATTAACACGCTGACTTTACAAGGTAAACTTTGTTTTTTCTGATTTGTCCAGTCATTTAGAGGAATTTTTGACCACTCAGAGCTGCAGATACTTGCTGCTCAACTGTGACACATGATGATAAGAAGTTCGTACCCACAGTCCGTAAAGTCATGGCAGACTGAGCCTAAAAGACATGCTCCCTCAAAGATATTCAGCACTTGGCACTCAGGTCTGACACACCTACATGTCATGGTGAGGAGTGAACAACCCAAAACATGACAACAGATAGACAACAAACATTTATTATTTATTTGCTGTGGACATCACATTGGACAAACCGATGCATGGTTTGGGTGTTTTAGCACTTAATTCGCTACACTTGTCCACGGGAGGCTTTTGAAATGATAAGACAAGAAAAGAAAAAATAGAAGAAGGAGAAAAAATGCTGTGAATAATAACATTGCAACAATGACCATGGTTACATGTTGTTTTTGTAATTCGGAATTAATTATTCAGAATTAAATAACTTGGAATTACAACGTTCCCCTTGTGCTTACATGGAAATAATTTAAAAAAAAAAAAAAGGTATACACGGAAAACACGTTGCATCACTTTTATTCAAGGTCTGGTGGTTGGGAATGGTTCTGATTGGACAAGGGACCTGAAGTAGTGACGTATTTACGTCTACTGGAAGAAAAATTCCAGCGCAGTGTCTCCAGCGTCTTCATCAGGGTAGCCTTGTCCAACTCAGACGCTACAGCTTTAAAAAGATCCACATGTTAATGCTTATGTCCGTTCAGTCTTCCATGACTTCTAAATCTTCTAAGGCTCTGATTAAATAAACTGTCTTGGCTTGCGTGGAGTCCCACACCTGCTTCGGGCAGCCATCCTGTTCCTGTCAGCGCCAGGACGCAGCGTGCATCATTGCAACAGGACAGGGGAACGAGCATGCGCAGAACGACCGGAATTAATTTAAAGAAGAATTAACGTATACAGGATTGAGGAAGTATTTAACTTGGGTTTTAAAATCAGAATAAACCAGCCACTTATGTTAGAGATTTGATCCAGACTTAACCCTTTTTTTCAGAATTTGGAGTTTACATGGTCATTTTTAATCTTTTTAAAGAGGATTTAAGTTTTGTTCTGAATTAAAGGGGAATTGAAGTTCTCGTGTAAATGTGATGAATAAAAAAAGAAGCAGTTATTCCACATTAAATATAAACATAAGCTATAAACCAAAGGTAACATGGTCAAGCAATCAAAAATTAAAATTATCCATGAGATCACTGTTGTTTTTTATTCAAGCCATTGTTTGAGTTCTTTCTTGAAAGCATTAATTGTCCAAAGGGGCATACAGCTGGTACTGCTAACAGAGCTGAGGCTTTGTCCACACACAAGCATAAAAACACACACTGTCAAAGCTGTTTACAACCTTGTAATAATGTCCATAATATGCACCTTTTCTGAGGTTTCTATTCAAAAGCAGTTTTATTTTCTTATCTATTCCTACCAATCATGTCTAACTGGTGTTTCGGCTTGACTTGTGGTTCGTTATCTGATGATGGCAGTCATTGTTGAGTAAGTATTTCCTTGGTTAGACTTCAATTCAAGACATATCTGATAATCTTGATTAAATGCTGTTATCAAACACTTTCGTTGGAACTCTTGTCGTATTTATCTACTATTGTGACCACAGCAATCACAAACACACACAAGGTAACACGGTCACTTACGAAACAAGGTCTCATCCAAAAAGTCATCAAAAGCTCTTATCTTTGTGTCTAATAGTTTATTTTTTAACTCTATTTTGGTTTATATTTGTGTTCTTGCATGCAAAATTAGATTTGTGTCGGTGGATTCTCTCTCGTACGATGCAACAATTGGTAGTTTTGTTTGCTCCAAACTCAGTTTTAATGACGTTTATTACCACAGATGTGACGTTTCAGGTCCTCGCCCTTCATAGACATGAACCACTATGGCCAGTATTCATAATCATGTCAGATGAAGAGTGAGGATCAGAAATGTCACATCTCTGGTGATAATTCACCCTTAAACTGACTTTGAAGCAGCCTCTGGTGTGCAGATCAGTTGTCTCTTTTTGTTATTTTTTGTGTCTAGCACCAAGTATTTCATATTTTGGGATGTGCCTATTTTTTTTCCCCTTTTTAACTTATGTAACAAACAATCATTGGTGATTCTGGTCTATTCACTTAACATTTAGAGCTTTTTTTTTTTTTTTGCATAAAAATGGTAAAACATGGGGTGCTGGTTTGGCGGAGTGGTTAGCAACCAGGCACCCCATGTACTTGCTTCTGCCGGTCCGGGTTCGAATCCAGCCTGTGACCAGTTTGCAGAGTGTCCTCCTCTACTCTCTCACCCCCTTTCACAGGCCTATCCACTGTCTCTCTCTCCCATCAATAAAGGCACAAAATGCCAAAAAGAAATACATAAAAAAAAAAAAAAAAGGTAAACGTTGGGTGAAGATGTGAAACCAGGAACTTTGTTTCTGTCTGTGTCATCAGGCTGCACACGACTTTGTTTTCCCAAAAGAAGACTTCCATTAGCTATGTTACAGTTGTAAATGCAGGTTTGTTGGTCATCATACCAAGAAGAGTGCTTTATTTTTTCCATCTAGATTAATCAACAATTAAAGTCAAAGCTCTAATGTAAATCTTAATAAACACCTTTTTAAGTCTGTGTGGTTCATTTCTTCCATAAATGGAGTTTTTTGCAGCAGGTTTCCTGTATTTCCTTTAATACTTAATTATATTTTTGACATTTAAGACCTCAATAAGCCTCAAAAAGCCTAAATCTTCCTTGTGAGACTTCATGATATTTGATAGTTCCTGTCTGAAATGACTTGCCCAGAATATAATATTTAAGACTATCCGGAGTCTGGAGACATTTGGTTCAGGCACTCATATACAAAACATCATAATCAATCAATGACAGAAAATTTGAGAGACAAGATATTTCTGAGTTCTGAGGGAAAACAGGATTTGTTCTGGTTGAAAAATCCAAGTTTTACCCTCAATTTATGGACCAGGTTGGCAATTTGAACCTGGAATGAGATCTGAAATCCAAGACACTTTAGCTCGAGATCAGCTCGATCTGCTTGCCATTTATGGCATTTACAGGCTTATGATTGTGAGAAAATACCATGAATTCAGTTTTCTCTGCATTTCAAAACAGTTTCAGAGATCGAAGACGAGTCTGAAGTGCATTAGTGTTACAGTCAGGGTGGGTGACTTCACCTGGAACACAATAGAACACTAACAATTTCATGTCTGCCTATAAAAAAACACACAATACTGAGCAAAAACCTCCCTTAGTTGTAGAATTGTAGCGAAATTCACCTAAGAATTAGAAAAATAATATTTGGTGAATCACTGTGCAAGAGAAGTCCAGTCAGGATTATCAAAGGTGTCATGTACTCATTTTTTAAAAATTCATCCAGAACTTTATACATTTTTACATTCAAATAGAACCTACAATAGAAATGAAGTTTTACTCCAACTGAACCGGATTTTTCACTAAAAAAAGTAAAATATTTACAAACTGTTTTTGCAATAACTTGTACAGTGCTGCCAAAAAGGGGAGTTTATCTAAGAAAATATGACAGTAATAATTATAATTTTATGGAGCATCATTCAATCATTCAACCAAGCTTTATTTATAAAGCACTTTTCATACATAAAGCATAGCACAAAGTGCTAAACATTAAAATAAACAGATCAGAGTAAGATACAGAATAAAACAGAAAATACCACCCACCCTCCCAGCCCATATTTTACATCTATGGTTAGGTCAGGAATTGTTAAAGAGATTTGAAGCAGTAAAAGTAAAAAAATTAAACACTTTTTATTACACTTTATGAGAGGATTTTGCACATAAGGGACTTTTAATGTTTAATTCTTGATTAAACTCTAACTGCTCCTAAAGCAAAAAATGCATCAAAATCAGTTAAGTTATGAATTATTGACCCCGTTAAGGCCGTAATAACCTCACCCCAAAACTCCACTTTGCAACTTATTTTTCTAGAAAATGCACACTGTAAAATCCAATTAGTTATCATTAGTTGTACTAACTAGCACTTCCTTTGTAGAGTACACTTACAAATGAGTTTAAGCAACTAAAACAATCAAGTAGAGAGAACTAGTTAATTTTAGTTGTACTAACTAGCACTTCCTTTGTAGAGTACACTTACAAAAAAATCTGAGTGGTTCAAAAATCACACGAAAGAGCTTTAACTAAAAAAAAAAGTAATCTTCACTTAAAAAAATATAAGTATTTTGCATTTATTTTGCATTTTTACACAGGATTTTTTCATTGCTGAGACATGTGTTTAAACTAACTTAAAAATTGGTTCAAAAATCACACGAGTGAGCTTAACTAAAAAAAAAAAAGTAATCTTCACTTAAAAAAAAATAAGTATTTTGCATTTATTTTGCATTTTTACACATGCAAGTGATTGTTACTTAATAAATACTAGTCATAAAGGCATATTTTTGTTAACTTCGTAAAGTTAACTCATGTTTGCAAGTCAAGGCAGCTATTGGATTTTACAGTGCATATTCTAAGTTTTTCCCCATTGAAAAAACAGGGTTTTTTTAAATAAAAAAAGTGCATAAAAACAAATAAAACTCAAAAAAATAAATTATTTCATATCCACAGCTAGGAAAGGAGTTGATGAAAAGATTTGAAGCAGTGAAAGTAAAAAATATATCCTAAGATTTCACTTTTTATTACACTTTTATGAGATGACCCATTTTGGCACAAGAGGGACTTGTATAAATCTTTTGAGGGTTAACACAGACAGCCACACACATGCACACACATATCCAAGTTCACAGACAAGGACACTAAGCCAGCACTCTTCAAAAATCCACAGAGGACTGAGGAAACACTATCTTCAATCGAAAATGAGGAAACACAGGAGCTAAAACTAAACTAACTAAATAAATAAAACCATGATAAGATATGGCAAGGTGCTAAAAGTTGATTAAGATAAAACTGTTTTAAAACCAAACAATGATTCAAAAACATAAATTCAGATAAAAGCCAGATTTAAAAGGTAGATGTTGAGTTTGCTTTTAAAAATATGAACAGTAGGTGCTGCCCTCAGGTCTCCAGCTAGACTGTTCCACAGACGAGGGCTGAAATAATGAAAGGAAGCTTCACCGTATGTTTTTGATCTGACTTTGGGTAAAGTTAAAAGGCCACTACCTGACGACCTGAGGGATCTACTGGGCTCATATGGTAAAAGCAAATCAAATAAATAGGAAGGACCAAGACCATTAAGGGATTTTAACACCAAAAAAAGGACATTTAAAATCTTCTAAAAGATACAGGAAGCCAATGCAGAGACCTTAAAATCAGGGTGATATGGGCTCTCCTTCAGGTCTTCATCAGCATGCGAGCAGCTGGATTTTGTAGGAGCTGAAGCTGAGAGAAGCTCTTTTTAGGAAGACCAGAGAGGAGAGCATTGTAGTAATCAATTCTGCAGGTAATAAAAGCATGAATAAGAGTCTCTGTATTGGCCTGAGAGAGAAGCTGGCGCACTCTGGAGATGTTTTTAAGTTGTGTTACGTTCTGCTTTAGAAGAATCATCAATACGTATGAGTGAGGGGATACTCATGGCATTACAAAAAGGCTCAGGGGGTACACAAGACAAAAAAGGTTGGGAACCACTGCACTACACAAGGTGGTAAGGCCATTGTGTACATATATACTCATACTTTGTACATTTGGGCATTGAGCTCACGCAGAGACTCATCACTCATGGCCCAGCTGCACCAAAATGACTTCGGAGCACATGTGAAGGGGGTCTACATCTGCATACATGCAACCAAATACATGCAAACACAGAGATGGCTTGAGATGGGTCACCACCCTGCAGTTTAAGTCTAAGCCTTCTCTCTGACCTCATATGACCCCTTTAATGTACCATATGACCATGAAGGCTCTTGTACTGTACAGTTCAGTTACCTAATCGGGTCTGACTCTGCTCTCTTAACCTTGCTGTTCAGTTGGATCAGCCAGATTTATTGTCAGATCCATCTTGCCAAGCTACAATGTACAATTGTGCTCAAGCCTGAAGCGTAACGGCCCAATCAGATCCTCAAGAGCAGGGAGTGGTAAGATCTATGAGGCAACATGTAGAGATTAGCATAGATAATACCAGCCGAACAAAAAAACACTGAAGCGTTTCTCAAGATAGGACATTTTTCGTTCTGCTTCTGATATGTTTTGGTGAGAGTTTGGTGTAGGAAGTGGGTCATGTTTTGTGATTATCATCTGACTGGCCCTGAATGAGTGTCACTGATGGGCCCTCTGTTGAAACTGTTTGGTAAAGTAGCACAATGCCAGATGTTGGCGTGAATGATTTTAGTTCTTTGCACAGGTCGAGACAGAGGGAAACTGCAGCGCAAACTCAAAGCTTTGTCTTTTAATCCCTGCAAACAAGTTAAAAATTTGGGTGTTACCCTCGACTTTAACCTTAGTTTTGAATCTCACATACGAAATGTTACCAAAAAACAAAATGTTACCTTTGTTAAAGACAAAGCTTACTTACTGTTGTTGTCTCATCTTACCACTCCCTGCTCTTGAGGATCTGATTGGGCCGTTACGCTTCAGGCTTGAGCACAATTGTACATTGTAGCTTGGCAAGATGGATCTGACAATAAATCTGGCTGATCCAACTGAACAGCAAGGTTAAGAGAGCAGAGTCAGACCAGATTAGGCCGCAGGTGGGAACTGAACTGGCTGCATGTGGCACAAGAGCCTTCATGGTCATATGGTACATTATAGAAGTCATATATAAATTATAGAGGCCAGAGAGAAGGCTTAGACTTAAACTGCAGGGTGGTGACCCATCTCAAGCCATTTCTGTGTTTGCATTTATTTGGCTGCATGTATGCAAATGTAGACCCCCTTCACATGTGCTCCGAAGTCATTTTGGTGCAGCTGGGCCTTGAGTGATGAGTCTCTGCGTGAGCTCAATGCCCAAATATACATAGCATGAGTATATATGTACACAATGGCCTTACCACCTTGTGTAGTGCAGTGGTTCCCAACCTTTTTTGTCTTGTGTACCCCCTGAGCCTTTTTGTAATGCCATGAGTATCCCCTCACTCATACATATTGATGATTCTTCTAAAGCAGAACATAACACAACTGATTAATAAATGAAAGTATTTTATTTTATCTTCTTAGTTTGAACATTCAGTTCCCAAAAACTTTCTTCTTTTTAACTCAAATGAAAACAAAAATGTAATCTAAATGTATAGATACAAGATCAAAATAATCAACCTGCCTCTGCTGTATTTACCTGTTGTAAAGTTTACCACAAAACACCGGAGCTCCTTTGAATAAACCCCTTTAAACAGGCATTTAAACTTTAAAAGTTAGGAACAAAACACTCAAAATAGTTTCTCTGTGGGCTTCTCTTAACCCACTCCTGAATCCAGAACAACTGGATGTTTTAGCCATTTATCCATATTTGCCTGGCTACAGGTGAGCAATTGTCATTTTAGGTTATTCTTCCCCCAGAAAAAACTACTTGTAGCGCACACATACAATTCTATCTACAGGCTTAACTCAGTACTTCCGAGTTGGAAATAAATTATCAAATTCTTCCACATACCCCCTGCAATGTTCTCGTGTACTCCTGGATGAGAATCACTGGTGTGGTGGATATGTGGAATTATAAGGCAACACTGGATGTCTCTCTTTGGCCACATTTACTCTGGCAAGATAAACTATTCACAAAAAGGACAGCACAGCTCGCTCCAGATCCTCCCAAAGGTATTCATAGAAAAGGGTAGGGCTTCAACATGGAATAAAAATAAAAGAACATAAAGTCAACAAACAAAAAGCACACCTGGCAAGATAAAATATTTACAAAAAGGACAGCATTACCCCAAGCTCACAGTGAATGCTGTGCGGGTCCGGTGCGGCTTCCGCATGTAATCCGTATCATTAAAATCACTGTTGTAGGCTCACATTAGCCGATTTGCGTGAGTGTACGGAGCTCACGCACAACGGAAACAATCCGCAAGAAGTCTATTTTTTCCGGACGCCGGAGAGGGTCTGCGTCAAGCTGAATGAAATGTGACGAGCTATACAGGAAGTGAAATGCTGGGTGGCGTGAAGATACGTTGTTTTTCAAAATAAAATCAGTGTACAAACAAATGTAAGTGGACTCTTCTTTGACCGCACACTTGCGCTTGTAGTAAAAGTAAACATAACATCACACCCGGTGACACGAGGTCGCAAAAGTGAGCAGCACAGCGTCTCCTTACATGTAGTTCCTGTATATAGGGCTTGTTCTCGCGCGAAGTCCAGACAAGAACGTGAATCCACGTGAGCTTCTACTCCCGTGAGTGCCGTTTATGCACCCGGCACCGGAGCCAGCCGCAGCCTCTATCTGGAGCTGATGTGAGTGGCGGCTTGCAGAAAATCTGCACCGTATCTGGACTGCAACCGTCCTGGAGCCAATGTGAGCGCGGCGTTAGCCTCCCAGCCCGCTCCAGATCCAACACAGAGCAAAGTTACAGCATTAAAGATAACCTGAGGAAAGTACATGTAAGTAGCTAAATGCTAGCTTAGATTGCCGCACAACATGCGTGTGTGAAGGGGGGAAAGGAACATTCATACGTGACATAATGGAATTATTGACCTTGTTAAAGGTGTAGTCTGTGATGTGGGAGAAAACAAGTGGAGAGGTTATTGATAAAGAAATTTAGACCGGCCTCCTGAAAGCTGATGGACGTTCATCACCATGGAAATGGCTGTAGAAACTGCGTAGCTGACCAATGTAGCTAAGGTAACCCCGACTCGTCAGACAACTCGAGTGCCATTATTGATAACATCACAACAACAGTACAACAACATTAGACAATAAGATGAATGCCCGATGGCTGTTACTGTTATGTGAAGCTCCATGAAGCTAATGTTACTTACCTGTCAGGCACGAAGACGGCGACATCCACGTCCATTTTCAGGTCTTTCAATTCGCGTAGGTACCTCCAACGTCAGATAGAAACGCCACTGTTGACCCGGGTCTTCACTCTTTCATGGTCATAGCCCTTCTTTTTCACTTTTCACCCGTCTGACTTTTTTCTTTTGGGCTGTTTTTCAGCCATTGCTACTGCACCTATTGTATCTCTCTCTTACGCTAACTGCGCACGCTACGCAACCTCCTACTCCCCCTACCCCCTCTGTCTGATCTGCGCATGAGTATGTAATCGATTGGAGGCTTTAAAAAGCATCCAAAGATGCATTGTTCAAGCACAAGTGGACTAATTTCTGAACTAAAAACTAGGTCATAAACTTGTTTACAAGTCAAAACAAAACTTAAAATACAAAGCATCCTTTATCGAGAATCCAGAGTATTCTTAGCAGACTCAATCACATCCTCCTGAGGTGTGTCTTTATAGGAAAGCTCTGTGGCTTCCTCCTGACTAACAATAAATGCCTTACAAAAGGGGGGCTGATGCTGTGTGGGAGCAGAGTAGGTTGGATCAGTGTCATTTATGCATAAATGAAAGTTAGCATTAGGGACATTTTGATCAGAACTTATGATGTCAAGTGAAAGTAAGAGTGGCCCTAAGAGGTCAAGCCTGCAGCCTGAATGCAGTGATACCTGCAAAATAAAACAAACCAGCAGATCGTTCAGACAGACCAGTGCAGTCTATCTCAGCACATCAGGATGAAAAGTTTCAAAGGACTTTGACAAACCAAAATGAAGGGGATGCACAGTGCTTGTTATTGTTCAAGGACTTCCCTAACCATTTTAAAACTCTAATCTGAGTTTTAAAAAGTCTGTTAACAGCTTACCGAGGATGCTTTTCATGCAGTTAATTGATTTACTGATTGTCGTGACAGGCCTAGTAATAACTAAAGGAATGAGACTGTTAAATTTAGTTTCCCATCCCTTGTTTTGTTCCGCTGTGGTGGCATATCCAGCTCAAACCAGCTTCAGTTTGTTGACAATTAAAATGATGGGTCAGAAAAAAAACTGGTTTTCATATGTATCAGGATATTTCTTTTGATGATTTTTAACTTGATTTTTTTTGCTCAAAAATCGTTTTTTTTTCCAAATTTAAATGGTTAATTTTAGTCTGTGTTAATAGGCCACTTTTTAATGCAATCCAGGCTTTTGAAGAGAGAGTATAAACAGCTGGTTAAAGAATATTGCTGAATAAATCCTAAAAACGGACTCATGTGTGATGTGTTTTTTTCTTGTTATAGCCCATAGGCATCATCAGCTTTTTTTTTCAAAGCTAACTAAAGATTGCAAAAATTGACAAAATTGTAGAATTGCAATTTCAATCAAATTGGCACCTAAAAAAAATCGTAAAAAATTGAATCAGGAGTAAAGTGCATCGTCCCAGCCCTATTAACACTGCATCTTATTTGATTTCAAGTAAAAGAACACCTCTTCAGTGAAGTCTTCATGTGTTAAGGTTAAATCTGAAAGACTCAGCTGCTTATGACTGGTTATTGAGTTTGATTTACAGCTTATATGACAGAGACATATAGGAATGTGACAGAGGCAGATGATAGACAGTAAAGATAATCTAAATAGTTCATGTGCTGGGAAATCATCCATCAGCCGTCACAATTGTAGCCTGGTTGACCCTCAGCCAGAATGTTTCCTGTCAGCGGAGTGTAAAGGTGTGACATTTACAGACAAGCTTCACAAACAAGAGGAGGGAAGGGCCAGAAGAAAGCTGCAGGGCTGGACTGACTGAGCACTAAAACCTTAGCAGAGACTCCCTAAAAACTTCCTTGTTAAACAAGTACAGGAAGACCAGAAAACTAAACCTTCGACTAAACTAACCCTCACACACCCATGATAGACGGGGCTGGTTTTCATAATGGGTGACATGGTGCGGCAGGAAGTGCATGTGCTCAAAATTAATGAGGTCACCGGTTTGGTCAGGGCTGTTGTGTGGAGTTTGTATGTTCTTCACATGCATTTGTGGGTTCTCTACGGGCACTCTGGCTTCCTCCCACAGACCAAAAACATGCTTATTAAGGTATTCAGTGGTTCTAAACTCGTAATGCACACAATGAAATAGTTAAACTGATACCAATATTTGATAATTTCATATTTTTAGATTCTATATTTATACTGATAATCTTTTTACATGTTAATATCTTTTTTGTGATCATTTTTTTTTATTGAAGGACAAAATTTTAAAAATACATGTCATCACATTCAGTAGTTTTTTTTTTTCAAACTTATTCCTCTCTGTACAGAAAGTAAAATATTGAAACAGGCAGAAAGTGACAGATACACATAATCTCTATGCATTGCTACCAGGTAACAATATAACAGCATTCCTGCACCATTTTAAAAGTCAAATTTAATGCTTTTAAAGAAATTTTTAAGACCTCAAAAATATTATTTAAGACCCAAAAATGTCATGACAATTTCTGTGGTAGAAAATACTCTATTTTATTGTAAGCACCACCAAAGCACACCATGTGCATTTTTTTCTTTCTGTTTGGGGAAAATGCCGAGCTGTGTTCCCGTCTCATCTGTGCCCCAGAACCGCAAATGAAGGTCCATTTGTTTAATTTTAGTAGTTATGTTCATGCCCTCATCAAACATGACAACATATGTCTTCTTATTGACGCTGCGTGATAGCTCCTTCTTGATGAACGAAGTAACGCCTTATTTAGCGATGTACGCCATTTTATTTTCTATTATATGATATATTATATGACTTTGCAAGCTGGGAATCAAGGGACAAAGCAGTGAAGACCCTACCGATGTCTTTGTTTGAATTAAATGAACTGTGCCTCACAACAGTATGGAGTAACAACAGTACCTTTGCCTTCTGGGTCTCCAGTGGTGAAATGAAGCTTGTCATAGCCGACAGAGAAGTGGCGTCAGACCTAATGTTAGGTTGTGCTAGAAGCAATGCAGGAATTAAATGGTAAATGGATGGACTTGAGCTTATATAGCACTTTTCTCGTCTTTGACTACTCAAAGCTGCTTTACACCGCAGGTCACGCCTACCCATTCACACCCATTCGCTCTCACATTCACTCACTGATGGTTCAGAGTTTCTATGTTAGTTATCCATCAGTATCTCTAACACACTCACGCCCTTTCATGCCCATTTACACACCACTGACACAGCAGTGTGAGCAACTTGGGGTTAAGTGTCTTGCCCAAGGACACATCGCCATGTGTCGCCCGGAGCTGGACTTGAACCTGCAACCTCTCGATCACTGACTAAGCGCACTATCCAACTGCGCCACCGACACCCCCGAACCACCGCTAAATAAGGCTCTAGTTCTCATCGGGTCGTAAAACGGCCTCCGCTGCTTTACGCTCTGCAGCTTTAGGCTCTGCAGCGGAGCCACAGCTCTGCAGCGGAGGCTGTTTTACGACCCGATGAGAACTACAGCCTTATTTAGCGGTGTTTTTGTGTGAAAGTAACGTGCTGAAAATTCTCTAAATAAAGCGTGAATGCAGACCGATATCAGATTTTTTTCGGTGGGAGTCCGTTTATTTTTGTTTTTGGTCAAGTAAAATATGGCCCCGTCTGAGTGCAGAGGAAACTGTCAGACAAGCAGGGAGGGGGTGTTTGGTGCGGGCACCCTGGGCTTCTGATGCACAGAAACACTGCTGTAGGGGTAATTTCTGCCCTAAACCTTGTGACAGGACCCAACTTGTTCCATCCCGGAATGTCGCTTTAAGAGGGGGGCTGAACTCAATAAGCTTTGCTTCTTTCAGCCCCTCTTACACTTACTGTTCGTTCTTATGCATGTGTGCTTGTTTGAGAAAAATCTATAACAAATCAAACTGAGAAAAACAACAACATTGGTGAAGCCAGAGATGCCATAACCAGCGTGACATGGCTTGTTTTGGGGCTACATGGCCTGCAAACAATTTCAGATTCAAGTAATCTATCAGATCTTTTATCGGATAAAATATGCAAATTGGGTCAATTAAAAAAAACAATGTAATTTTCCCCCAATCGGCAAATATTATATCTGTCAGATAAATATTGTGCATCCCAACTCTAAACTGCCTCTTAGGTATGAATGTGAGCATGAATGAGGAAGATTCTAGATTCTGAAAATTGTTATGACGCTAAACATTTTGTCTTAAGAATATTAAGATTTCATTACTTTAGACAAAGAAAAGCACACCATGTTTTTTTGTTTTACACTGCAAAGAAAAAAGGTGCATCAGCACAAAGGCGACATACAGGTATCGGCAAGTAAGTACATTTCTGCTAATATTTACTGACAATATTTACTGCTAACATTTTAAAAATATGTATAATCCTTTAGTTTGGAGTATTTTTGCAAGGTAATTATAAACTGAAAAATGACCTCCCAAAAATGCAGATTTCCAGGTGAGTTAATTTTAGCAATCAAAATTGCAAATAGAGCATGATTTAACTGTTACTGTTAAAAATTTTTTGGATATAGCATAGGGTAACCCAAAATAACCTTCTTTTGGACATTTTTGTTTATCAGTATCAATATCGTTGTTGGCAAAAATAAGTTTTAAGATGTCATTTTGGAAAAAAATTAAGATCATGCATCATCATGAAAAAACATATTTTTCACTGAAGTAATTCCCATAACAAGACATTTATATAATAAGTGGCCCTTTAGCTCATTCATCAGGGGATTTTATTTTCATTTATAAATTCTGCATATGCCACATGTCAGAATGTCCTGTTTAACATTTGGATTTTGAATCTTTGACAGGGTTAAAAGATTAGAAATTCAGGTGGACTTATAACATCCTTGATGGAAATGACTCATAAAAACATGCTTTATGATTTAAATGGTAGAAATGCTTGAAGATGTCTTTAAGTGCATTGTTTAATTAATCATTTATTGAATCATTTCAGGTGAGGCGTTTGCTCTTTAGTGGCTTTAGTGATTATATGCAGTCCACCTTTTCATCATATTGACTGATGCGTGGTTTGAGAGACTTGGTGGAGCTGCTTTGGGGCAAGTTAGTGATATTTTTTCACGTGGCCCTTGCCTACGTGACAAAACTGTGTGTTTGAATGTTGGTGATAGTGTCACCTTTGACCAAAACCCATATTGGTGATGTAAGTTTTAATCTAAAGACAACAATGAAGGATCTCTGTCACACAACATAGATCTGACTTCCTTGTTGATATATGGATATTTGACAACAGGTTACATAACACCTCACGTGAACAGAACTGAAGCTGTAACGTGCTTATTTGTTTTGGCTTATACTCAACTCTCTGGAACAGCTTCAGGAATCTTTTAATTACTTTTGTTAAGTAAACTCCCTTTTAAATGTGGTGAGCTTTAATAAAGCTCAAGAGTGAATAAGATCAGAATCTCTTAGTTCTCCTCGCTCTATCATCACAGGGCTCTGAAATCTTCAGCTTCACTTTAGTCCATTCACCTCCTGTGAGTCAAAGCATCTACAGCCAACTTCATCCTCCAAAACCTTTGACCTGCACTTAAAAGGCTTTAAAGAGACCAGCTCTCCAAGACACAGTTTTTCTTGTAGCAGATTCCAGTCTGCAGGAGCAGCATATCTGAAACTTTTACCAATTTCAAGACAAACTTTAGGGACAGAGAGCAAAACAAGATTTTGGGACTGAGACACAGAATGAAGGCTGAAGCTTCGGCCTGTACTCCAAATATCGATACAGCAATATATTTTCATGCACTCCTTTGGGATATGTGTATCGATACAGATTCTACAGCCTAAATATTTTGACAGTTGTTGTTGTAAATACACTCTGGCTAATGTAAACAGTGGCACAGTTCAAGGTAGAAGATGAGCTACATAATGAAGCATATGTTCTAAATTTGAACATACTGTAGATCTAACATCTTTGAGGATCTGAATTTATGTCTCTCAAGTTGTAGAATCTCATCCTTGTTCTTTTTCTTCTTTTAAGAAAAAACTAAACTTGTGTAGAATTTTGTTTAAAGCATAGTCAATGTTCACAATTTCTGCGTATTGGGATATGTATCGTATTGTGGCCTTAGCATCAGGATACGTATCGTATCATGAGGTTGCTGGAAATACCCAGCCTGAGTGTCCACTGTAGTGGAGGGATACTCCCTCAAAATTATGGTTGGGATGGAAAACCAATTCCAGGTGAGAACCGTTAACAGCTCCATCAAAGAATCGTTGCATGAGTCTTTTTGCTAATCAATTCCTTCCACTGTCAGGGCTCAGAAGCGTCAGAATTGTGGCTTAATTTTTTTCAAAAGGCGCCTACTGCACAACCTTAAGTGAGTGGAAGCACCAGCAGCTTAAAGAAGCAGTTATCTATGCTGTGACGTGTGTTTGACATTGTTGACACTGAAAATCTACAGACCAACATTTGCCTACATGGAAAATCTGCAGGAATCAATAAGGGTATTGTTAAAGAATTGGATTGATTAGCAGGATTGCTGATAGCAGTGGTATCTATAAAGTCTTATGAATTTCCATCCCTACTCAAAATATTACGCTGAAAATATGAACACGAATTTAACTTGTTTGAAAGTATTGTCAAACATTTTTATTCCTTTGTGGTGTAATAATTCATTCATGAAAGGGTTAAATTGATCTTGGGAACTTTTAATTAATTTTTATCATCCAGTTGGAAATGTCCCTGGATTTCCTTTCAGACACCGGTCACTTAAGCCTTGTCCATGGCCATATTCCTGTCCCTGATCGATCTCCTGTTTTTATGTTGAACAGATATGAACCCTTCAGTTGCATTTGCTGCATTGTAACTGTGTTGTTGTGATTTTCACACCGGGTAGGCACGGTTTAATTTGCATGCTTAAATATGATGCTGTTGCGTTTGTATTTGTATATAGTGAATTCATGTTGTAAGAAAAAAGTTTTAAAATACTATATGACAGTCTATGAGTTTTTCTTCTCTTGTTAAAAATATTGTTTAGATATTTTTGATAAGTTTAATGTGCATAACACTTAAAAAATGCTCTTATATGTTTAGTATAAAGATAAAATCTTTACAATCGCATTTGCAGAATTGTGACTATGTTGTTATGATTTTCACACCAGAATAAATACAAGAGCCAGACCAGGAACAACCTCTGTGTGATGGTAGCATCCCTTCCAGCACCATTAACACCAGGGTCAGAAACACAGCTGACATAGTCAAATCGAGAAACACGACCGGCTACATAAGCATGTGTGCATCAATAAAAGTCTGAAAATGTTTTTTCACATGAGACAAGATGAGTCATCATGTTCTTGAACATCAAAATAATCTTTTTTAAGTTGACAGGTGAGACATGCATGGCAGCAGGGTTACACAAGTGTTACACAAGGGTTTATTTTTCAACAGGTGAGCTTCATCTTTGCCTGCAGCAAACCCTGCTGGCTTTGGATGATACATGTGGTTTTGAAATCAAGAAGTTGTAACAAAAAGTACTATTGTCTCATCTCAAGTTTCCGTGATGCACTTTTAAAAGCAAAAGCAAAATTTACAAACATTAGAACAACATAATTCATAAAGTAAGAATTTTCTGAGCATTTAATATTAAGACTTACTCTCTTTATGTTTGAAAACACAACTGATATCCAACACATACCTAGCTACCTCACTCACTTCACATATAAATTGAACACACAAGAAAAGTGAAATTCAAAGGTATCTGTTATTGAGAGAATGTTACAGAATTCAGAAAAATGCCTTCGAGTTCTCTCCTAAAGGTGATGTCTGATATTTCACCTACTGATACGCAGAGGCTGAGGAGTGTATGGGAGAGGAAATTATCAGTGACTATCAACCCTTTATAGAGCACTCATTAAAATTCTTGGAAATTTAAAAATGTAACCCTGGAATGTTACTGGTGGATATAAGAGGACATTGTTTTTTAAATTTTTTTTTTGACTTAATTAAAAAGTTTAATGTTTAGGCTGCAAATCAAAATCAACAAAGTGACCATATATGATTCCTTGTCCAGCTAGGTTAAAAAAAACATTCTAAATAATATAGAATATTGTTCTGGATATATTGTTTTCAAAAATACATATATAAAGATGAAGGGACGTCTACTTCCAAATCAGCAGACATATATCTTACAGAACTTCTGACACTTGTGTCAAAATATAACACACACAATAAAGTGCAAAAACAAAAGCAGTAAGTCATGGCATACAACCAAAAAATAGTGAAGGTAATTTCCAACCCCTGCCATAGATATCAGGGGTGCGATGATACACATAATTCACGGTTCAATACGTTTCTGTCACGGTTCGATACTTTTTTGATGCAATGTATGAGAAATTTCAATGGCTTTTTTACTTGTGGTTTATTAAAATAACCAACATTTGTTTCAACTTAGAGTAAATTTTTATCAAACTGAATTAAATATAACTCTTGCAGCTAAACCAGGCACATTCTTTGGTGCATACTTATAATCATAATAAACAAAAACATCACCATGTAAAAATAAGAATATGAAAAAAAAAATTATGTATCTAATGGAGAACTCACCCATCCTATGTGGTGCATTCTTAGCAGCAGAGTTGATGTAACAAAGAACTAGCTATAAGTGTATCAAGTGTCCGTACCACGTCCTGAAACCCAGCGTTATCCACAACAGGAAAGGGTCTCATATCGACAACAATAAAAGTAGCAATTACCCGGTCGATTCCTTTGTCCTCTTTGAATACTGTGCTAATGGCAGTCTAAATGACCCAGGTAAAGTCTGTAGCAAGTGTGCTGCTTGTTGTTTGTGTCTGGTTCCTTGTTTTGACATCAGGATGATGTCGGTGTTTGTTGCATTTTCCCCGACGTAGTTTAGCATCGTGTTGCACTTCCGACATACTGTTGTGTTTTTGTCCACGACATGCTTACCATCAGGGTCATACTTAACACGGAAACCAAAGTAGTCCGAAACACCAGAGCTGAATGATAGTGGAGGGTCTTCAATTTCAGCTGAATGTAGAGCACTCGCCATGTTGCAGCGCCCTAGCATTTAGCTTCTTCTGTCTCAGCAGCTTGGCTGAATGAAAGGGGGGCTGCTGCGTGCGCAGTTCAGTGGATCTGTGCTCGACAATGCAGCCCGGAGTAGTCAAACGCAGATTCACTGAACTTTCAGGGCGTAGCACCTCGTCAGAAGTTGATTGAATAAATAAATACAAAATTGCGTATTGTTTGGTTCATAGGGTGTACCGAACCAAGGCCACTGTATCGAACGGTTCAATGCAGATACATGTATTGTTGCACCCCTAATATAAATATATATTTATATCCACCTGATATTTCTGTGGAATCAGGATGGGCAGAGGACCGAGCTGGTGACCCTTCTCATGCTGGCCCTCGCCTTTGCCTATTTCTTAGGTACCTTTTGGATGATTCCCTGACTTAGAGTGCTGATGTAGATGAAGATATATTGCTGCAAAGCCCATGAATACTTGTTTAGTCCTGTAAAGACTTCTACTTAGGTCTGGGTTTAAAAGAAGAAAACAAGCATATGAATATGATGCCTATACACAGATGTGGACTACTATAGGACATTGTTACCTCCGCCAAGGAGGTTATGTTTTTGGGAGAGTTTGTCTGTCTGTCTGTCTGTGAAAAAATAACTCAAAAAGTAATGGATGGATTTTGATGAAATTTTCAGGAAAGCATGGGAAAAGGAAGAACGGATTCGATTTTGGTGTTGATCTGGATCACAGTCTGGATCCGCCATGACAAAAATTGTGATTTTCGTGAATAACTACTGAACTAAAATAGCTATCTGTCAGGAGTAGAGGAGTGGGACACAATTGCGGACCAAAGAAAGAGGGAGGGTTCTGAAAGTTATTCCAAAGGAATAACCACTAAAGTCAAAACTGACCAAGGGGACAGGGAAAAAAACAAAAGAGCCAAGAAGACAAGGCTCACAGAACTAAGAAATAAACCACCACTGCCAAGCAGCTGAATCGAAACTCTAACAGAATCACTTTCAAGTGAAAACCAAAAGATGAACACAAGGAGCTTGGTTTATAAAACACCAAGTTATTAATTATCTTGAATTTAAGCTTCTTCTTGGAATATCTGTGAAACAGCGTTATGCCTGAAAAACCACACTAACTCTAACAGCTCAGGAGCAGCCTCTCAGTACCTGTGAAGGTCAGGTAATGAGTCAGCACTGGGAGCTGCAACCACAGCACCTAAATAACCTCACAACAGGTGCTCCAGATCAGGAGCAATCAGGCACACTCACACACACAAACACACCTGATCCTGCTCTGAGAAGATTGCCCCACAGACTCAGGAAGGCCTTCTGAAAACCCTTCACAGGACCCCCCCCCAAAGGACGGCACCTGACGTTCCAGCCCCCCTGTTGCGTTGGCAAATTCGGAAGTCCTTGATCAATTGAGGGTCAAGAATGTCCCTAGCAGGGACCCTGGCCCGCTCCTCCGGTCCATACCCCTCCCAGTCAACCAGATACTGTGTCCTGCATCCCACCCTGCGACTATCCAAGATACGCAGAACCGTGTACACTGGCTGGCCTTCAACCAAACGGGGGGGAGGTGGGGGTGGCTCCACAGGTGCAAGTGCACTTGAACGGACAGGTTTGAGGCGGGAACACATGGAAGGTCGGGTGAATTCTCATTGACCGGGGGAGCAGGAGGCGAACTGTGACCGGGTTTATCCTCCGAATTATTTTGAAAGGGCCAACAAAGCGTGGTGCAAGCTTGTGGGACTCTACCCTCAGGGGAAGGTCTTTTGTGGAGAGCCATACTCGCTGGCCAACTCGGTAGGGTGGTGCTGGATGCCGATGCCGATCAGCATACTTCTTCTGGCAAGCAGTAGACCTCCGAAGAGAGGACCGGACTCGCCTCCAAGTGGCTTTGCAACACTGAATAAAGTGGGTAGCTGAAGGCACTCCCACCTCTCTCTCCTGTTCTGGGAAGAGTGGTGGCTGGTAGCCAAACTGACACTCAAAAGGAGAAAGACCAGTGGAGGCATTTCGCAAAGTGTTGTGAGCATATTCTGCCCAGGCAAGTTGATCGCTCCAAGTGCTTGGGTTAGAAGAGACCAAACATCGGAGAGTCCTCTCTAGCGTTTGATTCGTACGTTCCGTCTGGCCATTGGTCTCTGGATGAAATCCTGAAGACAAACTAGCAGAAGCACCCACAAGTGAACAAAATGCCCTCCAGAACCGTGAAGCAAACTGCGGACCTCAGTCCGACACAATATCCAGAGGAAGACCATGCCGGCAAAAAACATGCTGGACAACCAGCCGGGCTGTCTCCAGTGCCGAGGGGAGCTTTGGGAGAGGGATGAAGTGAGCCGCTTTAGAAAATCGGTCCACTACAACTAAAATAACTGTGAACACCTTTGACAGAGGTAACCCTGTTATAAAATCCAGGGCGACATGTGACCAAGGGCGATGAGGAATCGGCAGCGGTTGCAGCAGACCAGCAGGAGGATGCTGTGAGGTTTTGTTTCGCGCACAAATTGAACAAGCCGCCACAAACTCCCGTACATCATTCTCTATTCGAGGCCACCAATATCTCCTTTTAAGGAATTCCAGAGTACGGTGCACCCCTGGGTGATTTGTAAGGCGAGATGAGTGTCCCCACTGGAGAACCTGGGGGCGCACACTCCTAGGGACAAAGTGCCGACCAGGTGGACCCCCTCCTGGGTCCGGTTCCTGCTCCCTGGCCCTCTGAACCACTGAATCAATCTCCCAGGTGATTGGCGCAAGGATGCGAGCCAGGGGAACAATGGGTTCGGGAGAACTGTCCCTCTCTGAACAGTCAAACTGACGAGAGAGCGCGTCCGGCTTCATGTTCTTTGACCCTGGACGGTACGACAAGGTGAAATCAAACCTGTTGAAAAAGAGGGCCCACCGAGCCTGACGTGGGTTTAGGCGTTTGGCCTGTTGGATATACGCCAGGTTCTTGTGGTCCGTCCAGACCAGAAAGGGCTTCTTAGAACCCTCTAGCCAATGTCGCCATTCTTCCAAAGCCAATTTTACTGCCAAGAGCTCCTTATTACCCACATCATAATTCCTCTCGGCTGGCAGCAGACGCCGAGAAAAGAAAGCACAAGGGTGGAGCTTCTGGTCCTTCAAAGAACGCTGGGACAAAACTGCCCCAACTCCCACATCCGAGGCATCAACCTCTACAATAAAGGGCTGCGAGGGGTCTGGGTGCATAAGAATCGGGGCAGCGGTGAATCTCCTCTTCAGTTCCGCAAAAGCCTCTTGAGCCTGAGGAGACCAGCTGAACTTGGTAGATGTATTCTTGGTCAAGGCAGAAAGAGGAGCAGCAATAGAGCTAAAGCCCCTGATAAAACGCCGGTAAAAATTTGCAAACCCCAGGAAACGCTGGACCTGTTTGACTGAGTCAGGCCTGGGCCACTCTAGTACTGCTTTGACCTTGCTTGGGTCCATCTTCAAGCTGCCCTGTGACACAACATACCCAAGAAAGTCAACTGTTGAGGCATGGAACACACATTTCTCTGCTTTAATGTACAATTGGTGCTCCAACAACCTATGGAGCACCAATTTGACGTGAGACACATGCTCCTCATAGCTGGTAGAGAAAATCAAAATGCCATCAAGGTATACGTAAACAAACTGCTCAAGCATATCCCTGAGAACATCGTTTACAAATGCCTGAAAAACTGCTGGAGCATTAGACAGCCCAAAGGGCATTACAAGGTATTCATAATACCCCCTAGGGGTGTTGAATGCCGTCTTCCACTCATCCCCCTCTTTAATGAGAACCAAATTGTATGCATTTCTTAAATCCAACTTGCTGAAGATGGACGCACCTTGTAGGCGCTCAAAGGCTGTGGACATGAGAGGGAGAGGGTAACGATTCTTCACAGTTACTTTGTTTAAGCCCCTGAAGTCAATGCAGGGTCTGAGCCCCCCATCCTTTTTACCCACAAAGAAAAACCCAGCTCCAGCTGGTGATGTGGATGGGCGGATAAAACCTGCAGCTAAAGCCTCATCAATGTACTTTTTCATGGCTGCCGTTTCAGGACCTGACAAGGAATACAGGTGACCCCTGGGAGGGATAGTGCCAGGGAGGAGGTTGATGGCACAGTCATAGGGCCTGTGGGGAGGTAAGATGGAAGCCTTGTGTTTATTAAACACCTCACTCAACTCTGTGTATTCCGCAGGAACCCCAACAGGGAGGGGAGACAACACAGACTTGCAGGAGGTGGAGCAGGAAGGAACTAGAGGGTCAAGAGACCTAGGTGCCGAAGGATCAAGGATCGAGTCCCCTGGAGGGGAAGAAACCAGAGAGGCCTTGTTAGCGGGACCTGGGAATGAAGCAGTGGATTGCAGGCACAAAGGGCTTAATTTGACAGCCTCGGCTTGAACCAAATGGGAACCACAATCCTGGCCCCAACTCCTCACCACCCCTGCTCTCCAGTCAATATCTGGATTGTGTTCTTTTAGCCAAGGGTGTCCTAAAATCGGCAACTCAGCTGCATCAATGAGAAAAAAATGCATTTTCTCAATATGGCTGTCGATACTCATAAAAATGGGACCAGAAATTTGCTGAACCTTCCCAGTACCCAAAGGTCTCCCATCCACAGCAGTGACAGCAAGAGGGCAAGGGAGGGCAGATATCGGCACTTTAAGTTTTGAGGCTAGGGTTTTGTCCATAAAGTTACCTGCTGCTCCCGAATCAACAAAAGCTGAGAAGTTTATCTTGATGTTGTCCCAAGAAAGATCAACAGACAGTGAAGTGTGATTGTTAATAACTAGGGGGGAATTGTTCTGACTCGGCAGTACCTCCCCATTTTCTGACGAGTCTACTCGTTTCCCGAGACCTTTTTCTTGCCTCTTGTAGGACACATTCGTATGAAGTGACCTGCCTGTCCACAGTAAAGACAAACTCCACTGCTCATACGTTTCTCTCTCACTGCCCGGGAGAGTCGGGTATTCCCTATTTGCATAGGTTCATCCTGGTTTGTCACCTCCTGGGGCACTTTTAGTGACATCTCAGGAACGTGGAATGCCTCTGCTGGCTCGGAGTGGGCATAACCCTGTGCTCTCTCTCTATTGCGTTCACGTATTCGATTATCAATACGAATTGCGAGGGAAATTAGATCCTCAAGGGATTCAGGAACATCACGCGAAGCTAATTCATCTTTGATTTTTTCAGAGAGGGCATTGATAAAGGTTGCTGTCAAGGCTTCTGTGTTCCACCCAGATTCAGTGGCCAAGGTGCAGAACTGGATGGAAAATTCAGCAACACTGGTGGGGCCATGGCGTAGACCAATAAGGCGTTTAGCAGCCTCCTGCCCAGTGACATCATGGTCAAACACCTTTTTCATCTCAGCCATAAAAAGGGTAGAATCAACACAAATCGGAGCCTGCTTCTCCCACAGAGCTGTGGCCCATGAAAGAGCTTTATCAGAAAGTAAGGATATAATGTATGCAACCCGGGCTCGCTCTGAGCTAAACATGGAGGGCTGCAATTCAAACACCAGACTACACTGGGTAATAAATCCCCTACATTTCCCGGGATGTCCACCATAGCGGGCTGGGGTTGCTAGCTTCGTCTCAGGAGCTGCATTAGCACTTTGGGCTAAGGGTTCCTGGTGAACTGCTCGGGTTGGTGCATGTACTTGGGCAAGCCCATGTGTGTGTAGATGAGCCAGTATTTCTTTTAACATATTCTCATGTGTAGCCTGTTGCTCAGTGATTGCACAAAGGATCTTTTCATGAGAACCTAAAAGGGCTCCTTGTGCGGTCAGAGCTTGCCCATGCACAGACAGTTTTTCATTTAAATCTACTGGTTGAGCACCGCTAGCAACCGGGTCCACTGTGTCCACGCTATTGACTCATTCTGTCAGGAGTAGAGGAGTGGACACAATTATGACCAAAGAAAGAGGGAGGGTTCTGAAAGTTATTCCGAAGGAATAACCACTAAAGTCAAAACTGACCAAGGGGACAGGGAAAAAAACAAAAGAGCCAAGAAGACAAGGCTCACAGAACTAAGAAATAAACCACCACTGCCAAGCAGCTGAATCGAAACTCTAACAGAATCACTTTCAAGTGAAAACCAAAAGATGAACACAAGGAGCTTGGTTTATAAAACACCAAGTTATTAATTATCTTGAATTTAAGCTTCTTCTTGGAATATCTGTGAAACAGCGTTATGCCTGAAAAACCACACTAACTCTAACAGCTCAGGAGCAGCCTCTCAGTACCTGTGAAGGTCAGGTAATGAGTCAGCACTGGGAGCTGCAACCACAGCACCTAAATAACCTCACAACAGCTGCTCCAGATCAGGAGCAATCAGGCACACTCACACACACAAACACACCTGATCCTGCTCTGAGAAGATTGCCCCACAGACTCAGGGAGGCCTTCTGAAAACCCTTCACACTATCATTATGAAACTAATTGCTAATGGTATGTTTTCATGGTCAAGGAATCTAAATATTTACATGAAATAAAGGTAGGACTAATATTTATGGTAATAATCACAATATGGGAGAGGACTGTGGTGCTGACGGAGTCGGGCTTTCCGAGTGCTTTTCTAGTTTGTTTTTTTACGTTTTATTTCCATAGTGTAACTCTTTGCTACACTTGAGAGCAACAAGTCAGTAAAATGTTGTCGACTTTTGCATAATTGTGCCACCCTCTCACTGACACTCACTGAGTTTTTGTGTGAAAACTCGAAATTTTGTGGTGAAATGTCAGGGAATCTGCCATTTTCCTGAGCCTGAGCAGACTGGCATAACACACGGGCCTGCCAGGTCTGATGGACATCCTCCCCACAATCGGAGCCGACTCACCACCAGTTGGTGAACAGTTGACAGCCCTGAGCCTCTCTTCAACCAAGTGCCCAAAACATGCGACCACAAGTCTAATGACACGACTACAAACTCGATTATCAAACTGCAGCCTCCACAATTCAATCCAAGGTGAGTGCAAACAAATGTGATCCGGTGAAGATGGTGAGTATTTACAAAGTGACAGCTGTGGTGAGAGCTCATGGAGGACTCTGCAATAAAAGGAGCATAAGAAAAGTATCACAATCAATGCGGTGATATTCAACACACAAGCCTAAACAAATACTGACCTCCACCAAGGAGACACAATAAAAGCTTAAAGCCAGCTCTAGGTAAGATTAACTAGAAATTTAAAGAGAAATAGCTTGAACAAACTGCATAAGGAGTGGTGTCCACCGGCGAGTGACAAGAGCCACAGAGCCGGTTAAATGGGGTGCTGTTATTAGCTGCAACAGGCTGCGCGTGAGTGGCTGCTGTGGAAGGGCTCCAGGAAACCACACTTCCTCCCAGAGCAACTGACACCAGAAAAGCAGAGAGGGGAAGGGGGTAAGTGAGGACAGACAGGGAGGAATCCTCACAGCACATCCAGGCTGGACAAAAGCCCCGTTTCCACCAGTGAGTTCAGTTTGGTTTGTCTTGGTACGGCTCACTTTTTGTGCCGTTTCCATAGCCTAAAACTGGGACAGGACCCCTTACAAAGCGAACCGTCCGGTCCTACTTTTTGGAACCCTTCTTTTAAGGCGGCAAGCATACCGATCAGACCCCAGAAGGTGTAATGCAACAAAAAGCCACATGCTGATCACAAAAAGAATTGCTGGATGTCTTCCATTGTTGCTCTTTGTTTACTGTGTTGAGTTTTCTTCTTTGTTGTATTTAATAGCCGGGTACACTGTGTCGTACTGTTATAGACGCCCCAAGTAGGGTTTGCTTGGCTGTGGAAACGCAAACAGGACCAGGCTTTACCGTTTCGGCCTGAGCCAAGCCGTGCCGATCCATACTGGTCCACTCGGTGGAAGCGAGGCTAGAGTTAAGCTCTTAAGTCAAGGTGGACTTTTTGGTGACGGTGGCAGAGGAGAGGACACTCGACAAACTGCTGCACACTGTCATCAGACAACAGAGCAGCCTGTGCAGCTCTGAACTGCTCCTTCAAGTTCATGACCAACAGTCTGAGAAACTCTTTGTCCTTAAGGCCATCAGACTGTACAATTCCTCATTCGGAGGAGGAGTAACAGGAAGACAGATTTGAGTGGCCATGTTTATGTTCATGTCTGCAAACTGTTAACTTTGTCACTTTCCTGTGTGCCTCTATACAACACTATTGGAATCTTAATTTCCTAATCTTCAAAAGATGAATGATGCTCTGCCAAATCTAATTTTTTAATTGAGTTTTTTTAACTTTATATCTATTAATTTTTATTTTAGTTAACAGTTGTAAAACACAAACACAACAGAAACACAAAATGATCCTCCCTTTTAGTAATTTCAAGGCAGTTCTATTTACTTGTTCTCAGTTTTTGCTATGCATAATTATACGTTTGATAGACAACATAAGCAGCTCTTATTTGTTTCTGTAAATCACTGTGCTGTCAGACACATAGAACATACAGCAGGTATGTAAACAATCATTGACACCAAGTGAGCATTAACTAAATGATAGAGACGAGGCCTCCAGCAATACAGGGAAGGAGCTCATACATTAACCTTTAGACCTATCAAAGTAAGTATGTTTGCTATTCAGGACTTTCAAGACACTAGACCTAATACTAGAAAAGCACTCAGAGAGCGCAGACCTCCACCAGCACCACAGTCCTCAACCATATTTGATTTTCACCATAAATATTAGTCCTACCTTTATTTCATCTAAATTTTTAGATTCATTGACCATGGAAACATACCATTAGCAATTGGATTCATAATGATATCTATTTTAGTTAAATAGTTATACAAAAAAATCGTCATGGCGGTTTTACACTGATCCGGATCACTCCCAAAATGTAATCATTTGTTCCTTGTCCCAATCCAGACATTTCCTAAAAATTTAATTGAAATCCATCCATAACTTTTGAGTAATGTTGCTAACAGAGAAAAAACAAACAAACAAACAAACAAAAAAGCGTACAAAAAACAGACTGATGCTGGCATAACATAACCTCTTTGGGTAATAATAAATATAATTTATGATTGTTTGTAGTTTTAACAATGACATAAAAATGACAATTTAAAATTAAGAAGCAAATTCAGATGAGCAGAGAGGCCTAAAGGTCACAAAAATCTACAATAACTAATATACACTCATGCTTTGTTTGTGCTTATTTAGGCTTTTTTTTTTTTTTTTTAAATAACTTCTTTTTTTACCTGAAAAATCTCACTGAGAATAAAAAAAATCACTACAAGAGTTCCCTGGCAAAGACAGGCAGCACATTTACAAAGTAACAGACATAAAACAGTGACACACACAGATACAGACACTTCATCCGATCAAGTCAGAGTCACAGAGCAGAAAAATATCCTTCAAAGCACCTGTAGCCTGCTTCAACTTCGTCCTGAGCCTTTAACCTGTGCTTCAAATCATTTGAAGAGACCCGCTTTCCAAGACAAGGCTAGAGTCTAATAGTCACCACTTTTCCTTGATCCCGTTGGAAAACGTCATGAGGTTAAGGAAAGAAGAAAAGAGAATTCAGAAGGACTTAGGAAAGGAAAACTGCAGTCCAGAGAGAATCAGACTACACTTTCAGTACACTAAGTCATCATGTGACGGCGGATGTTACTGCTGCGTTGAAACTACAATTTTCCAAAGATGGAGGACAAAAGGCTCATCTTAAAACTCTAAAAATAAACTCTTAAAAGGCTGCACAGTTTGCAAAGTATCATTAAAACATTGCATCATGAAGAGGTTAACGGGGATTAATGTATGGGTAACAAGGACGAGTCATTTTGTCGTCAGCAACACCACACACATTACAGTAGAATATTCACAGGTAATTCAGCATGCTTACAGTCATGTACTCTTGTGCCTACACTTAAAGCCAGCAACCTGATTTAGATACACTTTTTGTAATACTGGTTAAAATGGTCTTTATGACCCGACGGCAATCAATTTATAATGTGTTCTTAATACAGAGCGAAAAATATCCGCTCTTTACAGCAGGAGTAAAAAAGGGAAAACACCAACCAATAATCCTGCTGTAACCACCGTTTTTAAACCATTCAAATCCCGTCGCCATTCTGCCCGCCTACTGCGCGTACGTTGTCCAGCGTGCGCAGACTCGGTGCGTGTAGCCAACCTGAGAGAGACAAGACTCCGCTGGAGAATGCTTACCTTTCAAGTTTTGTCTTTGAAAATAAGAGAAGCCCACTACGAGCCATCCCACAAGCCCAACCAAGCTCGAGTATCCCTCACATTTTAAGACAGGTGTACAAGAAATCTAAAATAAACACTTTGTTTTCTAAGTTTGTTCTGTTGGCTCTAATCTCGTGACAGTTGCCACCCAGGCTACTGCAGGTGACAGTTCTCGCAAGGCTTTTTCTTCTTCGGTTTTATGGAGGTTGGCATCCATCATTTTGGAGCATTACTGCCCCCTTCAGGCTAGAGACAGAGTTCAGTTTGGAGAGGCAGAGGAATGTTTTTATTATTATATCATCACAAAGGAGATTTACAGGAGAATAATGATACAGGAGGACGGTGGTAAAGAGGATAAAATACGTAAAATACGGTAGTTTCATGGCCAAAATGGGAGATCTGACCGCTATGTGGAGAATGTCAGAGGAACTACCTATACCCCGATCAACATCAGGCTGTGAGCACTAACTAACTTTACATGTTTGTTTTTTAACTTTACTATGATAATGTTTTGGTGTTTTCCTGCTGCTGACTGAGACATGACTTGGTGTAGTGTAAAAGAAACACGTTGTGCTGAGGGTTTGGAGTTGAATCAGTCTTCTGGATATATCAGTTGCGCGCGTGCATGTGAACCGGGGGGGTGGCCAGGCGGAGCCCTGAGGAGATGCTACATTCAAATTCATGATAGTTTTCCAAAATTGCCAACCCCAGCTTTAATGCAGACATAGATGTGCCATTAGCTTGATCTCAAAAAGAAGCAAACTATTTTCAAATGTACTGAACCTTAATTTTCCTCCACGTCGTAAAAAACCTACTTCTTGTACCTATTTTCAAGTCCTCCCGACTCCGTTATACATTGAAGATGAACAAATTCTTTGTTGATATGCCAAAGTGACAGTAAAATGCGGGTTTCAGGGCTATCAAAAGTTGACACAGTCGAAAGTTTGTCATTTTGATCAGGCATCTAGGATCACCAGGTAATTTATTACAACACACTAGCTGAGCTTGTTGTCTTTGAGTATGCACAGCCAAGTCCTCCTACTTAAGATTATTCCATCTCTCATGGCAATAGCAGCAATAATGTTATTATATGACATTCCAAGGTGGAAGTAAAAGTTAACTAGCTCGGTTCTTCTCTCCGTTGTTTGTTTGTAAACATCTGCCGTAGTTGACAAAGACATGGTCCAGTCAAAATGTGGTAAAATAACTTTATTTCAAGTGCACGTTTTAGCTAAAACATTGTTGTTGTCTTTCATTCATCGTAAAGCTATAATTTTAATACTCATACAAGAGTAAGGACCACACTATCAACAAGATGAATGTAACAATTAAAAATTATGTACAGTGGATAATAAGCTACATAGCAGATACGTGATAACGGTTTGGGGAAACTTCTTGAGAAATGTGCCTAAGCTCCTGCCTAAGAAAAGAAGGAAGGTAGAAAGTTTAAAGAAAGGGGTGGGAGGGAGGGGTGCATCAAGGCTGAATCACAAACCGCCAAACACACACTACCTCCTCACTACCGAGTGTCACTCCAAAATGAAGTCATACTCGTAGCTAGGGAGGGCACTTCCATTGAAGGGGGAGGATATAAATATGACAGACAGGAATGGGAGGCCCCCTTCACTTCACCAGAAAACAGAAGACCTTGTCACCATGGCAACAGAAAGACGACCAGTGTATGGCTGTTATGCTAGGACAGATTGTGACTCGCTAGGACAGGACCTACGTTATGGCCTACTTTAAATAATTTTGAATGATTCCACTTGTCTTTCAATCTGATTACCATCTGACAATGCCAATCAAAGAAATGAATAAATGCTGCCAACTGTGCTCACATTTTATGGTTTCAGGGCTGCACAGTCAAATCAAATGGCAGCATAGAGTAACATTTGCTTCTTTTGTTTAATCTTTTAAAGCCACACATTTTGTGATTTTCTTTCAGTGTGACAAAGGTGTGGAGAACATATGGACACATGTGGCACTTATATTTATGTTGTTTCGTCTCCCATTTAGACTTTGCACTTACTGCAAAAGTCATCAAAAGTGTGCATCGGTGCAGACTTGCTGTTTAAGGGCTGAATGGTCCACTCCCCTTCTGCACTATGTGGCTTGTGATGGCACAAATATGGTGGACCCTCCACGTAGGACAAGCAAATGGAGGGGTAGTGGGTAGGGAGAATGTGTTGGGGGCAGTTTGAGATTGAGTTCAAGTGAGCAAACCAAAGGGAAGAAATGATCAGGATAGAATCCATAGGAACACAGGGAGAGGCGTATGTCACAGTCTCAGGTCCTAATCACACGAGGAGTCTTGGCGTTAGCATCAAAACCTGTATCGCTGTTTACAGATCGTATTGTACATAGGCTTGTGCATTTACATGAGAACGCAAAATCCACGCAAAATCCTGTCGGGTTATGCACGCATAACATGCTGCATCTCTGCATGAGCACTTGTTGCTGTTGTTGCCGTACCCAGCGTTGTTAGTGCTCTGTGACAAACGAAAAGTTGTAATACTGAAAAGTAGCAATAGTTGTAGCTGCTGGAACAAGATCAGAATCAGCCCGGCTGCCGCCATTGTTGTTGTTGTTGTTGTGTGTGTGTGTGTGTGTGTGTGGGGTGCTATGAGGTCACCGTCTTTTCCAGACTTATATGTTGTACGTTTTCAAAAAAGATGCAGAGTCTGCCTAAGCCTGCCACATTCCAGCTTCAGCCTAATCAGTCCAACTCAGCTCACCTGCGCTCCTGCTCACACCTGCACTTCATCTGCTGCAATCAAGCCACCTATTTAAACCCCAGCTCCACACACAGTTAGTGTCAGACTGTCTTCGTCTTCATGCTGAGAACTCCTGACCTGTCTTCCGGATTGATCACCTGTGGCCGACAAGTTTTGTTCCTGGTTCCCTGATCCTCAGCTTGACTGCAAGATATCGACTAGCTTCTGTTCTTCACTTCCCCATCTGCCGTAGTCCCGGCTTTCAATCTTGCCTTCTGTCTCCAATGCTGAGTATCTGTCCGTGTATCCTGACCTGAGGTGGCTTTCCTGTAGGGCTGGGACAATTCACTTTTCTCCTGATTCGATTTAGTGTGGTTTTTCAGGTGCCAATTTGATTTAAGTGCAATCTTAAGTTAGCTTTTTTAACACCAGAGAAAAGATGAACAATGATGATGCCTCCAGACTATATCAGGAAAAATACACATCACATGCGAGTCAGTTTTTAGGATTTATTCAGCAATATATTTTAACCAGCTGTTTATACTGTCTCTTTTCAAAAGCCTGGATTGCATATAAAAGTGGCTTATTAACACTTTAGGCACCAGAGTTTTTTCAAGAAAATATTCAATTTTGTTATCAAGATGTAAAAAAGCTATAGTTTCAAAGGGGTTAGTTTTCCCACCCATCATCATCACTGTAATTTACGGGCCGAGCATGCTGCTGCCTTCACTGTGCTTTTTACCCCTGGCTTCTCCCTCGTCTGACCAGAGCTCTGCGGTCTTTCTCTTTCCCGCTAACACCGTCACTTTTCGTGTTTTTGTGTTTTGAGCTTCCCTGCCTCCCAGACCATGTCCCCTCCTCGGCACTCGCCGGCCATGGAGAGGTAAAGCGTTGGCCTCGGTATGTGCTGCTTGGGGACTGCAACTGTAACCTGCTCCCACTGCGCACACATGCCGCCGGTTTGGTCCTCACTGGATGACTGACCGTCATCCGAGAGTAAATATTCCTCAGATTCAGAGTCAGCCCGTACTTGACAAAGTACTCCCAGCATTGTGAATACTCTTACTCTCTCTCTGTCACTCTGTGGGTGCCTCTCTTTTCCTTTCTCTCTGTTCCGCTCTACAGGCTCTAAAAGCACTACAGGCACACTCCCTCGGTCTGGTGTGTGTGAATAAAAAATATTTATATATATGCCAAAACTTTGAATAGAAACCTGTCACCTCGCCACTATCTGCTGGTGAAAAATAGTAACACTATTCAGCACTATTTTAACAGCTATGGCCTGTTTTATTCAGCAATGTCGCTTACTGCAATTTTGCAACTTTGAACAAAAAAAAGATTTAAAAATCGGCAGAGTATCTGTCTGCGTATCCTGACCTGTGGTGGCTTTCCTGGCATCTGACCTTCCAGCCTGTTCCAGTTGTCGACTCGCCTTTTGATCCAGTGGTGGCAGCCTGGTTCCTGGCTTTTCGGTTCATCCCCGCACGCTAAAGACAGAGTGAGTCCAGTCCCAGTCTTCCAGAAAGCGTCTGTGTTGCCAAGCAACAGTGAGTCTACTGTGTGGCCAAGTAGTCTGCTCACCAGATCCCTGAACAAAGCTTGCGGGTTTGATTCCCGCTCTCATCTCTCTTGTTCGTCTACAAAGACTGTGAGTTTCCATTTGCTGTTCATCTTCAGTGTGGTCGAGTGGTGAAAGCACTGGGACCAACAAGGCAAGGCTTGTGGGTTTGATCCCTGCACTGAACTGTGTTTTCAAGATCTGTCAAATAAATTCTGGTTATTGTGAGCCACAACTGCTGCTACGCTTCTGGGTCCTTCCTGTGTTCGTGTCAGTGTGGTTGAGGTGTGATCCTGCCAAGGTTGTAATAGTTTGGATTTGTCATTATAGTTTAGTTTTAATTAGTTTTGGCATTGTTTTTCTCATTATAGTTTAGTTTTAGTTAGTTTTGACATTGTTTTCTCATTATAGTTTAGTTTTAATTAGTTTTGACATTGTTTTCTCATTATAGTTTAGTTTTAATTAGTTTTAGAGCAGGCATTCTAGTTTTTATTTAGTTTTGATTTTTGCAACAAGCTTAGTTTTAGTTGAGTTTGTTTAGTTTTAATTTTTCATACCTTATTTGCCAGGTGCAGGATTCAAAAAGGTCAGAGTAAGTATTTTCAAGTTTAACATAGTGCTCACTGCTCAGTCAGTGCTGATGCTGTACTGTTGGCTGCTGCCTTAAACAGAAGAAAATAATATAAACTTAATATAAAAATATAAACATAAATTATATAAAAATTCTGCATATATCACCAGTTTTCATTTCTGCCAGGCATTGCATTTTTTGTCTCACTGTCTTACTCAAAACAATCCCAAATGGGACACTGCCTCCTCCTCCTAACTTGAGCAATTTCTTCCAAGTTGTTCCAACAACACATGAAGGGTCTTTTTCAAACCGGCCCCTACACACTCCCCCTCTGTAATGGAGTGCACTCCGTCACGGAGTCACACTCGCAGCTGAATGTAGTTCACTTCATCAAGGTGAAGGGTAGGACAGCAGTAAGCTTTGGGATAAAACTTCCCTCCCTCAGGTGGAAACAGGAAGTGTATGTTGCCATGGTTTCGTAGGGGCATCTTGCACAAGTGGCAGTTTTTGCATTGATCCACCAGTGACTGAAACATGAGCAGATTAGATCCTCTAAAGGTGCAGAGGTTAAAGGCGTCTTTTACATTTGATTACGCAGTAGTGAACTGTTAGCCTCTGTACTTTTGTTGCGAACGCATTCTGTAAAAAATATCTATGGATATTGATGTTAGTCATCTTTATTAAATCATGAGATTGAACAAAAATCGCCCTCTAATGCATAATCTAACGTAAAATCAGTTTATAAAAAGTCTCTCAACATATTTTAAACCCTGGCATAATAATATTTATTATTCATATTTTGAGACTGAACTTGAACCCTGATGGTGTGCTGTGTTTTTATTTTTAATATGTTTTAATGTCAGAGAAGCAAAAGCAGTAGGCTAATTTTTCCTGTAATTTGAGTTTATGAAAAAAAATCCCAAGTAGATCATAAAAATAAGAAATAGCATGAATATTAGTAGAGAACCTTTCTGCAACACGATTTTAATCAGCCTGTATGTATCTCAGTGCTGAAATTAGTCCAATTAACATGTCTCAGGTAATTACATTTTTTTTTTGTTTTATCCTAGGATAATACAAATTATTTCATTTTTTCTTTATTATTCTTTTCCTTACTGAAGAGCTTTCATTTTTCACTCTCACTTGTATGAATTATTTGGTTTTCGTTACATTCCTTGTAAATATAAAACACTAAATCAAATAAACTACTTTTGGACTAATGCAGAGCAGGCTTTAATTTGATAATGGACAACTAAAGTTGTAAAGATCTGGACGACAATCATGAAATATTTGTGTTAGTTCATCCCTTGTAAAACTACGGAGATCACCTGTGACAAAACTGTGCAAGTGTATTTCAAATTACCGTAACTCCTCGCTACTTTAAATCCCACATGAATAATATATCAGTACTTTTTGTTTGTTTGCATATCCTAAAAAAATGAAAGAGACAATAATGACATTTATCACAGCGCTCTTGTCACAAAGTTGAAACTCACCACCACGCTTGGCTGCTGCTTGTTGGATCAGCAGAGATAGCATCTTGGTATTCTGTTTATTTACACAGCACCGATGGGTAAATTACCTCCTTCCTTGATGACTCTTAGCATCTTACACCACACAACCAGTTCTAAAAGCTCTGTTAAAGAAGGTAAGGTAAGGGGGAAAGAGAGATTTTAGTGAAGGCGCACCAGGTATCTAGAATACCTTTTAAATACGTTCTGAGCTCCCCTCACTTGTTTCAGCATTTTAAAAGGGCTAGTGTCAGGAATACTCAGAAATAAACTTTGAGAGAGACATGGTTTGTAAGTGTAAATGTATGAGATGATTGTAAAATGTAGTATTTGCAGTCCATGACAAGCAAATAGACATCATTCTTTCAACTCTGTGCAAGTCTTCATTTATGAAGTACTTAGCGAACACTGTATGGATTGTGGGGTGGGTTAGAATTTGGGTCATACCTCTTGTTTTCTTCTTTTAATATATCTGTCTGTTGTAAAGCACTTTGTGCTTTTCTTTCTTGTATGAAAAGTACTGTCTCAATGAAGTTTATTTGACTAACTGATTGATATCCTTTTTTATTCTGCCTCAGAAACAAAACTGATCTTGTACTGGAGCAGCAGCCTTTTGTTTAACCAGGTTTGTCTCGTTGAGATCAGCAGATCTTTTTCAAGAAAAACTTGACCAAGAATGGCAGCAACACACAGCTTCATCAGTGACTCAGACTCATATGGTTCAAAAGACATGAGGAAACTATAGTTTACTTCAATTAAAACATCAACATTTAGAAAGTCTGCATTCCAAAGTTTTCAGATTTAAAAACATTCAGAGACACAAAGTTTTGCATCTTAAATTCAGTCTGCAGATTCTTCTACCTAAAAGGTGCAAAGAGCCTAAAGGCCTTCTTTCCCAATTTAATTTGGACTCTGGGAACAAAAAACTGCACAAAGCTCAATGATCTCAGATCATGTTATCCATCCTTCAAGATTAATAAAGAGCCCATGCAAGATTAACTATTAATTGTCTGTCTCTGTATTCTTATCTACATCATGCATCGACTGAAGGTTAATTTTTGACACCCCTACTGGGCCTGAATAACACAGATAAAGTGCTCACAGTTATCAATACAGGCTGTCCACCACATTTTATATTTAATTATATTTATTATATTTAATTATTCATTTAATTTATGAATTATTAATTCTGCAAAAAAAAAAACATCACATAACCGTGACTAATGTGTAAAACTCCCATGGTGCTCCAACTCTCAGCCTGTTTTTTTCTTTTTTGGACTGCATGCCATCCATATTATTGCTCTGTCTTTTAATAGCCTCTGTTTGTTTTCCTCCTATCATTGATGTTTGTATTGGTTTTATGTGTCCCTGCTAATGGGACTGGGGAAGGACATTAGCTGCTTGGCTGTAATCTAATGCATTTACATGTTAACGTTTATTCATGCAATCTGTACCATTTTAATAAATGAATAAATCAATCTAACTCAGCCTTTCAGTGATTCTTAAATTATGGAATGCTTTACTGAAATATAAATAATTTAAGCAGTAGCATTTTAAATATGACAATCTGTAAGTCTGTGTGCTGAGTGAAACAATAGGAGAGAAATGACAGGACCTGGCCAAAACTCAGATCACAACACAAACACCCTGGTTTGATTGTTGTCACACCCTTAAAGTCCAGTGGAGCACATAATCCAGCTTCTTTGTCTGATGTGCAAGGACTTGTGCCAGAAAACTTTCAAACAAGGAAATTTAAGAGTGACACTCCTTAAACTGCTGTGCCACGTGCACACTGGCCACACTTCATAGCATGAAAGAAAGGCTCATAATGTCAACGTGAGTGATTCATTACCTCTGTGATTTATTTCTCAGTAAGCATACTTATTGTCTCCACAAACTCTTTTCCAGGAAAGCAATGGTTTGTTATTTTATCTGCTTGTGTCGATATTTTTAGTGAAATGTCAACAGTTTATTCAACATCACTTTAGCTGTTGAACAAACTATTACACGCGCAGGTTATTAATGTACTTGGGTTCAGTGTTAATTTTGACTGCACTTTTTTGTTTTAGTTTAATAGACTTTTGCGTAAAATATTTTGTTAGTTTGAGTCATAATTTAATCATCTAAATTATTTTCATTTTAGTCTAGTTTTATTATTATTTTTTTAATTTTCACAACATTTAGTCGATGTAGTCGCTGTAAATTTAGTTTACTTATATGTGAAGTGTAAGGCATTTTTTATGTTTCCTTGTATTTCTGAAGTCATGTTGTGCACTTGGATCTCGCCACCACCAAACTAAGGCAGATAGATTGGATGTCCCTCCAAACTCATCCAACCTTTCCATACAACCAAAGTAGCTGTGATTGGATATACATGTAAACTTTCCATACCTTTAACATGACCAAATTAGGTCTGATTGGATTAACTGCTTGTCAAACATTTTAGTCTAGTGTTACTCAGCTCAACTCATCTTTAGTTATAAAGCACTTTAAAAACAACCACAGTTGAAACAAAGTGCTGTGCACAAAACAAACAAAACAAGACAAAACAAAACAGACAAAAATTAATTAAAAACAATGGATAAAATAAAGCCGATATAAATACTACAACAATTGTTTCAATATTTTTAAAAACTAATTTAAAAACAGTAGAAACAATAAATAAAAACAAACCATAAAACACCAAAAACAGGAGCTGAGTCTCAAGCAGGGTCAAAAGCCAAGGAATAAAAATGAGTTTTAAGACGAGTTTTAAAAATGGACAGTGAGGAGCTTTGTCTGATGTGGACGGGAAGCTCGTTCCATAATTTGGGGGCCGCCACAGAAAAAGCTCTATCCCCCCTGAGCTTCCGTTTGGACCTCGGTACCTCCAGGAGCAGCTGATCGGCTGACCTGAGGCACCGAGCAGGAGTGTAGGAGTGAAGAAGCTCAGAGAGGTAAGATGGGGCCAGACCATTTAAAGATTAAAGAACAAACTAGTGTTACAGTCCTACTCACCATTATTGGCATCCATGAAGTTTAAAGTTGTGGTCTACGATTTGAAACCGCAGCCTGCCCCCCCTTCCCTCAACCCTCCCCTCCGTGTTCCAAGATCCCGCCCCCAGCTCGTGTCGCCTCGGACAGAGCTACGAGCGACTAGCACAATATATCAGCAGCAAACTCAATCAAAAACAGCTCAGCTCAACTGAAAGTATCAAACACGACAGACATCCCCCTTGTAACACACAGCAGTAGCCATTTCAATTGGACCGGCTGCAATGCGGGTCTGGCGCCGCCAGAGCGGAGCCGATTGTGGGGGAGGATTTATCTTTCTCGGCCTGTCCTCCCAGCTCAGCTTACAATGCTAACGATTAGCGGCTAACAGGCTAACCCGCTCCGCTACAAGTCATTAGCCAGGACAGGCACAGACTAACCAGAGTTATTCAGCAGACATCTCCCACTGTAGTAAACAAAGCCATTACCTGATCAACCAGGGGCGAAACAGCCGATGCTGAAGGTCTGACGGCCGGCTGAGGCCATTCGTTAGCCGTTAGCCCGCTAACAGGCCTCAACCCGCGGGCAGAGGGAAGCGGCTTCCCGGTTTCGGCGCTAGGCTTTTCCGGCTCCATGATAGTTCAGTAGCTAATGTTGCTAGCTGCTCACCGGAGCAGCTAGCAGACAGACCTGCCTGAGGAGGCGGGACCATGGGCATGACGCTGCGTAGTGAGGGAGACAGGGGATTGGATGTACTCATGGACCAATTCACGGACCAATTGAACCTTACTGCCTTCAAGGCTTGATTGGTCAGCTAGTATGCAGCTTTTCAGCGGATATACTGAATGGATTTTTTTCGTTCTTTTTGGTCTTTATACTGTGTAGATAGGACCATAGGACCATAACAGCCTTATAAACAGTGTTATCAATATGTACAAAGCTTCCAAATCGTAGACCATAGCTTTAAGCACACAATGTTGAATATCTTCTGGAGAAAAAATGAATCAAGTCAAACAGTTTTTTCTATGGAGAAATTGTGTTTGACACAAAAGACCAATTGATAAAAAGTAATTTTAAACAATAAAACATGGGAGGAAAAAATAGAAAAGCAAAGTTTGCTGTGTCACTGGTATTGGCACCCTTTGCTGCAAATCAGTATGGAACCACATTGTGACTCTCCCGTGGCAAATAAAAATGAGAATCACCTGTGATAAATTGTCTGTGCTCATGTTGCAACAATTAGCCAATGAATGATGGCTTCTTTTTTAAAAAAAAGCCCCCTGTTGCCCCCTGTTTCTTTGTCACAATGGTGAAAACATAGGAGCTGTCTGAGAACATCAGAGGTGCGATTATCAGCAAACACAAGGCCTTCAAAGGATACAAGGCCATCTCCAAAGACCTTGGTATTCCTGTATCAACAGTGCGTTTGCCAAGCATGGAACTGTCAAGAACCTCACTGGACATGGAGGGAAGAGAAAACTTGATAACAGAAGTCTTCGAAGGTTGGTGTGAATGGTGGAAAAAACACCACATCTAACTTCCAAAGACCTGAAGACCAACCTGGGTCATGGTCTCAACAAGTACCATACGACCCACACTAAACCAAACAGGGCTTTATGGGTGAAGGCCAAGGAAGACACACTGCTGAAGAAACACATAAAAAGGAAAGACTAATATTTGCCAAAGAGTCTGAACAAACCTCCTTCTGGGAAAATGTTTTGTGGACAGACGAAACGAAAATAGAGCTGTTTGGCAATGCACACCAACAGTTTGTTTACAGGTGGTGCAATGAAGCCTACAAGAACACCCGACCAACAATTAAGCATGGTAGAGGTTCCATAATGGTTTGGGGCTGCTTTTCTGCATTGAGTACTGGAGGCCTTGACCGTATCACAGGAATTTTGTTGATGAAAACTATGACAAAAACAATTAGTCAACAAAATTAACACTGCTTGGGTTTATTGTATTATTTGTGTACATTAGTGATGATTCTCTGTCTTGGTTGTAATTGCTATACTGGCCCCAATTCCAACGAAGATGAGACACTGTGCAAAACAATAATAAAAATAGAATGCATTGATTTTAAATTCATTTTTATGACCTATATTCAACTGAAAACACTACCTAAACAACTTTTAGAAACTTAGAATTTGATGTGTGCAACATGGAAAAAGCCTGAACAGGTGGGGCATGCTTACCACTGTTACATTTTTTTTACTTTAAGACTGAGCAAGGGCGCCATGTCGCTGAGTTTAGTCGCTGAGTTTTTGTGGACTTTTTTTAAATAGTTCAGTATTTCTTGTTTTCCTACTGTCTAAATGTGCAATAATGTTTAGTTCTTCGAGAGTTTGTATTAAAAACAAACTCTCCGACACAGACCGGTGCTCTGTTTGGCAGCAGCCATGTTTCCATGTTTCCAACAGTGAATAAAAGTCACTGCTGGTTTACGTCAAGACAGAGCATGTGCAGACAGAATCCGTCCAGACAACTTTCCGATTCACCATTAACATGACAGGATTTGACTTTTAAAAGGTTTGGGAAAAGGAATTTACTACCCCTGCGCAACCGAATGTAATTCCATTCGGATTTGGCCTGTTTATCCCAATTGAGGTGTTTATATAGAGCATTTTTATGCAGTTTGGGATTCTTACTCGATTCTAATCAGTATAGGGGAGAGTGGGGTAAACTGAGCCAGTGGGTAAGTTGACCCACCCCCTGTTTCTGAGAAATGGTAAATAATTTTTGTCATGTGGTCCCAAATTCAGAAAGCCCTTATCATTTCTCTCTGCCTTTGTTGAAAAGGGGTACCTGGCATAAATGGTTGGTACTTTTTAACACAAAAAACTCTTTTTCATGTGTCAGAGTAAATTTTCATTATATCAGGTATATTGAGCTTTTTATCAAATCCAATTTATTCAGGTCTAAAATGGTGTATTGTCCATATTTGTTATTTACCAATGTATAAAACTATGTGACTCATTTAGCTACAGATGAGCCTGAAGAGCAAAACTAGCAACATTTTTCCAAAATGCTGATTATGAGGCAAAGTGAGCCACATGCTGTGGGGTAAATTGAGCCATTTGTTCCTTTTATACCACCAAAAGTTGAAAAGTTATATTAATGTACTGAATCATAACATACTATTTTATGTTTTGTTAACCATCTGACTTGTCTGATAAAATGTTAAACAGAAGAAAATCATGCTAAGAGTGAACAAGAGGAAAACCAACCAAAACTCAACACACTTGCTGAGATTAAGAAAGTAATGAAGGAAGTTTTGAGTGAAAAGTCGATCAGATCCGTTACAAAGAAGTGAAACACTGACAGGTCAACCCTGCAGAGGTAAATGAAGAAGATGGATGTTTGAAGTTGCTTGTTTTAACCAGTCTGAACTTGTAAAACTTTAAAGCATATAAGTAAATGTAACTTTTCTAGAAGGAATAAAAGTTTTCTGCCAAGTACTGATTTTGTTTCTGTTTGTTGTTCAAAACTTTGCTGGCTCTCATTTTACTTCATATGAGTATCTGATTTTCCCAAAAAGTTGCAAAATGTGTCAATTTATGGCACTAAAATTTTGAAATTACTGATTTTTTTCTAGGTTGTTTAAGTTAGATTAAAGAAAATAAATGTGACTATTTGTGAAGTGAAAAATCTCTTGTGAACTGACTATTTTGACAACAGTACATTATCTTTTAATAATTCTCAGATTTAAAGTTATGAAGTCACATGGTCAACTTATCCACAGACTTGGCTTAACTTACCCCTGACCTGGGGCAAGTTGAGCCACAGGAGTACTTTATTTTGAAAGGCCACAGTTTCCAGGCTCTTTGTCATTGATATGTCCATACAATTTCAGTTGATAGCAAACACTCTTAAATAAGAGTTTATGTTTTCATTTTACCTTTGTTGCATTTTTCCTTGCCTCAGTGACAAAAAAAGTAAAAAATGGCTCATCTTACCCCACTCTCCCCTATTAGGCTCCATCTAAACCGAGCTAATGTCCCAACTTCATTGGAATTAAGGTTTGTAGTTTCTGTTCTTTACATTAACAATACCTAAGAAAATCTTTTGAATATTTTCACCTGCAGTCATCCACACCTGTTGAGGCTTTGTCCCAGTTACAACTTGCTCTCGACTGTTCAGAAGAATATTTGAGACTTAAAATTCATTTCAGACTGACTAAACTTGAGTGCTGTGGTTTTAAAATGCCAAACCCAAACCTGTCCTAAATCTGCTTTTTTCACAGGGCTCATCCAAGTCTCGGGCCTTAGGTATTGTCTTTTTGACAGCAGATCCTCTCCCTTTCTCTCCCTTTTTGACATATTAAACATTACTGAACAGCTGATAAAAGGGTTTAGAATAGAATAGAATAGAAATACATACATAGAATACATAATATATAAATACATAAAACAAAAAAATACATAAATACATATACAGTGTACATACATACACAATGTAAAACGAGATTTGAAAGACAACTCTGATGGTGCGATACCCGAAAAAAGGTATGAATATATAAGAATAAGATAAAATAAGAAAAAGAATAAAGTAAGTTAAATAAAATATTTACAAGGGAGCATTAAGATACAAGTGTGCAACAATGCCGTAGAGGGCATGATAGCAGCGAAAATGGAGATAGATACAATTGCACAGATAGTTACTATTGCATAGATAATATTGCACAATGACATGGCTGAAACACTTCAGCAGCATCTTGATGAGCTACTGAGTGTTCAGTGCTCTGATTGCACTGGGATAAAAAGTGTTTGTAAATCTAGAGGTGCGGGCTTTGGGACACGTTGACCTTTCTCAGTGACCTTAAAAAGTACAGGCGCTGCTGTGCCTTTTTCATGAGGGCGTTGGTATTTGTGCCCCATGTAAGGTCCTGAGAAATGTACGTTCCCAGAATCCTGAAGTCACTGACCCGCTCTACCAGGTCCCCTCGGATGAGAAGGGGGGGGAAATCCTCCCTCTTCCTCCTGAAGTCCAGCACCAACTCCTTGGTTTTTGAGGAGTTGAGTGCCAGGTTATTGAGGAAGCACCAGGCAGTAAGGTTCAGGACCTCCTCTCTGTAGGCCGTCTCATCATTGTTGTGTATCAGCCCCACCACAGTACTGTCACCTGCAAATTTTACAAAGATGTTGCTGCTGTAAATTGGTGCACAGTCATTGTACAGGGTGTACAGCATTGGAGTGAGCACACAGCCCTGGGGAGCCCCAGTGCTCACAGTCAGGGTTGAGGGGTTGTGGTCCCTCATCCTGACTGACTGCAGACGGCCAGTGAGAAAGTCTCTGATCCATCTGCAGGTGTGCTCGCCAATAACCCGACTGCGCAGTTTGGACAACAGCCTGCTCGGAACGAGTGTGTTAAAAGCAGAGCTGAAGTCCACGAACAACATCCTCGCATAACTGCTAGAGTGTTCAAGGTATTTACACACCGTGTGAAGGGCTGAGTTGATGGCATCACCTGTGGACCTGTTGGCTCTGTAGGCGAATTGGTGCTGATCGAGACTGGGGGGCAGTAAAGATTTAATGTGCCTCAGAACCAGTCTCTCAAAACACTTCATCACAGTCGAAGAGAGAGCCACAGGTCTGTAGTCATTCAGGCTGCTGACCGACTGCCTCTTGAATCAAAGTTGTTTAAATGAAAGGTTAATTTCTATTCTATTTCTATTCTATTCTAGACCTTTGAGTCCAGTAGTTGCTGTCACATTTTTGTCTTTGCTTTCATTCAAGTGGTGCTGTGCAGAGGCCACATTGTCAAAGAGCTCGAGAAGGGGATGAGCATTGGCTTGGATGAATAACCAGGAAATAGAGGTGTTTGTTTAAAGAGCCCTTTGAAGGACAAAGTCAGTGTTTGCCAAAGTACTCAATGTGGAACTTGAGTAGAAAAATAGAGAACTTAAACTCTATGTTTCAATCTGTGAGTCAGTCCAAGGGCAGAGTTCATGTGAACAAGGGTATTGAAGTAGTTGCCCTGTGACAGATCACAGAATATGCTCAACATGGTGAAAGGTTCTCATTTTTTAGAATTCAGCTCTATTTGTGGCTTCAAGAAGCAGAAAGTGTTGGACTAAAATCTGGTTTTGGGAATAATCTGGACAATAAATCAAATTAGATGTCAAAGTGTCAATGGCTAACCCTCCCACGAAGTAAGAATTTTAAAGCTCTTACTGGAGACTGCACTCCAATCTCCTCACACCTTAGACAATTATTCATCAGCTCTCAAAAGTTTTAAATCTGGAAGACTTTGCTCTGCAAGGAGGCACAAATAAATGATAGAATGGTGTAAATGTTTAAGAGATTTGTTACACCACCACCAACAACAAATGAACTGATCAACCAACACTGCCACAAGCCTACATAAGCATTAAGTTTGTCAAGTGTTTGCAAAAAGCTTATTAAAACTTATTTTATTTTTGATTATAAAGTGTGTATTGTGAACTGTATCTTTTATTATCAACTGGAATCATTAGTTAAAAAATAAATAAATAAATTACATTAAATTATATATAGTACCTTTTATTGGCTTCACTTCAATGTTTCGCTCATTTAAGCTGCCTTTACTGATTGATTTTAAGCTTGAGAAAATGAATGTTAATCAGTATAAAATACAGATACTTATTGTTTTGTTAAATTACAGGTTATTTTATGAATAGTATTCTTTATTAGTAACAATTTGGCTTTCTGAATCGAAGATTTACAGTACTAGACTCAGCTTTTCCTGCGGTCGATTGCAGTGTGCATGAGCAGCAGATCTGAAACTTCTTTCTGCCCAAATCAAGACAAACTGTGAGGACAGATGGAAAGAATAAGCAGATTAAGAACTTCAGTATGAAGGAAACTGATGAAGTACAGCCTTGTGAATAAGGACACACCAAGGATTCGGTCTTTAAAGGGCCAGTGAGGGTCAAACAGCTTGATCACGCAGAGCACAGTGATGAGTTAGTGTCTTGTGATTTGTAATGGTCCTTAAAGCTCCACAACAAACATAATCCTAAAACATAAGGAGATGAGAAGAAGCAGATATATAACATTAACATTACCATGGATAGAGAGTTCATGCTTAAGTCTACATTATCAACTGTGATTATGAACTTGAGTATGATTTGGACAAATTTTTGTCATGCAGGTGTCAGGTTTGAAGACTTGGCAAAGCTTCTTCACAGGACCTCCCAGACTGGTTTGATTGGGGGTGGGGGGGTGGGGGTGGGGGGGTCTGACTCTGTTGCAGCTTTTATCTGAATTTGTTTCCTTGTAGTGCAAAGTGTGCATGTGAGGCCGTAGGCCAAGTCTGTCAATCACCACGGCTCACTAGACATATTTCATTTTTTGATTACTGCTTTGGAAAAGACACAGAACACTCCTCTGCATTCCTGTGGTTTTCATCTCAATGACCTAACACGGTCTGAATCCAGCAGTGGATTCATACAAACAAATGTTACATAATGCAATATCAAACAACGTTTAAGTCAATTCTTCTTTTTTTCCTTTTAAATAAAATTTTGTTCCCCTTAAAACATCACAAAAATATATATTAACAGAACAAATGTGGTGGGACAAGAGTTTGTCACATCTCGACATTAAAAGTATTCTGTCAAATGGAGCAGCATTTTTTTAGTCACTTGAAGAAGCACAGAAAAAAAATAGAAAAAAAATTAGATGTTTTCTTAAAGACTGTAATAAAAGTCAGACTTCTGATTTAAAAATAAAAATTCTGAGACTAAGTTTTAAAATTCAGTGTAAACAGTCAAAGTTCTATAGAAAATAAAAAAAGCCTGATATGTATATATATATATATATATATATATATATATATATATATATATATATATATACACATATTGTATCCAGGCCCTTTGTATATCGAAGATTTTATATTTTATGTCTGATATAGGTAGAATAATATACACTGCACACTGCTAATACTTAAATCTATTTTTTATTCTATTAATGCTGTCCACTTTGCTGCTGTAACACTGTAAATTTCCCCGTATGGGACGAATAAAGGTCTATTCTCTTCTATTCAGCAACATTAGACACAAACAGTTGAAACCGAACAATAAATCCCCAAAATGTTAGGACAAAAGGTTTGACACCTGGGCCTTTGTGTAGCTGTGTGTCGTCCTGAATTAGCATTGTAACTATATGGACAACATCTAGTGCTAACACTTGTGACTTAAGGTCATAGGTGATGTGTGGACCTAAGGCTGATACATGAAAAGGCATCTTAAGACCAGTTGAAAAATTGCTAGAATTTCCCTTTTGCACATTTGGATCTTAATGAGGTTTAAAGTAGAGGTACAATATGCAAAAGCAAGAAGGGTGAGTGTGACAAAAAACCCCTTTGAGTAATTTATTGAAAACAACAAGACAACTGAAATAGGTTGTTTATCAGCTGATCAAAAGTTTAAGACCATCGCTCAAAATGGTCTTAAACTTAGGGGAACATGCAGGATGGTCCAAAACAGTGATGTTATTCTCCCTGAAGAAGTCCTTCTTCAAGCGAGCATTGTGAACTGCAGCGTTGTCCTGTTGAAAAACCCAGCTGTTACCACACAGACGAGGGCCCTCAGTCATGAAGGACGCCCGCTGCAACATCTGCACGTAACCAGCAGCCGTTTGACGACCCTGCACCACCTGAAGCTCCAGTGTTCCACTGAATGAAAAAGCAGCCCAGATCATGATGGCCCCCCTCCACTGTGCCAGGTAGAAAACATCTCAGGTGGGATCTCCTTGTCATGCCAGTAATGTTGAAGCCATCTGGACCGTCAAGGTTACATTTTTTCTCATCAGAGAATCAGACTTTTTTCCACCTTTCAATGTCCCATGTTTGATGCTCCCTGGTAAAGCAGTTTTGTGTCGTTGAAGGAGACAAGGTCTTTCAATTTGTTTTTTGTTTTTGAAACCCTTTTCCCACAGATGCCGTCTGATGGTTATTGTGCTGCAGTCGGCACCTGTAAGGGCCTTAATTTGGGTCGAGGACCGCCCTGTGTCTTGACACACAATCGGATCCTCCAGCTAAGTGCAGGTTTAATTGTTTATGGTCTACCACTTGACTTTTTGTTCCCTAATGCTCAGGATCTTTCAAAAACATTTAGAATGACTGTTTTACTGTGTCCAACCTCAGCAGCAATGGCACGCTGCGAGAGGCCTTGCTTATGCAGCTCGATGATCCGACCGATTACCTGTAGCCATCAGGAGGGCATGACTGTGTGAATGCCTGACAGAAGATGAAAACTTTGAGCAGATTTTGGCTTTAATAGCCTGTGGTCTTAAACTTTTGATCAGGTGATAAACAGTCTATTTCAGTTTAATTGTTGTTTTCAATAAATTACTTTTTCAAAGTGCTTTTTGTCACACTCCCCCTTCTTGCTTTTGCATATTGTAGCTCTATTTAAAACCTCATTAAGGTCCAAATGTGCAAAATGCATATTCTAGAAATTTTTCAACTGGTCTTAAGATTTTGATCAGGATTTTATGTGATTAAGTTACCTCAAAACCAGTGGTGGACAGTTAAGAAGTAGATCTACTGGAGTACTGTACCTAAGCATATTCTTTGAGTATCTGTACTCCACTTGAGAATTATTATTTTTGGAAACTTACTTTCCTTTTATTCCGCTACATTTCTCTGACGGCCTTGTTATTTTTTGGTAATGCTTTGAAGTCAGTGGATGAAATGTGTTTTTTCTTCCAAAATGCGATCTGCATGTGATTTGCTCGAGTGGTAATGCTATAACTGTACCTCACACATGTGCTACTCAGATTGGGCAGGTAAACGCTGAGCTAACGTTGGCGGTTTGCTTTGGCAGGAAAGATTCAGACCATGATTCCACACCAGAGCACCCACGGCCATATCTGAAGTCCGACTAAACCGTGTTTCAATCAACATTTCTACAGGCTTCATAGCATATTTCACAAGCTTTTAATTATGCACGTTTTATAAGCAGGTCAATTCATTCAGTATAAATTAATTGTGGAAACAATACAAAACACGTAGACATTAAAATTAAAATGTACTCTTAATACTTAAGTATTTTCTAAAGCAGATACTCCAGTACTTAAGCTGAAGTAAAAACTTAACTGAACAACTTTCACTTGTATTGGAGTCATATTTGACCAGGAGTATCCATACTTTTACTCAAGTAATGGAGTTAAGTACTTTGCACACCACTGCTTTAAACACATTAACTCAATGGGCTAAATATACAGTAGTAAGTTTCCACAGAACAGAAGGGCTCTTCAAATGTTTCTACTTCCCTGTAGCTCAAAGTGAAAGCTGAACGAGGTGTTGACAGGAGCAGGAAGATTTTTTAAAACAAACTCTTTACTGGAAGGTGTCTCAAACACAACGTTAAATAACACAGGAGAGTCTCGCCAATAATCATCCCAAATATTTGGGGGGCCTTTTGTGGCTCTGCTGCATTGTGTTCATACCTGTCAGCTCTCAGCAGCACCTGCACAATTATATAAGGATGCAGCAGGTGGATGTGACCAGAGGAGTTGGTCTGAGCATCATGGCGTCCGCACCGCTAATCCTGCTGCAGCTGGTCCTCGCCTCTCTGGCGTCTGCATCCCACCACATGGGTGGGGTTTCATTTTGGTCGTACGGCGGGATGACATCTACTGGACAACATATCGTAAGTCTAATGACCTTAAATTAAAACTAAAAATGTGATTTTAGAGCTGTGATCTGATATTTTGTCTTGTTTTTAAGTTGCCATCTTGGCTCTTTATTATTTTTTTTTATCATCACTCTTAAGAAAAAATACACCAATGATAATTCATGATTAATCAGAACAGTCTGACTCAGATTCAGAACTTAAGCTGCTAAACATTTTTTTAGTGTCCAAAAATTTTAAGTTTTCCAATATGAATATCATCCATCTGATAAAGAGCCGGTCCATAAAAGAGTTTTAGGGCAGACCCTTTCCAGAAGCATATCAGGCAGGTGATAGGACAATTGTTCTGTCAATCAACCCCTTTATAAAACACACTCAAATATCCTTACTAAAGAGAAGTTTGCAGTGTTTATGTTTGTTTTTCATAAAATAAAGAAATGAGGTACTGATCTGATAAAACTGCAAATGAAGCTGTTAGTATCTATACTAATCATGTCCTTTAGAGCATGAAGAGATTGAGCTACAAACCAGATGACAGCAGGAAGTGGCTGCTTGTACAGATATTAGCTTACTTACTAACAACTTCAGTAGAAGTTTAACAGATCTGGACCACATTGTGTTATTACCTACCAAGGAGGTTATGTTTTTGGGAGAGTTTGTCCATCCGTCTGTCCGTCCATCTGTCCGTCCGTGAACAAAATAACTCGAAAAGTGATGGACGGATTTGGATGAAATTTTCAGGAAATGTTCAGCATAGGAAAAGGAAGAACTGATTCAATTTTGGTGTTGATCCAGAGTGGCGTCTGGCCGCCATGGCGAAAAATGTGATTTTGGTGAATAACTACTGAACTAAAATAGATGTCTTTATGTATCCAGTTGCTAATGGTATGTTTTCATGGCCAAGGTATCTAAATATTGACATGAAATAAAGGTAGGAGTAGTATTTATGGTCAAAATGACAATATGGCTGAGGACTGTGGCGCTGGCGGAGGCCTGCGCTCTCCGAGTGCTTTCTAGTTAAATGATTGAAGCGCTTCCCTGTTGAAAGCTTATTTTTGCTCCAGAGGATAATCTATAACAACTTCTCAAGGGTCTGTTTGCTTATCAGTTCATTCTGATATCAACATTAACATCTATAATGATGAACAGACACTAAATTGGGTTTAAGTGATCTAAAAATCAGAGCTGAATATCAGGAGTGTCATGTTTCTGTCACTGTTTTCCAAGGGGAAATTCAGCAGATATCAATAAAGTCAAATTTATTTATTATTTATTTTATTGTTTTTTTGACATGGACACACAGTAACATTGATGCTGTGATATTTAAATACACACGGGTCACAGATCCACTGCTGTCAGTGTCAGTTAGCTCCAGTGACAGAGAAGGCTGAGTGACCAAAGGATGTTTTGCACATTTGAATTCGACAGTTACTGTTGACAGAAGCCCCTGTGTTCGCTCGACTGGAGTTCTGATTCATGCAAGCAAATTCACCAAGCATGGATGGAACTAGATTATTAAGGCATTTGCAAAACATTTTAAGATTACTGTAGGTAATGAAACTTTCAAAGCAAAGCGTGCAGTGTTTCTCTCATACAAGGCAGTGATGCCATCGGACAGGCTTTTTGTCCATGATTTTTATTGTCTGGTTGTCTATGGAGATGACGGGTTTTAGAGTTTTTTTCCGAGGCTTGAGACCAGGAAGTGAGGCAATATGACATATGTGAAAATATCATAGCATGCATGTAAAGTTTGGCTGTATTTAAAGAAAGATACATTCTGATGATCCTGAAACAGTTTACATTAGATTTAACTAATATCAATCCCCACTGCCACTGAACATGTAGACAGCTGCTTTTCCTAAACAAAAATCCACATGTGCTCACTTATTATGTAGCCAGAAAGGAAGGGAAATACTTCAGATTTGATATTGTTAAAAAAATGTTGTGAGGTTTATCACTATTTCCACAATGAAAGAAAGAATGATGTTTATTTGCGCTTTACTTTTTCAGTGTTTGTATAAAACTGTCATGTTTTTTTTTTAATCTTCTTTCTCCATATGCACAAGTAAGTTATTGTTGTGCTTTTTTTCACTTTAAGATGTTTTATTGTTAAAAAATGCTAGGTGACTTACTACATATGTTCACGTTGAAAGTAAATATTTAAAACTTATCAACAAGTAGTTTATTTCTAACCTTACATGCCAGATGGACAGTTCTATATTGAAATTATTTCACTAATCGTTCTGGGGAGGAGCTCTGAGAAAATGTTTTCAGTGGCAGAACCTTCAAAAACAACAGCAGCTTGTGATTGGATGATCGTTTGGCACATCACACTCATCCCGCCCAATCCCTATCAAGCAGTGCTGCTATGACGTAGCATATGTAGCAGCTAAATGCTAACCATTAGCCGCTATGGCTAACAGCTTACAAGAGTAAACAACAGTTAATGGTCGTTAGCCATAGCTGCTAACTGCTGTAAGCAGCTGTTATTAGCAGCTAAGCAGCTACAGCTAATGGCTAACGGCCATTAACTGTTGTTTGCCCTTGTTTGCAGTTAGCCATAGCAGCTAACGACTGTTCGCCAATAGCTTAACTACCTTAGGACGATCGTTTCACATTAAATTATACAACAGATTTATCGTCTAACACATGTGACATGAACCTCGCCAAAGATAATCCCTAAAAAGTAAACTTATGAGGGGAGCAGATTTCTCCAAGTTTAACAGAGTAACCATGATGAGCGCAGGTAAACCGACATTAGCCATCATTATACGTAGAACAGGAAGTGACTTAATTCCCTTCAAGTCACTTCCTGTTGTCATCATGCCTGCAGCTCACTTTGCTTCCACCTCTCTTCCCTGATTGGGCCGTTAAGCATTTAGCGGAGTGAAACTGTCAGACAATGGAGGCTGGCAAGATGGAGATGCATGATTTCAGAATCAGGCAGGTCCATCTGCTGCAAGGCTAGTTTATTACTGCATTTCTACTGTTTACTGAATCAACATCAATGCATTTAAATGAATATTAGATTGTGTTGCATCCATGGATGTATTATAAGAACTGGATAGCGTGGCTCCGCCTTCTACCATGTAATGGATTTGAAGCCAAAATATCCCCCGTCAGGGCGTCACCATTGTGCAGCCAGTAGAGAATCTGGACCATATCTGGACGTAGTTGTTGTAAACGGTCGCAAAACTCCCCAGCATACGCCGTACACAATCATTGTGAAACTGTTGTAAACCACGGTTATTTTTTAAACTCTAATAACTGATGAAAAAGAAACTTTTCAGAAAAAAGAGGACTTGGAAAACACGCAGCCCAATAATACTGTCATATCACCACAGCATACGGATGGGGGAAATATTTGTACGGGGTGTATTATTTTTTTGTTTCACTACGGCCCGTCCAGATGAATGGGGGAGACGGAGATTTGACCTATACTGCAGCCAGTCACCAGGGGTAGCAGTTTTCGTGGTGGCTTCAATTTGAGCCCAGCGACATGGCGTCCATGTTTTTTACAGTCTATGGTTGCGACTTAAAAGAGACATATCATGCTTTTTTTTCCTTTTCACTATGCCAGACTAGGATGCCTGTAAAGCATTTCTGCCCTCAGTACAAGTCACTCAGTTCCTTCATTGCCCCACAATAGCGTTCTCAATATCCTCATTTTCGGCCACTTTCCAAGTCTCGTTGAAACGCTCGGACTGAGGATGACCCTAAAGTTACCTCGCAACGTCACAGCCCTTTGTGCTCTGATTGGTCAGTTCTATCAGGGGTAGAACCAGACTGTCCTTCTACTGTATTTTCCAGCAGGCTCAAAGCAGCGACCGCGTATTGAGTCCCCCTACAGGCTGGAGCTGGTAATGAGTGAAAGTTAGCTAGGGATCTATATACCCCTGCTGGACGGATGTGTTCCTCGCTGATGGTTTGTGGCAAACGGACATCACAGAGGAGGAAGTGTTTTATCAGATTACTCCATAAAAAGAAAGGCACCTCGTGTCGTCACGACGTTTGAAATCTCGCGGACATCTCGCAATGACCTATTTTCAGAGGCATCAAATCTCGTTCTAGGATATCAGAAAAAAAACAATATCTCATTTTTTGAAAATTAAGGGGGTGTAAGGTCTTGTTTTCAAATTTATTATATTATATTTAAGTATTAGATCATGCATCAGCATGATATGTCTCCTTTAAATAATTGAAATTGGATGAAATCTTAGGTTCTTAACAATACCCAGCTCTACTGATGGGGTGAATTTCATCTCCTATAAACCTTTTTTGCAAAGGTTTATGTGTTCTGTTTTTAAGATTTCATTTTAATCCAAACTCAAACCATCTTTTCTCCCACAGCTGCATCTCTACAACCGGGACACCTATGACCTGTGTATCTACTCACACAGGTGGTCCTGCTACCAGGGTCAGTGTGGCAATGACGTCAGACAGCAGAGCATGGCGATAGACAACAGCACCAACGCTCCGTCCAATGAGAGACTGTGGTGTGAGACTGAAACACGCCAGACGAGATACGTCCCCAGTGACAAGCCCTTTCTGTTGAGGTGAGCGGCTCCTCATAATGTCGGTCATGTTGATTTGGTCTTTATTAGATTTTTTAACAAATATTGATGAGTCCATAATTGGCCTTAATTCTGGGGCAGATATATCACCCCTGCGCCACTATACAATTCGTCACTTTACAAGTTCAGTTCAAACCTGCTGGCTGTGGACACATGACCCTGGAATTCCACATAGAGCAAACACACAGCCTGAAGCGTACTACAACAAAACATGACTGCGATTGCATGGTAAATGTCCTCTGGTTCACATTGACCAACTGTTTACCTGATGCCCGTGCCTCCGGTTCTGACACAAAGACAACCTATTGAGAAAATTTATGATTGTGAGTCACTGTGTTTGATTTTGAATGTACTGGATACTTCACACGTTTGCCTTCCTTTTCCAGTGCTTTCTGAATGACTGAAAATTTGACAGCAGATGTACTAAAAATAGACTTGTAACATATCTTAAGTGAATCTGAGTGTACAGGCTGCTTGACTTGAGCACCGACTGTGTAATTGCTCCAATAGACCACAGAGGGTTTAGCAAACTAACTCAATTGAAGTGATTTTTTTTTATAAATATAAACTTTTTTAGGAAGCTTGCATTTTTGTCTATCACACCATTAGTATGAGTTTCCACAATCTCAGGTCTTATTAACAACAGTAATAATATTAATAATATTCTATATACATATTTTTAACACAAAACAGTGAAGCTTTTAAATATACTCTCTTAAGTGTTAAAATTCTAAAAATACATGGAAAGGTTGACTGTATATTTCAGGCCGGATAAATTTAAATGGGCTGTCTTGTTTAAAATGCAAAAAATATTTATATTTATTATTTTTACTGCAGTTATTCTGAAGCTGATATTTTCTGTCACTTGGCTCAAATTAATTTGAACTTTTGAGGGTTTCTCTCATAAACAGAACACATCAGAATCAGAACACATTTTGCTGATGATCAAACTTTAAGCTAAAATACATTTAGCAAGACTGTATTTAATGATCTTGACTTAGAATTCAACCGAAAACATATTTTTTGTTCAGTCTAATAATTTAAGTTTTTTTCCAGTTTATTTTCTACTCAGTCCAAGTGAGGTCTTCATAGCATAGTTGGAAAGATGCTACTGTAAAATATGCCATGGTCATTCTGTTATGGTTTTTAAAGAGTTTTTTTTTCTCTCACAAAAATAGGACTGCCAGCTGTTGTTGGATCAGTGTACGAAACTCTGTAAAGAGCTGGAGACTTTTGACTCACGTGGATTTGGGCAGAAGATCAGACACCAATCAACCAAACAGATCCCCTGACATTGCCATCGTACCTGTGCTACGGTAAGTCCCCCACTTTAAAGATTTAAATCTTGTCTGAATTTGGGTTCACTGGTTGCCCAGTCAGCTCTGTGATAACTGTTCATTGTTGAGGCGAATTCAACAGTCTGGGTTTGTTACCCTGAGCAAATGAGCTGGATCTACTGATGTAAGGGTGGCATGACAATCCGTGTATGGTTCGTTCTTTCGTTATTCTGTTTCAAAACAAAATCAAAAAAACGAAAAAACAGTCTTGTTTTTTTGTTTTTCTGTTTTACAACCAAAACAGAAAAACGGAACAACAGAAAACAGAAAAACAATGTTTTTCCTGTTCTGGTTTTAAAAATGGAAAAACGAAAAATAAAAAAAATAATAAGATTTTGTTTATATTCTTTCTTTTTGTGAATTTTGGCTATTGCAGTATTGAGGAAAATTAATGAAGGCGGCTTTTAACAGCTTTATATAAAAATAAGATAAATAACTCACACTGAAGGTTTATACAGACATGTTCCTGAGCTTTTTTAAAACAGGTCGCTGACGATCCACTGCACTCCATCGCATCCGCGCGCATTTGCGCACTCCCGTGAGTGTATGAGACAGCATCAGTCAGTGCACAGTCTGCTACTGTCTGATCTGCTCACAGATAAACCAAGAAACATCAGAACAGATGATGAAAATAAGCTTTTTTTCTCTCGCTTTTCACCTGTTCCGCGCGCTATGACTCATTTCATGCGTAACGGCTTTGCGCCTTTCTCTTCCGCAGCGCTCTCTCATCAGTAAAGAGGCATTTAGAATTATCAGAAATAAAATAGCCTTTACCCATAATTACTTCAGTGTCGGCTCACTTAATGTGACATCAGGTGTAAAAACACCAGATTGTGCTATGGGAACTTCTCCAACGTTGTCTGACCAGTCGGGGTTTCCTTAGCTACGTCAGCTACGCAGTTTCTACGGCCGTTTCCATGACGATGCACGTCCATCAGCTTTCGGGAGGCGGGTCTAAATTCGAATTTAAACAAACCCTCCACTTGTCTTCTCCCACATCGCTGACTACACCTTTAATGTGACATCAGGTGTAAAAACACCAGATTGTGCTATGGGAACTTCTCCAACATTGCGCAGCATGTTTTTGGTTCCTTCGTGTTATTAAGACCCTCTTCACGTCAGCCTTGAAACTCTTTCACCACCACAGAAGCACTTTGGTTAATCAGATGTGCACTGATTAGTTTCATAACTTAAAAAAAAACTCATCCATGTTTAAAATCAAAATATCCCACAAAGAATTTAAACAAAATCTTATATGTTTATTTTTCGTTTTTCCATTTTTAAAACCAGAACAGGAAAAACGTCATTTTTCTGTTTTCTGTTATTCCGTTTTTCTGTTTTGGTTTTAAAACAGAAAAACAAAAAAACAAGACCGTTTTTTCGTTTTTTTGATTTTGTTTTGAAACAGAATAACGAAAGAACGAACCATACACGGATTCATGACATCACATTATGTTTAGTTTATTCAGGGGTGGGGGTTCAGCGAATGCTGTAGTGATCTGTTGCATGGAGACACACTAAACAGACTCAAAGATGGATTAAAGGGCATTACATGATCTCCTGAAGCAGCATGGGTGAGTCAGGAGATCATGCCTGAAGCTTTTCTTTCATTGTTGTATTTCTAACAGAGTTCCGAAGAACTGTCCACGGACCTACAAGCTGACAAACTATGATCCGGATGGTGACAAAGTCCGATGCCGATATGGAAGTCAGAGCAATGTAGAGTGCAGTGGATGTTCCCTGCCGTCAGGCTTCAGCTTGGATGAGGTTAGAAATAAGATTTTACAACACAGTTCCTGCTTGGGTTGGGTCTTTAACAGTGCTTTTTTCCCCTCTTTTTCTGTTTACGGTTTTATATATATATAAAACTGGAGCACAAAACAGGGAGCACATTACTCCCATCCTGGCCTCCCTGCACTGGCTGCCAATGCATTTTAGAGTTCATTTTATGATTCTTTTATTTGTTTTTAAATCTTTACATGGTCTGGCCCCATCTTACCTCTCTGAGCTTCCTCACCCCTACACTCCTGCTCGGTGTCTAGGTCAGCTGATCAGCTGCTCCTGGAGGTACCGATGTCCGAACGGAAGCTCAGAGGGGACAGACCTTTTAATGTGGCAGCCCCCAATTTGTGGAACGAGCTTCTCGTCCACATCAGACAAAGCTCTTACTGTCTATTTTTAAAACTTGTCCCATTTTTATTCCTTGGCTTTCGACCCTGCATGAGAACCAAATTAAGTAAAAGCAAATCATAAAAAAACACTTTTTTGTGTTTTGTTTTTATGGTTTGCTTTTACTTATTGTTTCTACTGTTTTTAAATTAGTTTTTAAAAACATTGAAACAATTGTTTTAGCATTTATATCTGCTTTATTTTATCCATTGTTTGAAATTAATTTCTGTTTGTTTTGTTTTGTCTATTTGTGTACAGCACTTTGTTTAAGCTGTGGTTGTTTTTGAAGTGCTTTATAAATGAAGATGAGTTGAGTGTATATATATGTATATATATATATATATATATATATATATATATATATATATATATATATATATATATATATATATATATATATATATACATATATGTATGATCATATTATCTTTTTGAAATACGACTAATTTTTTATTCCTTGTTATAATTATCCACATCATATGCAGCCTAATCTGTACATACAAATGTATACATGTATAGGTGACGGTGTATGTATATTTACTTACACGTATAAAGAGAATCTCTTTGTAAACTCTAGTGACGGGGAAAACTGTGGAAAGATGTTTATCTATTGCAGAAAAGCATTTGTTTTTTTTCTTGTATATATTTTTCACTATTCAACACAGTCTTTCTCAAAATGTCAATCACAATAAATAACTTAATGGCCAAAAAAATCGGCATGAGTTCAGACACATCCTAGTTTGAAAACAGCACAGTCCAGGCTAAATCGGGGCATTTTGGTCCGTAGATCAGATCAGATCAGAGTTGATACTAAATATTTTGGTATTTCATTTCATTAGTCAAGATAGAGATAAGGCCTGTCCCAAATAGGAACATATTGGTGTTGTTTGGTTATTTGTTTGGACAAAAGTCCATTAAACAGCACGATCCAGGTTAAACCACATTGCTTTTATCAGGAGTCCAGTTTCCCTAACTTTAAGTCTCTGTGGTGCAACCAAACAAAGACGTAAAACAAGTTGCATCTTAACTAGTTTCTAGTAGGTTTTAGTGTGGACCTCACAACAGAACTTAGACCTTATGCAAAGCTGTTGTAACAGGCTGCTGACGTGTGGATGTTCTCCACCTTTCGCTTTTGTAGGATTCCTGTAAATTGCACTACAAAAGCACCACTTCTGACTACAGGAGTTTTGCATTTGAGATGGTGGTGGAGGACTTTCCACAGAGGAAAATTTCTCTGACCTACTCAGATGGATCCACGTCCATCAGACCAGTCAACTCTCAGACCACACCTCTCAGCAGACTCCCGATGCATTTCTCTTTCATTGGTGAGTCAATATACTTTGTCTTCATCATTAAGTGACGGTATTTTTTTCTTGTTGATGTAAATGTCATTGCATTGCAGCCTCAGGGTAGCCATGTTTTCATGTGAAATAATGCTGACCGTAGGTTGCTTTCAGTTGATGGTGAATAATGGAGTTGTGCTGGGATGATGTAATTTTGAGGGCAAATTTTTAAGATAGTATCTAGCTGGTTCCCTCAGCTGTGAAAGTCTGAGATTGGTCACTGTGTTCTTGGATCATTGTGAAAAATAAAGTCTGAGGAGAACAAAAGTTAATGACACTTTAGCTTGGTCATGTTTTTTCAGCTCAACATTATCAGCGAGAGTAAAATGCCATCAGGAAGCTATTATGGATCGACAATACGGCAGTTTGTCTAAGAAGCATGAACCACACCACCAAAACGTAACACCATGTTGAAACCATTTGTTTGATAAATTTCTCCTAATCTAATGACCTGATCAAGTTGTTGCCCATGGCTGTGGCCATAATGTATGCCTTACTGTTGATTGAAAAAATATAAAGCTAAAAGCAAACTACTACCTGTAAATATCCAAAAATTACTCACAGAAAGGAAGGCGGCACACAATTTAGGGGGTAAATTTAGCTTTGAAGTCACGAGGGTGTGGACAGCAAGGAAAGTTTTTGTATTTCTGTCTGTGGTGTGAAATTGTTGAATAGTCTGAATATGGAGATTCAGAAATGTCATTAAATAAAATTAATTAAAATAACAATGTAGGTATATCTTCATGTGGCAAATATGGTTGGTGAAATTTAAGAAGTTGAATACATATCAATCAGGAAATATAGTATTTGACTTTCAATACCTAATGGAGGAAGGGTGGAATTTAATACGTTTTGTATTCATTCCCATTTCTTTTTGAGCATGTAAAGACACAAACTGGTGTTGTTTTCTTTAAAGGTGACCTTTGGTTGTTGACTTTTATGTTATCATTTCTGCTACATTTGTATGTACGTACATTATATATGATTTATTTCTTACTTAACTACTACTACTTAAAATGATCTGAAATGAGTGAGATTTGCATCAAATATTGCCCCTTTTTTCAATTTCAAAGCAGTGACTTGCTTTGCCAAAGGATGGTTGCTGTTGATCAGCTAACAAAGACAACAAATACAACAATTTTTTGTTTTTTAATAATCAATAATACATACACCAACTTGGCCAGGCACAAAGTTCATGCATTATTATCAGCAGTGATTCAAGAACACAGCTATAATCAAGGCTTTTAGTCGAGGAAACTGGCGCACTGGTGGCCCCAGGGTTGGGTTCAGTAAGCTAATTCAAGGTTTACTTCCAATGGCAGGGTTCATGGGCTGGAATTATCAACATTTCAAAGTCACAGGGCTTTGTCGATTTTGTTTTTACAGTCAGCGAGCCACACACAGTGCATGCAGATTGAACTAAAACAGCGCATTCTGTGCAGGACTGGAACGGAGGGGTTTGTAGGCATGCCAAGAAACTTCAAAATATGTTTTGGGACATATTTGACATGTGTGAAGTTTAGGAAAAGAGTAAAATGTGGACTAATTAGATTAATTTAACCGTAAATCATTGTAAAACATGCAAACTAACTGACTGACAGGCCTGTCTTCACCGGTGTGTCCCATTTACCTCAGAACTCAAACACTGGAAGTGGAAATAATGTGACATTCCAGTTAATTATTGTCCAATTACAAGCTGGTTAAGTTGTCGTAGTTGAAGAAAGTCCACTTTCCAGTAGAATATTCCCACAAAAGGGGGGGGGGGGCTTTATTCAATGATCATCTGAAACAAATGACTTCTGAGGTCAAATGGAGTGCACCATATGATGAAAGTCTTCAGAGTTTTTGTTGGCAGAGGGCTGTTTACCAAACAGTCTAGTTCTTCTTGACTTCAGTAGAATAAAAACTATTTCTGCGTTGTTACTCCAGTGGATAGCGCTGCTCCTTCATGTACACCTGGACTTTATCTTCCCAAGTATGTGAGCCCAACACCCGAGGATGGCACCATGATTCACGCAGAGGTCGACAAGGAGGTGATGATTAAAGTCAAAGCAACATCTTCAGTTTCAACGTAAGTGAAATCCAGACTCTTTATTTAGCTGAACCCCCAAGAATAAAACTAATGTTTATTGACAGTTGTGATTCAAAAACTCCCAAAACTATTGGCAAGCTCTACAAAATCTTGAAAATTTATCAGATTATATTGAACAACACTGGGAAAAAGAAGCCATTATCAGCATCTCAGAGGATGCATGGCTCCAGATCAGGGAAATGCAGCTCACTCCCACCAAATCTTTCTCCTTTCTGATTTCTGCTGTAAGAATAAGAAGATTCTTTGTTACTCCAAATCAGAAAGCAAGAGAGAGTATTCATTGCTATTGCACCTTTTTATGCAAGAATGGTGCATGGAGTGTTGAAGAGCGCAAGCTTTTGAGTCCGGGGTCCAGGGTGAAAAGTTTCCAAAACCTATCATTTTCCTCTCTGTGTAAGCAGGGATTAGTGTTGCCAGAGAAATTGGGAACACATAGCGCATGTGCAGATGCATCTTATGTCCATCGATCAAGGAACACTTGTGCTGCTAAGAGTGTTCAATTTGTTACTGCTCCTCCAACAAAATGTGGATTTGCTGTGTCAATACTCTGACCAGCAGTGATGCATTTGTTATATCCGCCAAGGTATGGGTCAGCACAATGCTGACTCATGCTGTGACACCACCATCTACCAGCCTATCATGCATCCATGTAAACGTAGAGCCCCGTAGAAAACGCAAATGAAAAACCTCTCAGTTTCTGGTCACGTTGGCCTAAGTGCCAACTAATCTGTTTGCTGGAGGGAGAGTAGAGCAAAATTCCTGAAGGCCTCAAGAGAAGGGGACGCATATCTTCTGAAAATACACTTGGCAGCAAGTAAAAAAAGTAAATTGCTAAATGTTGGCCTCAGAAGAAAAGAATCCTCCTTTGTAAATATTCTCCATTTGCAACTTGGAATAAATTATTTTTTTAATTCCAAAGGAAGAAAGGAGAGGAATACTGGAAAAAATGGGATTTGCTCAATTTATATAAATATGAAGTCTCTTGACATTTATCTATCTGAATGTGTCTGTTAATTTTATGTACTGTGTATGAAAATTGTTCTTTGTCCTCATTTGTTTTGGATTTCTGTTATAATGAAAAAAAATATAAGTAAAAAAAAAGGTAAGCGAAATCAGTCTTTGCAAGGAGGTCAAACAGTTTTATTATGTTGTCATGCTGTAATATTAAAGTGTTCTGGTTCTTTGATTTCAGAATAGACAATATCGTCTTCAGTGGGCCACAGAGGACCAGAAAGGCCAAGAACACCCATAACGAGTTTGTCATTTCATGGACACCAACTTCAGAGGATCTGGGACATTACTATGTCATCTGCTTTGCTGTTGAATCAAAGTGGGGGTGAGTTTCTGGTTTCTCTTTTGTGACAGTTTAGCAAAGACTCATCAACCATAACGGGAACTGGCCAGTAGCCAAGAGGCCAAAGACCTGAAGATAGCCCAGGCTAGTGACTGGATAAACAAAACAATCAGATAATACTTTGTTATTCTGCCATTTTGTTTTCCCTCCTGATGTGTTTTCATGATGTAAAGAGGACAGAACAGGCAAAGACATGGAGACACTGTTGACTTTAGGTTCCAGGATACTGTCTGACTTCCCAAACTCTCCTCCTTAAAGTTAAAGCTCGGGTTACTTGAAGTGTGGTTGCTTGAGGTATATGAGCCCAAACGTGGGCCACAGTCACAGCTCAGTTCTCTTTCTGCTGAGAGAAAACTAGGGACAGATGCTAACACTAAACATTGCTATACTTGGTGCCAAACTCTTTGCGTTATTAAACTGTTGGAGAAAACAAGTTACAATAACATGGCAGGTTCTCGTAACTGTTACAAATAGCCTCTGTTTTCACATTTATTAAAGAAAAGTCAAGTTTTTCCCCATATCTTTGTCATAAAAGGCTCTGTTTTTATCCTATTTTGTGGACTTTAAACACCACACATACAGTCCTGCTCAGTATTATTGGCACCCCTTATTTTCATTACTTTAACAATATCTTCAGAAATAAACTGAAATGTAACAAATTTATGTCATCAGGGTCTTTTAATTGAAGGTCCAAAATACTTTAACAAAAAAAAACATTTTTACAAGTTACATATTGTAATTTCAAAGAGGGAACTGAAAAAAGCATGTGCAGCAATAATGGCACCCCTCTTTAGTATTTTGTTGCACACCCTTTGGCACTGATGACAGCCTCCAAATGTTTCTTCATCTATAAGCTTCTTGCACTTCTCAGCTGGTATTTTCTCCCACTCTTCCTATGCAAATAGTTCAAGCTCTTCAACATTTGCAGGCTTCTTTTCCCCAATGGCAGATTTCAGCCATACCAAAGATATTCAATTGGATTGAGATCAGGACTCATTGCTGGCCATTTTAAAACAGACCATTCTTTCCTTTTCATCCATTCCTGCGTGCTTTTGGATGTGTGCTTTGGGAATTTGTCTTGCTGGAGGACCCACTATCTTCGACTCAAACCAAGTGTTCTTACACTGGGTTGGACATTTTGCTCTAAAATTTCTTGATAATTATCTGATTTCATGATTCCTGCGATACAGTCAAGGCCTCCAGTACCCGATGCAGCAAAGCAGCCCCAAACCATTATGGAACCTCCACCATGCTTAATTGTTGGTAGGGTGTTCTTTTCCTTGTAGGCTTCAAGTGGTTGCAATTAAAACTGCCTATTCTAAATATGACTGTATGATCATAATAGCTAATGAAGTATAATTTACAAAACTTAATATGTGAACATTACTTCTGCCAAGTTTTAGTCCGATAAAATGATGCAGAGCAAAGTTAGAGAGGTTTGTAAAGAAACTGTAGTCACATTGTGCACTTAAACTTCATGAATGCCAATAATGTGGGACTGCATATGTGACTAATGTCCACTTTCATGATTCAAATATAATTTTTGGTTGTGGCTGTGGGGGGAGTAGGATCAAGTGGATCCCAGATTTCTTTAGGGGCACTTGAAGGTTGTAGATCAGGGGCAACAAGCAATGTTAATCCGGCCTTGTGAATCAGTATGTTGGGCCAAGTAATGCAACCTTTTGGTGCCACAGACAAAATATTATGATATCTAGCTCCAGAAGCAGAGCTGAGGCACACAAGAGCCAGGACTGTGCACTGTGCCAGAGATCATTACTTACTTTCACAACATCCTGGGCCCTATTTTGACGGCACACCAGTGAAGCGTATAGGGTCCAAAGTGTAAAATGTGTGTTCTTGATGCTTTTCAGGTCCAGTGTTTATCAGACGGAAATGAGGTGTGTAATCGTGGGTATTGCAAATAAGACAGGTGAGTGTTTGTGCCACCAAATGTTATTGTAGGTGTTCCTCCCTCAGTGGCGGTGCGTGATGTGATACATTTGTTTGAAATTTCTTTGTGATGGTGGACGTCTTTGTCTCTATAGCAAAACACATTTATCTTTAGATACAGATAAAATAACCTGGACCTGAAACTTTTGATCAAATTATACTTCTTACCTAGAAAAATTGTGTATTTTCTGCTCAGAATCATCCCAATATCACTCAGTCCTGACTCTGAGGAGACATTCATGTTATTTGGGGCTCTTTGAAAGAAACCATTACATTTTTGGATGAGAATGTTGACATCGAGTTGATACAAGACCAACGTTCTGAGCCGATTAGGTCAAAATTTAAAGACCCTATTTTTTCCTGTAAGGGTTCGCACCTTCATAAGTGTCAAATAAGTTTGTTTTTAAGTGCAGCTTGAAACTATGAAGTAATATCATATCAAACCATAAGTTTGATCACGTGATAAACCGTTCAATAACTTTCAATAGTCCATCTACAATTGTGGAATAAAAGTGTTTGGATCGGAAGTGTTTGGGGAAGGCAGAGCCTTTCAAAAAGCATTTCCTCAAGTGACTGGATAATCAATCAATCACATAATGCAGAAGCAAAGGGGCTACTGCCACAGTGTAAAGGAGGGAAACATGAACCACTTCATAGAATTTTGAATGTAGTCGGTGTTTCTTTAACATTTGATAAAGAAATGTAGTCCAGATCTGATTAAGTTGTTAGTGAAGCTATTAGCCTCTTTGCTAATCTCTGTACGAGCAGTCACTTCCTGCTGTTGTTGTTGTAGATTACACTGTAAGATTATATGATGGTCATATGACAGTGCTGATATTGTGATGACCCACAAATATAGATTTATGCAAATAAAGATTGGTATTCTGAATCTATATTTAGCAGAAACAAATGTGCTGAGGACAGAATTATGATCTGGACATCCATGGGTTTGTCTCTATCATAAATTCTTATTTTTAGTCCCTTTGTTTCTGCCTGGATAGATACATCACTGGATGTGTGTGTATATATACATATATAGCTCCAGTCTGCTCTATTATAAAATGTCTTGAGATAACACTTGTTATACACTGGAGCTATACAAATATGGACTGACTGATTGATTGCTATGCTTGATGAAGAGAGAAGAACTTTGCCATTGTATCTGTAACTTGAATTCTAATAAAATACATAAAAAAGATTTTAATACTGCACTGTTCCAATCATATTTCAATCAGTCAATCAATCATTCAATCTGAATTTGGATAGTGCCAAATCATAACAAATGAAATTATAGCTCAATTTAAAAGTTGTGAATTAAAATTGGTAAGTAAAACTAAAGGTCTGAAAAAGAGTCCTACTCCAGCCCTATTCTTAAACACAAAGTGCTTTTCAACGCTAACCTTGCTAACCAAAAAGTGTGTTTAATTTGATCTCTGGGGTTAAAAAAAAGTCAGTGTTGCAAATTCGATAGATCAAGAGTGGTGCTGCCTTGAGTCAGAAAGTTGGAGAATCTTAATTGATCAGCTTGTAACTTCAATACGACCCTACTTCTTTCTTCAACTTAATGTCAACACCATAGAAATCCAGAAATAACAGCATCCATCAGTAAATACAGTTAAGACTAACATGAGATAAAAGAACACGTTACATCAGACTGAACCATGCTGTATTTATTTTAGATATTTTAAATGCCTCAGGTATCACAAACTTGAGTTGATTTTGTGTTAATAAAAGGTTGGACTAGACAAGTTCTGGACTTCATGCTCCACCTCCTTTTTTATCCAAGATTTCTTTAGTATTTTTTGGCAAAGAATCCAACAAGGGTTGCAAACATGGTAAACCGACTGTAGCAGCTTCATGTTCTCTAATTATCCCACTCACTACATTCATATTCAAAATGTAAATCAAAACTAGTCGTGCAAAGTCATACCAGGATTACCAAGAATACAGGGAAAAGTGACATATTGAATGCTGAGCAAATAAATTAAAATAAGTGGTAAATTAATAAGTATAGACTGTATTACATGGCCAAGAGTGCTTCAGCCTTTTTGAACAAAAAAAAATCTCCTTTGGACAAGTGTGCGGACCTCTTATTTTATTTTATTTTATTTAGTCTCAAGATGCCAATGAGAGCGTGCTCTCATTTCCAATGACGTCGAGAGTACATAAAAACAGTAATTGCAAGACAATGAGGCAAGAAGCAACAGAGAAGTAAAATTCAAGAACAGTTACAAACATGAACATAGTGGTTCTTTATCATATTTTGAAACTGTCCTATGCTAATAAGTAAACTGAGTTTTAGTGTTTGCAGTATAGTGTCCCAGCTGTGGGCTGCACAAAAGTTGAAAGATGTTTTTCCGATTTTGCTGTGGACTCTTGGAACATCGAGCATTAACCAGTAATTGGAACGAGTTTGGTAGTGGTTTGTGGTCATATTTAATAGAGAGGTTAGATACTCTGGCAAATGTCCATGAAGAGCTTTGTAGATGAAAAGTGACCAGTGCCTGTCTCTTCTAAATGACAAAGAAGACAAGATGCTAACGCTGAACATTGCTGTACATGGTGTTTTAGCTTTTTGCTTTGTCTTGCCATGTGTTTCCTCATTTTAAAGATGAAAAAACTGAGAAAAGTGTGAAAAGGATGCAAGTTTTTTTCTTTTCTCACAAAAAATGAATGTCTCGTTCAAGTTGAGGCCCATGTGATCTGTAGCCAGACTGAGATCAGAGTGGAGATTGATAAATCGACGTTCCCTCGACTCAGTGAGGACCACCTGAAGCTCAGTGACCCCTCCAATGTCGTCTGCAACCTGACGGCTCACTCCAACAGCACCCATGTCATCGGCATCTTCCCCCTCAGTGCCTGCGGCACTGAGATCGAGGTGATGTTGGAGCATTTGTTTCTCTTTTTGTCTGTGTTTTCTCATCTCATGATGAGCCTCAGCACTGAATCCATGACTTTCAACCCTGCAGGAGGATGATGAGTACCTGAAGTTCAAGAATGAAATCACCACATTCGATGACAAGAGAGACGTGGTCACCAGGAAGCACCTGCTGGAGGTCCAGTTCTACTGTCAGTACCCCAAACGAGGTAATGTGACCCAGAGCTTCACGGCACACAGGAAGAGCGTCACCGTGTGGGAGAAAGGCTTCGGCAAGTTCACCTACCAGTTTGAGTTCTACCCCAACGTTAAGTACCATACCATGATTGATCCAAACTCCTACCCTCTGGAGTATAAACTAGGGAGTCGGATCTACATGCAGATCGAGGCCACATCTTCAGTCAACAACACAGAGCTGTTTGTGGAGTCCTGCCGGGCTGCACCATATGACAACCCCAACTACAGGCCAGTCTACTCCATCATCGAGAACGGGTAAGTATAACTATGCCCGGGTTACCTGTTTTTACATGATTTGTTCCTTATGAAGCTTTTAAGGATGAAATGCTAATGAACCCACCATCCACCTTTGTAAGACTTATCAGATAAACGATGACACTATGAAGCCACTGTGGCACAAGGACAGTGTATAACATGCAGAATTGAAGCAAAACAAACAAAAGAAGCAAAGTCCTCTGATTCTGTAAAAATACTTAAGAGTTCTTCACAGCTGCACTGGTTTTACATCAAGCTCAAGCTAAAGTTTTGAAGGGTTTTAATGTGTGAACTTTTATATTCTCTCTTGAGGTGCATGGTCGACTCAACTACACAAATCCATTCCGCTGACCATCAGAATCACTTCCAGTTCAGCATGGAGGCCTTCACGTTCATTGGATTGCACGACCAGGTGAGAAATGCACTGATTTGACAGTATTTGAAATATTTTCCTGACTAAAAGTTGCACTTTTTTCCATAGTTTGGCTCATTCTGAGACCTACAGACAGGTGCTTCTTATGTATCAAAACATAGGAAATTCAACGTTTTCAAACATTTAATTCATACTGACGGACATGAACCAATGGGAGCAAACATTACCGTCTACAGCTGTGGGAGGGGGATGTAGGCAATACTAGACATAAACACAATGCCTCCTAAATGAAAATCCTTTTCTAACAAACTGCAGGTAGTTAAATATGCAGCTGCTATCAAGCAGAAATAAAGTTTGGAGTGAGTGAGAAACTTGTGAGGAACTGACGAAAAGCAGAGGTTACTCTTTCTCTAATGAAGAAAATGAAGAAAGCTTGATGGCCAGAGCTGGAGGAATGAGTCTTGAGATCGATGCTTTAACAACATGCTGCAGGAGAGACTTGTTATAGGCTCATTTATGCTCAACGTTGAAGACGGATTCAGTTCCTGACTGAACCCCCTGTCCATGCTCTATGACCATTTTGTCCATATTTCTGAATGTTTCTATATAGCTTAGGGATACAGCAGTACCACTGGAAACCATTGGGCAGTTGCTGTTACCCCCCATTACTCTAATGAGACACGAGGAAGAAATCATGGTCGAATTTTTTTGTTTTTTAACTTTTTATTTGGTAATTTTAAGAGTGTACACAGGCTAAACCTGAATTATGTTGATCTAAATAACACTGGCATTACAGGTTAAATGTACAATTATACTTTCCTGTGAAATAAAAGTATAGGGTTACATACACAAACAAGAGTTAATCAAACAAGGAAGATTTTTGTACAAGTTATACACCAGCTCAAATTCATAGCTTATGTATATCCTTAACCAAAATAAACAAAAAAACAAAACACTGGACAAAGAATAAAAAAAAAACAATGACTAACAATAAAACAAATCAAACAGAACAGTACTGGCATTATGGATCTTCTTGTAATTATTTCTGGATTCCCCCCCCCATTACAACTGTTTCTAATACTGTTTTTCAAGTATTATTATAATTGCTGTAGTTCATTTATCTTTTTCCATCGCAACTCAAAAACATCACTGATATATACTTATCGGGGTGGAGGTGGGGGCTGGGGGGTCCCAAGAGTAAGTTTTGGAGGTCTAAGGAATGGTTGCATTTAAATATCTTTCCCATTTACTCTTTAACTGCGGACCAATGTTCTTCCAGAACCGGACATGAGTACAGGATATGAGTATGGTTTGCCTTACTTTCTCCACAGTTGCACCAGCATACTGGTGTGATATTACTATTGAATTTTGATTGAATAATAGGAGTTATAAGTCTGAAGTTTCCAGGAGAATTCTCTCCAAAATTGAGAGTAAGTTGTTTTCCATGTGTTAAAACACATGTTCTCCCAGTCTTATTCTGTTATATTTATGTTTAATTCATTTTCCCAGTTAATCAGTGCTTTGGGTTTACCCCCTCCACCAATAATTCTATAAATTCTTCCTAGTATATTCCTAAAGCTAGTTTTATTGTATGTGTTGGCTATGTACATAACTAAGGGGTGAATATCATTTAGTGTTTTATGGTTGCTCATCAAATTCATGAAGTAACTCCTTAGTTGGAGATATTTAAAAAACTGAGTATTTGGGAGATTAAATCTTTTTACAAGGTTCTCGAAGGTATCCACCCCCTTATCTGTACTCATCTGAAGGTATCTAGTCAAGCCTTTTTCAGCCCACTATTTAAAGGGTCATCTATCATACTCTGCTTAAAGTTTGTGTCACTTGCTATCTCTCGTAAATACACCAGAAGTTTTTTGAGGGTTTTTGTTTGTGTGGCTTTTATACAAGCCCTAAATGTGCTATTGGTGGAACTTTTTGAGGACAAACTCCTCAAGTAAGTTAGAAATTACAAACATCTGTATGTTACGTCGCCTGGACACCGGGACAAACAAATGCAACAGCTGGGAGGACACTGGATTGCAATTAAATATCAGTTGGCCAGCAGAGAAGAAGTGGAGGTCTGTGCGAGACAGATTTGTAGTAGTGCCCCCTGGTGGATGTATTGGTTAACAGCAATGCCAACGGGAAGTATGCGGTGGGCCTTCTTTGTGTTACTGCTTCATACAAGGCAACCACCTCTGAGCATCTGAGCAATAAATTAATGGGATTTATATTCCGGTGGGACTTAAATACGTTTTTTTCCATTCATGATGCATTTTTTGGCTGATGCGACTTATACTCCAAAGAGACTTACGGTCTAGAAGATACGGGAAACAAGATAAGAGAGCTTTCAGTCTTTAACTGGTTTGGTTAATGTTAAGTCTGGTGCATACTGACAGCTAGTTTGTTTGGTTTGCTGAGGGGTGAATGCTTACATGAACTCTGGCTTTGACCAAAGACCTGAGCTAAGGCCAGCTTGAATACAAGGTCTTGAATCAGTCAGAGAGTTTGGAGTCCTGTTGGTGATCATTAGCCTGACAAGCTAGATGTGCTGTTCTATGTGTTTCACTGGCCCGTCTAAGAAAGAGCCCACTGGAGGTGTTTAGAGATGGACAGAACCTTTCAACGCATATCTAGCGAGTGACTGGCTAGTCATTACATGCCAATCAGATAGTGTACTAGGCATATGCTGCTGTGGCGATGTAAAGGACAAAATTTAATCCACTTCCTAAACAAACCGCTGACAAAACATATCTGAAATGGAGCAAAAAAATCCTTTCTATGGAGAAATTTTTATTTAGTCTTCATTAATAGAGACATGTAGTTCAGATCTGATAAAACCACTACCAAGCTGTTAGCATCAATGCTAATCTCTGTCCGAGCAGCCACTTTCTGTTGTCGTCCCGCTTGTAGCTCCACTCCGCTGATTGGGCCACTCACAACTGTTTGTAGATTGGAGCTTGGCAAGACAAATCTGCCTGACTACAGACATTGAATCAGGTGGATCCATCTGCATGGCAAGGTTAGGTGAGCATGCAGTCCGAATAGAGCAAGTGCTGAAAACACCGACTTGAACCTAAAAGAAGTGGATTGGGGTTTGAAATTGGAAGGATATAGCCTGTAACAGAGTAACCAAACAACTTCAGTTATTTGCATGTATGGTTGAAGACCATTGGAGTTTGTGTTTTGGAAAAAGTGACGCCTTAATCCATACCCAGCTATGTTCCTCTGGGGCAGAGCTGAGAAGTTTCATCACTGGCAGTTATATTTACAAGAGCTGAAGGCCTCGCTCAATCGAGCTTCAAAAATCAGAACTGTCCTTTTAACATCCACGAGGTTAAGTGATTACATATTACTTAGATAGATGTGTCAATTCAGCCTGAACGAGCCTGCTTACAATTTACCTCCATCACATTGACCTAATATTAACTGATAAGATAAGATAAGATAAGATAAGATAAGATAAGATAAGATAAGATAAGATAAGATAAGATAAGATACACCTTTATTAGTCCCACAGGGGGAAATTCCAGATTTACAGCAGCAGCAGGATACAAGAGAAAGAAAAGATATACAAATGAGACTATAAGTAATAAGAATAAAAATACCAGATAGCATAAATACAACTCAATGAAAATAAATGAAAGAGCATGAGCCTTTCAGCAATATTAACAATATTAACAATATATAAAACATCTGATGAGAATAAGTAAAATGAAAAGAAAATAGGTGAAAAAGCCTTAGACTTCCAGCAGTATTAACAATATTACAATTATTAACAATATATAAACAGATCTGAATGAGAATAAGTGAAATGAAAATGAAAATAAATGAAAGAGCATGAGCCTTTCAGCAATATTAACATCATTAGCAAAATATAAAGATCTGAATAAGAATAAGTGAAATGAAAATTAAAGTAGATGAAAGAGCATGATCCCATCAGCAATATTAACAATATTAACAATATTAACAACATATAAAAAGATCTGAACAAGAAGGCTGAGTTTGGAATCCTTACACTAAAAAATACAGATTATTGCACACTGGAGAGGTTTTTGTTGTACAGTCTAACAGCTGCAGGAAGGAAGGACCTGCGATACCTCTCTGTCACACACTTCGGGTGGAGCATCCTGTCACTGACAGAGCTCCTCAGTGCAGTCAGTGTGTGTTGGAGGGGGTGAGGGTCTCTGTCCATGATCGCGGACAGTTTGGCTGTCGTCCTCCTCTCCATCACCTCCTCCACAGGTTCGAGAGGGCACCCCAGGACCGAGCTGGCCTTCTTTATGAGTTTGTCCAGCCTCCTCCTGTCAGCTGCTGTGATGCTGCTCCCCCAGCAGACCACTCCATAAAAGATGGCAGAGGCCACAACAGAGTCGTAGAAGGTCCTCAGGAGTGCCCCCTGCACCCCAAAAGACCTCAGCCTCCTCAGCAGATAGAGTCTGCTCTGACCCTTCTTGTAAAGTGCAGCAGTGTTAACAGTCCAGTCCAGTTTATTGTTGAGGTGAACACCCAGGTACTTGTAAGAAGTCACCATCTCGATGTCCCTTCCCTGGATGTTCACGGGTGATGGGGGGGAGTGGGGGCGCCTGCGGAAGTCCACAACCAGCTCCTTGGTCTTTCCAGGGTTGATCTGCAGGTGGTTCCACTGGCACCAGTCCACAAAGTCCGTGATGTCATCTGTACGACCTGTCGTCCCCGTCTGTGATGAGGCCGACAATGGCAGAGTCGTCAGAGAACTTCTGCAGATGGCAGGTGGGGGACAGGTGGGAGAAGTCTGCCGTGTAGAGGGTGAAGAGGAACGGCGCCAGCACCGTACCCTGTGGGGCCCCTACGCTGCAGAGGACAGTCTCCGACACTCCGTCCCGGGTCCTCACGTACTGTGGGCGGTTTGTGAGGTAGTCTGTAATCCAGTGTGTGAGGTGTTGGTCCACGCCGGAGAGCTCCAGCTTGTCCCTCAGGATGGTCGGCCTGATGGTGTTAAAGGCACTGCTGAGGTCCAGGAAAAGGACCGAACAGAGCTCCCAGGCGACTCCAGGTGGGACAGGGCTCGATGGAGGAGGAAGATGATGGCGTCGTCCACTCCGATACCAGTCTGGTCACGCAAACTGCAGCGGGTCCATGGGCGAGCTCACCAGGGGCGCCAGATGAGCAAGGACCAGCCGCTCCAGGGCCTTCATGAGGTGTGATGTGAGGCCACTGGTCTGTAGCAGCTAGGGTCCTTGGGGGGTCTTAGGCACTGGTACCACGCAGGATGTTTTCCAGAGGCATGGTACCCTTCCCAGTCTCAGGCTCAGGTTGAAGAGGTGACCAACTATCCCACTCAGCTGGTCTGAGCAGGACCTGAGCAGTCTGGGACTGAGGCCGTCTGGTCCTGCAGCCTTCCTCCTCTTCATCCTCCTCAGCTGGTTTCCCACCTGGAGAGGTGTGAAGGACAGGTTGGTGCAGGGGGCTGTGTGTCCTGGGGTGTGGATGGGGGCTGTGGGGAGCAGTGGGGGAAGGGCAGGGGTGGTGAACTGGTTACTGTAGTGGGGGAGGTGAGGGGGGGAGCTGGTGAAGGTGAGCTGGATATTGAAGGGGGGGAAGTGCGGGGAGGACCTGGGCAGAGTTCTGGGAGAGGGATGGGTGGGGGTTGTTGCAGGACTGTCACAGCTGGGGGAGAGGCAGACACCTCAAACCTGCAGAAGAAGGTATTAAGTTCATCTGCCCACTTCTGATCCCTGGCTGGCTGGGAGTTGGACTTCTGGTGGCCCGAGATGGTTTTAAGGCCATCCCAGACTCCCTTGGTGTTTCTCTCCTGCAGCTGCTCCTCCATCTTCTTCCTGTATCTGTCCTTCTCCTCCCTGATTTTCCTCCTCAGCTCCTTCTGGACAGTCTTCAGCTCCTCTCTGTTCCCTGACCTGAAGGCCCTCTTCTTCTCCTTTAAAAGAGCCTTAATGTTGGGGTGCTGGTTTGGCGTAGTGGTTAGCACCCCATGTACATGCTTCTGCTGGTCCAGGTTCGAATCCCGCCTGTGACCAGCTTGCAGAGTGTCTTCCCCTGCTCTCTCTCCCCCTTTCACCAGCCTATCCACTGTCTCTCTCCTATCAATAAAGGCACAAAAATGCCCAAAAAATACATTTAAAAAAAAAAAAAAAGAGCCTTAATGTCAGGGGTGATCCAGGGTTTATTGTTGGCAAAATACCGTACTGTCCTGGTGGGTACGGTATTCTCAACACAGAAGTTTATGTAGTCCGTGATGCTGTCTGTCAGGTTATCGATGTCCTCCCCATGAGAAACACTGAAGATATCCCACACTGTAGTTTCGAAGCAGTCCCTGAGAGCCTCTTCGGCCTCATCAGTCCACCTCTTCACCGTGCGGGACACAGCTGGTTGCCTGTTAACCAGGGGCTTGTAAACAGGCTGGAGGTGAACCAGGTTGTGATCAGCTTTTCCCAGAGGGGGGAGGGGGGATGAGTTATATGCCTCCTTGGTGTTGGCATAAAATAAGTCCAGTGTTTTATTGTTTCTGGTGGCACATTTAACATACTGGGTGAATTTGGGCAGAGTGGAGGACAGAGCGGCAGATAAAGTTAAAGTCTCCAGATATCAGTACAAGGGCCTGTGGGCTCTGAGTCTGCAGCCTGTGAACCGCGGTGCCAATGACGTCACAGGCTGCATTGGCGTTAGCGGAGGGAGGAATATACACAGCCACTACAATGGCGTGTGAAAATTCCCGCGGCAGATAGTACGGCCTCACATTAACAGCCAACAGCTCAATGTCCCGGCAGCAGTGCTGTACTGTGATAGTGATGTGCCTGGAGTTACACCATCTATCGTTCACAAACATTGCCAGCCCCCCTCCTTTCCTCTTACCGCTGCTCTCTGTCCAGTCTGCCCGTATGAGGGAGAATCCATCCAGCAGTACGGATGTGTCTGTGTGCTGCGCGCTCAGCCATGTCTCTGAAAACAACAGCATGCTGCACCGCCTGAACTCCTTCTGATACCGGGTCAGAGCTGCCAGCTCGTCCATCTTATTGGGGAGAGATCTTACATTCCCCATAATGATGGACGGGAGAGTAGGTCGATAAGCTCTCCTGTTTTCCCGGCGTCTGTTTCCAGCACGGCATCCCCTTGTCCTCCTCCGTAACTCTTTGGGGATATCAGGTCGCTCCTCGGGCCGCACAGCTGTGTTACGCAGGGCCAACAGCTGATCCCTACTGTAAACAATGGGAGCCATTGCTGCTCACGGACCCACAGACACAAAGGAAAGTGCAGAAAAATAATGTTTGGAGTGGCGCCAGAAAAACTGTGATTAGTGTCTCTGGTGAGCCGAGGTTTCATATGTCCACAATGATAGACGGAGCACAAAAGAAAAATAGAGACGTAGAAAAAGTTTGGAAAAACTCCGTGGAGTTCGCGGAGCTGCTGTAAAAGGCTGCCGTTCGTTCAGCGCCGGAACTGATGGGCCAAGAGGAGCTATTCCTTATTGTTTGCATTGAGTTCTCCAATCACCAACCTCTGGTGATAAAGACCTAATCCACCAAAGGTCCATTCCTTGAAGAAGAGGGACAATGACGATTTTATTCCGCCCACGACACCTACATGTTCTTTTGTGTTCAGGTGTACATCAGCTGCTCGGTCATAATGTGTCAGGCAGGAGAACCCAACACAAGGTGTGCACAGGGATGCATCCAGAGCCCATCGCACCGACGCAAGAGAGAAGCTCCCACCCAGAGCACCACACACCTCGTCTCCCAGGGTCCCCTGCGCTTGAGTAGGTCAGTGGAGGGGAAGAGCGCGGACAGCCCAGGTGAGAAAATAAAGACTTGATCCTTGTTTTGATTCTATTGTCTTGTAAATTGGAATGTTTCAAATCTTTGCTCCCTTTCTTCCAGCAGTGAACCTGAACCTGAACCTTGTTTTCATCGCTGGATGTCTCCTCGCAGCCGTTGGCATGGTCAGTGGAGTGGTTGTCTACAAGGCCAAAGTGAAGACGGTCAAATACCAGCCTCTGCCCGTGTTGGACAGTTAAGATGGCTGCGTGTGCAGCGCAACAACTCTGCTTCATTACACTGGAATATCTACAGTTATTGGTGTTTCTACCAATGAGGGATACTTGGTGTTCATATTTTTGTGCTCTTAAATGAAGGATTTGTTCTGGATTATTCTTGGAAGATGTTGAAGAAATGTGTTAAATATTGAATACATTTTTAATGAGCTAACACTGAAAGAATGACCTCCTGGCACTGCAGCTGCTGGGTGATCATTCTGTGTATATATTTGCAAACTGTTGTGGCTTCTTATGATCACTGATTTTGCATTATTTGAATCAAACAGTACAATCAAAGCTTTACTTAGTACTGGACATTAATGATTTCTAGATTTGTCATTGTGGTGTGAAACAATTATGAATAAATTTGATTTTCAAACTAAAGGAGTGCTTCCTGATTTAAGTAAATAGACTCAAGGATCAGCACAACAAAAGCTCCCTTATAGCCCTCTCCCACTCGCCATAAAACCTGTTTAAACCCATAAAACTCTGGCCCTGTAGGCAGTGGGAAAGGATCTAATCGGCATTTCAACCCAGGTTGACTGACCCTCCAAGTCACATAGGTTTTTATTGACTCACCTTCAAGTGGCTCCAGTGGGAATGTCACAACCGGGTGAACACTATATATAACTTCCACAACTTTTGTCATCTCAGCTACAAATTCCATCAGCGCTTGAATGTTGTTCATTCTGTACTAAGTTTGTACGTTTTAAAAGAGGGACAAGTCTGAAAAACAGTCGACCACCGTGTCCATGGCTTCTATGCTTCTTTTCATTGTTTACATGGCCATGTTTTGACACGCCGATGATGACATCAACAGCTTGACATACCAGGGCCCAGTATTTCAAACGTAATCCATTTTGGATTAAAACACCACAAATCCATTTTCATTTAGAAAGTATTAACATCATTTAACGAGACCCACCATTGGGTTGGCTGGGGAACTAAACTAAAACACAGTTTAAATAGGGATTCAAAGCTTTCTGGCATTAAATACTGACAGGGCAGGTAGTACAATCGGTATAAAAAGAATAGCACTGAGTAATGTATATTTTTTAAATTTTGGTTTTTATTCTATTTTGGAAAAGAACTCTTCAAATGTTAACAAACCTACCAAAGGTTGGTCCTTAGTGTCATGAATTTAGTTTCTGTTTTCCCTGTTCTCCTTGATGGGTCATTTGTCTTCCTTGGCGCCATGTACTAAGTGATCTCCATGAGTTTGTAGTTTGTTAATTTTTTTTGGATCAGGTTGGATTTAGTTCTTTGAGATGTTTTTGAAGCTCTTTAAAATGGAGGTTATTTTTGTTCAATATTCTTTAAGGTTTTCTTGGGTTTCATTCTCTGACACGGCCTGTTTTAAGAGAGCTCAAAGATAGATGGCAACCATGACAACAGACTGGTATACCAGCACATTTAGTCAAGTCAGCAAAGGAAAAGTGTCAGTCAGACGTGACAGATTTTGTGCATTGGCTTGGATGAATAACCAGGAAACAGAGACGTTTGTTTAAAGAGCCTTTTGAAGGACAAAGTCATAGTTTACCAAAGTACTCAACGTCAAACTTGAGTAGAAAAATGGAGAAGTCAAACTCTGTATTTCTGTTAGTGGATCAGTCCAAGGGCAAAGTTCATGTGAACAAGGGTATTAAAGTTGTTGACCTGTGACAGATCTGAAAACAGGCTCAACATAGTTAAAGGTTCTAATGTTTCAGAATGAAGGATCTGGACAGGCCCATTTGTGGTTTCAAGAAGCAGAAAATAATGGATTAAAATCTTGTTTCGTAAGTGATCTGGTCAATAAGCTAAGTTAGATGTCAAAGTGTAAATAGCCTCCCTCCCATTCACTATCAGACTAACTAAGAATGTTAAAGGTCTTACTGGAGACTACAGTCCAATCTCCTTACACCTTTACACAATTATTCATCAGCTCTCAAAAGTCTTGAGGCCTTTGCTCTGCAAATAAATGAGAGAATACGGTAAGTATTCAAGAAGTGATTTGTCAAAACAACAAGTCAAAGACACAAAATACAAAATGGAAAAGCTGTCCTAACTTTTATTTCATTCTTAACCGGAAATTAGTATAAATGTGTACATATCTATCTATCTATCTATCTATCTATCTATCTATCTATCTATCTATCTATCTATCTATCTATCTATCTATCTATCTATCTATCTATCTATCTATCTATGTAGGTATATATATATATATATATATATATATATATATATATATATATATATATATATATATATATATATATATATATATATATATATATATATATATATATATATATATATATATATATATATATATATATATATATATATATATATATATATATATATATATATATATATATATATATATATATATATATATATATATATATATATATATATATATATATATATGTATCATGAGGATGAGGATGTTTTGGAAAACTTTTCATGACCTGTTGTCCTGTTTCAAAGAATGAAGGCTTTCCCTGTGTATGGGTCAGGTGTACAGTAACAGCTCGGTGAGAGTACCAGGTATTGATTTAGTTCATAAAAAAGATTGAAAGGCTCTTTCTCTGAGAAGAACCAAACGACCGCAGTCCATTTGCTTATCTTCATGGGCTGAAAAATCGAACATCAACAGTTTTCATTGTGCCATGTGCAATGATTAAGTCAATGATTATGTCAATATGTATGTCGATAAGGGCTCCTCAGATGTTTCTACTTCCCTGTTGCTCGCGGTGAAAGCTGAACGAGGTGTGTACAAGAACTGGGGACAAAGAATAATTAAACAAACTTGAGTCTGCCAAGTCTTTACTGGAAGGCTACTCAAACACTGCATTGATGAAGAGCTTTGTCAATAATCAACCCAAAATTTGAGGGGCCTTTTGTTTCTCTCAGCATTGTGTTCTTATCTGTCAGCTCTCAGCAGCACCTGCACAGGTATATAAGGATGCAGCAGGTGGATGGGAGCAGCAGAGGAGTTGATCTGAGCATCATGGCGCCCACACGGCTAATCCTGCTGCAGCTGGTCCTCGCCTCGCTGGCGTTTGCATCCCACTACTATGGGGCGGTTTCAAATGTGAGATACGGTGGGACAACATCTAGTGGACAACATATCGTAAGTCTATTTATTTTTGTTATCATTAATGTTATTATTAGTGTTATTAGGACAAAAATACACAAATAATAATTCATGATTTATCAGAACAGCTTGACCCAGATTAAGCTGCTAAAAACTAAGTGGTCCAAGGTTTTGGGTGATTTATATGATTTCTCATTTGCTTTTTTGTTTTTGAAAGGGGAAAATACAATTTAATCAGAAATAAAGTTTTGTGAGGGATAATCAGGGATTTTTATTTTCAGGCCATATCACCCGGCCCTATACTGCCTTTAGAATATTAATCATATAAAGTGTGGATATCACAGTCAGCGTGAATTTTGGCAGCACTTTTTAATTTAATTTTATGTAAAGTCTTTTGCCTAAAGTATCTTTGAGTTTCAGAAATAATGTAGTCATCTAAATAGTTTTGATTTCAATCTAGTTTTAGCTGATGAAATTCAGAAACATTTTAGTCAATGAAATCTGCTTTAAATTTAGTCGACTTAAATATAGAGTGTAAAGAGTAAGGCATTTTCTATGTTTTCTAGAATTTTGCAAGTCATGTTTTACATTTAAATAAAATGAAACATCTATGACCCTTTACTGAAAGCTTTTAAATTCTGAATATATAAATAACCAGAAACAGTTAATTGTAATCACTTTTGTTGAGGCTACCTGGCAGAGCATCTCAGTTGCAATAGCACTGACAACAAACAGTGAATGTTAGAGCCATTTGCACACTACAGATAACCTGATAAATAACTAACAATTTTGTGTTATTTATCCTAATTAGAATTTGGAGAGATCCAGCAATTTTACAAATAGTCTTTAAAGTTTTTTTAGACGCTGACAACTCCTGCATCTCTCTGATTGCACGAGGCATGTAACTTGAGGTATCTGGGTTTTCTTTTTTTGGTGTATTGAGTGCAGCCGCAGAACTTTAGAGAGAGCAATAGTTTTTGACTGTTTTGACACTAGGTCCATATTTAGTTCGTCATTATTTTACTACGCTGGTTTGTAATGCAAAAAATAAGAAAGAAAATAAATTAAAAACTTATCCCACCACAACCAAGCTAAGGCAGCTGTGATTGGATTGCAAAAAGTAACTAAAAAGTCACTGATTTAATGTTTGAATGTTTTGGTGCAGAGGATTAAATCAGTACCACCAGTTTCAATCTTTTTTTTTTTTTTTTTTTTTTGACTGGGCAGCAAAGTGGAGAAGGTAGTGTATCTGCCTCACAACAAGACAGTTGTGTCGATCAGGGCCTTTCTCCCTATGCATGCGCACCCTTTAGGTGTTCCAGTTTTTTAACCTGAATCACCAGACAGCCTGTTCAAAAGATTTTTCAACTGGGAAAGTGTCCACCCATGAAAGTGTTCAGAAGTGTATCTGGCAGGTGATTGTACAATTGTTCTGTCAATCAACAATTTCACGGGTCAATAAGATAATGTAATAGGCTGCACTACTGCATTACAGAGCATGAGTCACTTCGTAAAACAAATGCTCATCAAAACATATCAAAATATCTTTATTATTGGGATATTTGCAATAATGATGTTGGTTTTTCATTTAATAAACCTGTGTAGGTCAAAATTTAGCAGAGAAATTCAGCAAGAATCCATAAAGGAATCATTAAAGAATCAGACTGACTTTTTTTTTTTAATCCCACACTCTGCTCCCAGGTGCCTCGTTTGGAATTGCCCCCCGCCCTTTTCTCTCTTCCTGTCTCCTTTTCTGCAACTCTGGGGTGAGGACGCCGGCACAAGTGGTTGCCGGTGCTCTCTGTTATTTTGTTGTAATAATTTGTACAGATTCCTTGGGTATCATTAAAGGTGCTTTAAAAATAAATGTATTATTATTATTAGTTTTTATTATTAACAATATAAAGTCATATCAATTCCCACCCCTAGTTTTTTTTTTTTATATGGTGGCATAAGTTTGCATTGATGCCCACCTACAACATTATCTGAGTGGCTGAAAGGGAATTCATTTGACAAAATGATAATCCATTCACCTGCCAGACATGCTTTTGAAAGTCTGATTTGGCCAAACATCAAAGTGACCATCAATCAGATTTACATGTAGTCTGTTTTGAAGATTCTGTTTTCATCCAGGTTCAAAACATCTTTTCTTTCACAGGTGTTTTTTGACAACCGGGACACCTATGACTCGTGTTCCAACACACACAGCTGGTCGTGCTACCAGGGTCAGTGTGGAAGCGTCTCCTATCGGCCGGTCATGGCCATAGACAACAGCACCAATGCTCAGTCCGGTAAGAGCCTGTGGTGTGAGTCAGAATACCGCCAGACAAGACACGTCTCCAGTGACAAGCCCTTCCAGTTAAGGTGAGCTGCTCCTCCTAATGTCGGTCCTTTTGATTTGTTCTTTATTCTATTTTAGTTACAAATATTGAACTGTCCAAAATCAGCCTTATTTCTGGGTTAAATACACATGATCCTGGAATTTCATACTGAGTGAACGCACTTCACATTGAAGTGCCGCTGTTTTGCTCCTCCAGAGGACATTGCCCACTGGATGTGCAGCGTGTACCCCTGCGTCAAGTTGCTGGGCTGTGGTTTTGTTCCCGTGTGAATTGTAATATCACACGAGAGCAAAACATAAACTGAGAAAAGAAATAGACAGCACATAACCACAAAGCTCCATGATTTGTGTTACTGTTGGCATGTGTGAGTTCATGTTTTAAGTTTTGATCACAATTTATAGTATTTTGTTATTAACTTGTGAGTTAATAAACCTGGAAGATTAATGCACTCAACAACCTGTTGAGTGCACGTTTCAGGTTGGAAAAAATAAATTAAAGTGGAATCAATTACTGTTGAATTATTTAACAGCAGCTGATATTTTTTGCCATTAGGCAGGAATGAGTTTGAACTTTTGAGAGTTACTTTCACAAACAGAACACATTTAGTTGACGTTCAAACTTAAATCTAAAATGAATTTAGAAGGACTTTATTCACTGATGTAAAAGCAGAATTCAAGCAAACTGAAACTGTTTTTGTCTAATAATTTTAATACTTAAAGTTTTTTTCCAGTTTAATTTCTACTTAGTCCAAGGGAGGAGGTTTTTGTTGCATATTTGCAAAATGATGTCATTGTTAAACACAGGTGGTCAGACTGTGACAGTATTCAAAGAGTCTTTATTCTCTCACAAAATTAGGGCGGACAGCTGTTGTTGGATCAATACAAGAAACTCTGTAAGCAACTGGAGACTTTTGACTCACGTGGATTTGGGCAGAAGATCAGACACTAATCAACCAAACAGATCCCCCTCCATTGCCACTGTACCTATGCTACGGTAAGTCCTCCACTTCAAATATCTAAATCTTGTCCAAACTCGGGTTCAATTGTCAGTTTCATGACTGCAGGACTATGTTAACAACTGCTAATGTCCGTTCTTCTTGTTCTCATTCTGTCTGAGCTCAGTCTGGGCTTGTTACACAGAGCAAATGAGCTTGAGCTGCTGATGTAATGGTGGTATGACATCACAGCCAGGTTAATGGGGGGGAGGAGTCAGCCAACGCTGCAGTGCTCTGTTGTATGAAGCGAGATACACTAAACAAACTAAAGGGCGGATAAAAGGGCATTATATGATCTCCTGAAGCAGGTGGGTGAGTCAGGCCGGCCTTCCTCTTATTGTCGTATTTCCACCAGAGTTCCTCAGAACTGTCCAAGGACCTACAAGCTGGCAGCCTATGATCCGGATGGTGACAGAGTCCGATGCCGATATGGAAGTCAGTATGATCTGGAGTGCAGCGGATGTTCTCTACCATCAGGCTTCCAATTGGATCAGGTTGGAAATAACACTTTACAACACAGTTCCTGCCTGGGTTGCATCAACTCGAGAAACTCTGCATTTTTTCTCTTTTTCTGTTTATGGTTATGTATACTGCTCGGCCAAAAAAAAGTTGCCACCTTGATTTAACTAAGCAAATAGATACAAGCCTCCTATTGGATAATTACTGCATGGGTAATTATCTTTCAGGTGATAAGTTATTTAACCCCAGCCAATGCAATGAGTAGCTTCTCGTTTCTTAAACAACCATGTCAAAGACACATACTGTGGTCAAAAGATGATAGTCTATTTAAAGCCCCAGTCACACATTCATGTTTCTCATGGCGATTGTGCACGATTGTCATAATCCTGATAAAACGGGCTTTGGTCGTGGTGCATGGGCTGCTTGCTACTGACGGTGTATTTACGGGGTGTGTCCAGGGGTGAGACAGTCATTTCATCCCGTATCATAGCGATCACACCAGCCTCCTCAATAGAGTACAGTCGTGCACAATCGCCATGAGAAACGGGAATGTGTGACTTAGGCATAAGAAGGGTCAAATCATTGGCATCAAACACAGAAAACATCTAAGGAGATTACAGAAACTACTAATTTGGTTAAGACTGTCCAGCACATTATGAAATAAACTGGAAGCATAATGGGGAGTAATCGTCTTCGAGGAAGAAATGTTGTCGGAAGAAAATCCTAAATAATTGTTGCTGATGATCACTTAAAATTTGGCCAAATCAAATAGAGGATAAACAACAGTAGAACTCAGGGTGTGTGTTTAGTAGTTAAAGTAGGAGCATTTTCACACACACATTGCAAAGAGAACTCAATAGATGGTGACTAGGGATATAAAGAAAATTTCATATTCTGACCAGAATTATCATTGTTACCATTATTATCACGGTACTGTAGCAGTGTGCTCAAAATGCTCAAAAAGTTCTTTTACACACTGTTAAAATAATTTAACCCCTTTTATATTATAATTTTAACAGGTCTTTTTGTCTTTTTGTCAATAGATGTGTCAGGAAATGTCCTATGAGTAAATACTTTTACCCTTTTTTCATGAAAAATAAAAGTAAGCAATTCTTGAAAATATGGTCTTTATTATGTTTTAAATGCTTAAACAGTGTGTAACTACCAGAAAAGTGAAACCGGTTTGAACTTTGAACAGGTTGCTCTTATAAAGCAATTGTAAATGAACATGTTCAAAGTACTGAGATGACCAAAAATAAACTTGACCTGTATATGTCTCCTTCACATTTCCTCCTCCAATATTTCCAAACAATGACTGATTAAATCCATATGAACTATGATGGAAAAGACAATTAATTATGACAGCAAAACACGGCAAAGGAACAGCAAAAGAACTTGAAGAACACACTCCAGAATGACACTGATGCTATTATTTACAAAATTACACAGAAACATTTATACATATATGCATTACCATCTTAATTCAGTTTTTCCTCAACATCTTCGTAAAATTCAAACTTGGATTAGACTTCACACTTTGTCTGTTTCAAGTGGAAAAAAAACCTGAGCTAGTGTCTGAGTGAGCTTCAACTGCCATACTTTTACTTTCAGAGGCCAAAAATTGCAAACTGGGTATGCACACCTGAGGGACTGTGGCTGCTTTACTGAGGAGCAGACAAATAGTTTCAGCTTTTCATGGCAACAAGCAGCATCAGATATTGACACAGTTTGGTAATCAAACACAATTTACTGGTAATTTAAACAAGACACGGTAATGCTAACCGTCTGAAATTTTACCAGTGTTAACCATTTTACCAGTGAACTGTTACAACCCTACTTGGACTAAACAGCTGTATAGCCTTAAGAAAACCACTGACCGATAAGGCTAACCAGAAAAAAAAGGGCTTAAGTTTGCCAGGGAGAATAAAGAATGGACTCTGGAGGAATGGAAGAAAGTCATGTGGACTGATGAGTCCAGATTTACCCTGTTCCTGAGTGATGGGAGCATCAGGGTAAGAAGAGAAGCAGGTGAAGTGATGCACCCATCATGCCTAGTGCCCACTGTCCAGCCTGTGGGGGCAGTGCTATGATCAGGTTCTGCTGCAGTTGGTCAGGGCAAGGTTTCGAAAAATTTTGGCCCAAAAATGATGTCAGCTGACCACCTGAATATACTGAAAGAGTTGCACTTTTACTAGTTTCTAGTAGGGTTCACTGTGGACCTCACAACAGATCTTGGACGTAATGCAAAGCTGTTGTAACAGGCTACTGACATGCTGTTCTCTACCTTTCACTTTTTTAGGACTCCTGTACATTGCACTACATCAGCACCTCTTCTCACTCCTATAGTTTTGCATTTGAGATGGTGGTGGAGGACTTTCCACGGAGGCAGATCTTTCTGACCTACTCAGATGGATCCACGTCTTTCAGATCCCTACCTACATTTAGGGCGAAGAGATCAGTGGGAGGACGTGGAGCAAACCTGCATAATCGATATGCAAGAGCCCCATATTACTATTCAACAACAGCCTCACCATATTATTATCAAACAACTTACGCAACACAATACTATTATACAACAGAATCAACAACTGAACCATATTATGACACAACCACACCAACACCACCATTCAACCCACAGACCCCACCTCTCAGCAAACTCCCGCTGCAATTCTCTTTCCTTGGTGAGTCAAATATACTTTGTCTTCATCTTTCAGTGACTGCATTTTTCTCTTAACATAAATGTCATTGTATTGCAGCCTCAGGGTGGCCATGTTTTCATATGAAGTAATGTTCACCATACGTTGCTTTCAGTCGAGGGTAGATAATGGAGTTGCACATGAATTACATAATTTTGTAGGAAAAGTTGAATGTTAGTATCTAGCTGGTTCCCTCAACTAGAAGTTTATGGGATTACTCACTGTGTTCTTGGCAGTGGTGTAAAAAGTCCTTAAAAACCCATACTTGAGTAAAAGTAAAGATATCTTACATATAATATATACTCAACTAAAAGTGAAAGTCACTCATTAAAAAATCACTCAAGTAAAAGTCTTAAAGTAGCTACTATTAAATGTACTTAAGTATTAAAAGTAAAAGTACAAACAAAGAGAACAGGTACAAATAGTTGTTGCTCTCCCAAGCTTTATTAAGTTTAACTCTTCCTCCCTCCCTCAGCTCCCTTCACCTCTTACTCCCTCTCTCCATTCCTCCCTTATGTAAAGTTCACAAACTTGCGGTTCATCTACAGCAGAAGTTGATTTTCAAAATTGCATGGGTTCAGTCGTGCCCTTCGCGGGCTGAATACAAGTCCTGCAATGCCAAACAGTCGTTCACAGGCTGCAGAAGCAGACAGAGGTGTGTTCAGCTTCATGCAAGAGCACGAACAGTCCGTACGGTCCTCTTCAAAATAAAATGTGAAAATAAGTGTGATTTATATTCACATTTTATTATGTAGCGAGTAACTAAGTTGACAATTGAAAAGTAACAAAGTAAAAAGTATCATTTTTTAATTTTTAATGTAGTGAAGTAAAAGTAAAAGTTGCTAAAAACATATAAACTCAAGTAAAGTATAGATACTCCCAAAACATACTTAAGTACTGTAACTAAGTACTATTACTTCGTTCCTTTACACCACTGGTTCTTGGATCATTGCTGAAAATAAAGTCAGGAGAACAAAAGTTATTGAAAGTTTAGCCTGGTCATGGTGTTTCCAGGTTAAACATCATCATTGACTCAGATACATCAACCACACCATGAAAACATAACACCATGTTAAAATCATCTGTTTGAGAATATTTTTTTTTGAGTAATCTGATCAAGTTGTTGCCCTTGACTGTGACCATAATGTATGCCTTATTATTGATTGAAAAAAGGAAAGCAAAAAACAAAATACTACCTGTAAATATCCATAAATTATTCACAGAAAAGGAAGAGGCAGACAATTTAAGGGCTAAATTTAATTTTGAAGTCACAAGAGTGCGCACAACAAGGAAGCTTTTGTATTTCTGTCTGTGGTGTGAAACTGTGGAATTGTCTCAATGTGGAGCTTAAGATTGGGCACAAAGTTCCTGATTTTTTATCAGCAGTGATCCAAGAAACCAGTTAATAAATTCAAGGCTTTTAGTTGAGAAAACTGGTGCACTGGTGGCTCCAGGATGGCTGCAGGTTTAATTAGTTCTATTCAAGGTTTAGCTCCGATGACAGGGTTCATGGGCTCACATTATCAACATTCCAAAGACTCTTGTGATAATAAGACAAATTACATCACAGGACATTGTCTATTTTTTAAATAATCAGTGAGGCAGACACAGTGCATGCAGATTAAATTAAACTGACACGTTGTGTTTAGGACTGGAATGGAGGGTGTTGTATAGGCATGTCAAGAAACTTCAAAATATGTTCAGGGACATATTTTGACAGGTGTAACATTTAGGGAAAGAGTGAAATGTGAACTCATTGGATTAATTTAATTGTAAAATGTAAAACCAACTGACTTTTAGGCCTGTCTCTGCCTGTGTCACCTCATGACTCATTGGATGTAGAAATAACATCACATTCCAGTTAATTATGGTTCAAATACAAGCTGGTTATAGTTGAAGAAAGTCTGCTTTCCTGTGGAATATTCACACCAAGGGGGTGTTGTATCTAATTTGCATCTCAAACAAATGACTTCTGGGGTCAAATGGAGCGCACCATATGATGCAAGTCTTTAGAGTTTTTGTTGGCAGAAGGCTGTCTACCAATCAGTCTAGTTCTTTTTGACTTCAGTAGAATAAAAACTATTTTTGCCCTTTTACTCCAGTGGATAGCTCGGCTCCTTCATGTACGCCTGGACTTTACATTCCCAAGTATGAGAGCTCAACACCTGAAGATGGCGCCTTTATTCGAGCAGAGGTCAACAAGGAGATGCAGATCAGAGTTAAAGCAACATCATCAGCTTCAACGTAAGTAAAATCCACACTCTTTATTAAGCTGAACCCCCAATAATGATACAAACATTTATTGATGGTTAAGATTCAGTAACTCCCAAAGCTATAACTGGCAAAATTTACAAATGCTTCATTTTAATGAATAGGAATTCAAGAGATAACATTAACAACACTGGGAAAAAGAAGCCAATATCAGCATCTCAGAGGATGTATTGCTTCAAACCTGGAAAATACAGCCCACTTCTCTTTCTCCTGGAGACATTTCTGCTTTGTTACCCCAAATCAGAAACCAAATTTAGACCTCCTTTACACAACAATGAAAATGGACAAAAACTGAGAGTTTTCTTTGCGTTTGCACCTTCTGTTTCCATGAGAATGGTGCCTGGAGTGTCTGGAATTGCAAATATCTAAACTGGGGTCCATGGCAAAAAGTTTTGAAAATGGTAGATAAAGATTACGTGAGCACCTAGGACCAGCAACAACAGCTATGCCTGTCTATCGGACATACCGGGCACAACATGTGTGCTGCTCAGTACGCTAGGTATGTCATTGTTCTCTCAAAAAATGTGGATTTGCTGCATCAATAATCTGACCAGCAGAGATGCATGTGTTATATTCCCCAACAACTGAGTCAGGACACTGCAGACTAGTGCTGGAACACTGTTTCAAAACAAATTTGCATCACCATCAACTGGCCTAGCATGCATGCTACTGCAGTTTCAGTCATTCCCAAGGATCTGTGTGAAGGCAGAGTGCTTTAGAAAATGCGAAGGAAAAACTTCTCCATTTCTGGTGACAACTCCGTGTAAACAGGGCCCAAGTGGTATCTGATCTAATCTGATTCAGCAGATTATGTATGTTTTTTGGTCTTGTCCATACTTGACAACATTTGGGAGAGGAGAGGAGCAGCTTATTCAGAAACCTTGGACAGGATGATTGATTTCTCTTTTGGGTCTTGAGGGCCTCAATAGAGGAGATGCATATCTTTTAAAGATATACTTGGTCTTCCCATGTAAATATTATAAACTCACAGCATGGAGAATATGTTTTTTTGTTGCCACTTCAAAAGAAGAAAGGACAGGAATACTGGAAAAATGGGATTTGCTCAATTTCAATACATTCAAAGACTCCTGACACTTATCTATTAGAATGTAGGGCTGGACAATTAATCGGATTTTGATCGTGATTTCAATTTTGCCATCTGACAATCATAAAAACATTATAATAGAAGAAAAACAATTAATATGCCACACAGTGTGGAGTGCCATGTATGCCAGTTCCTGCGCTTCATAGCGCTTCTGTGCTCCACGTGCAGCCACAGCGAGTGTGTGACTTATGTGGATCAATAATGCTGTATGTGCCGCTCGCTGGTTCTTTAAAGTTGTGTTTAAATCAATACTAAAGTTTTTAAATAAATGAATAATTGTGTATATTAAAGCTCGGGTCTACGATTTGAAACTGCAGCCTGCCCCCCCCTTCCCTCACCTCTCTGCTCCGTGTTCCAAAATCCCGCCCCCAGCTCGTGTCGCCTCATATAACAGCAAGCCCCCTCGGACAGAGCTACGAGCGACTAGCGCAATCTATCAGCAGCAAACTCAATCAAAAACAGCTCAGCTCAACTGAAAGTATTAAATACGACAGACATCTCCCTTATAACACACAGCAGTAGCCATTTCAACTGGACCGGCGGCAATGCGGGTTTAGGCGCCCGCCAAGCGGGCGAGTGTGGGGGAGGATTAATCTTTCTCAGCCTGTCCTCCCCAGCTCAGCTTACAGTGCTAACGATTAGCGGCTAACAGGCTAACCCGCTCCCCTATAAGTTATTAGCCCGTACAGGCACAAACTAACCAGAGTTATTCAGCAGACATCTCCCACTGTAGTAAACAAAGCCATTACCTGATCAACCAGGGGCGAAACGGTCGATGCTGAAGGTCTGACGGCCGGCTGAGGCTATTCGTTAGCCGTTAGCCGTTAGCCCGCTAACAGGCCTCAACCTGCGGGCAGAGCTCCATTGGGCCCCACGGGAGAGGGAGGCGGCTTCGGTCTCGGCGCTAGGCTTTTCCGGCTCCATGATAGTTCAGTAGCTAACGCTGCTAGCTGCTCACCGGAGGTAGAGGGGAGGAGACGGGACCATGGGCATGACGCTGCGTAGTGAGGGAGACGAGGATTGGATGGACTCACAGACCAACTCACGGACCAATTAATAGTCGCAGGTTCTTAGGTTTGATTGGTCAGCTAGTATGCAGCTTTTCAGCGGATTTACTGAATGGATTTTTTTTGTTCTTTTTGGTCTTTATACTGTGTAGATAGGACCATAGGACCATAACAGCCTTATAAACAGTGTTATTAATATGTACAAAGCTTCCAAATCGTAGACCATAGCTTTAATCGTGATTTCAACATCACCTAAAATAATCGGGATTCTTATTTTTGCCATAATCGTCCAACCCTATCAGAATGTAACTGCTAACTCTATGTACTATGTATACACGTTGTCTTCTGTCCTCATTTGTTCTGTTTTTGTTATAATGAAAAAAGTATGAGTACAAAAAAAGTAAGTCAGATAAGTCTTTGCAAAAAGGTCAAACACTTTCATTATGTTGTCATGTTGTAATACTGAAGTGTTCTTTGATTTCAGAATAGACAATATCATCTTCAGTGGGCCACAGAGAACCAGAAAGGCCAAGAACACCCATAACGAGTTTGTCATTTCATGGACACCAACTTCAGACGATCTGGGACATTACTATGCCATCTGCTTTGCTGTTGAATCGAAGTCGGGGTGAGTTTTTGGTTTCTCTTTTGTGACAGTTTTAGCAAAGCCTTATCAACCATTACAGAAACTGATCCGTAGCTTTTCATATTCCTTCCTAATGTGTTTTCATAATGTAAAGAACAAAACAAGAAGACACTTTATGACCTCCCAGACTCTCCTCTTAACATGAAAGTTATTTTTTTAAGTGTGGTTGCTTGAGGTACATGAGCTTAAACATATGCCACAGAGTAACAGCTCAGTTTTCTTCCTGCTGAAAGAAATCTCTGGACAGATGCTAAACACTGCTGTACTTGGTGCCAAACTCTTTCCATAAATAAACTGTTGGAGAAAGCAAGCCACAAAAACAGGGCAAGTTCAACACACGATACAAACAGTTTATGTATGCTTTATTTTCCACTCTGATTAGGCACATTTCAGAATAATCTCCTAACTGTTACAAACAGCCGTAAAGGGGCCAGCAGCTCAATCACCTCTGTTTCCACCTTTGTTTTTGAGAAAATGCTACTGCAGCATAGGCATGCTATAGCAGTCCCACCTACCTGAAAGAGGTACTGGCATAACCTATACAGAAATAGAAATAGAGCAGGTAGCATCCAAACTGAGTCAAGTTTTTCCCCACATTTTCTTCATAAAAGACTCTGATTTCATACTATTTTGGACTACAAACACCACACATATATGTTACCAATGCACAGAAGTGGCCCTGTTTATTTATTGCATTTCTGTGCTATATTTATGTACCAACCAGAGGGCGGGGCTCGTCTTACAGTGCCTCGTGGCCGGGCCTATGCCCATGGTGCCTGGCTGGGTCCAGTCCAAAGAAGAGATAGTTGAACCTTGGATTTAGGAGGAGCAATGTGGTTTTCGTCCTTGTAGCAGAGCTGTGGACCAGCTCTATGCACTCTAAAGGGTTCTGTTCATAACTTTTATGGACAGAATTTCTAGGCACAGCCAGGGCATTGAGGGGTTCCAGTTTTGTGACCTCAGGATCGGGTCACTGCTTTTTGCAGATGATATGGTCCTGTTGGCTTCATCGGACCGTGACCTGCAGCTCTCACTGGACTGGTTCGCAGCCAAGTGTGAAGCAGCTGGGATGAGAATCAGCACCTCCAAACCCGAGTCCATGGTTCACCCCAGGGTAGGGGGAAGTGCCCTCTCCGGGCCTGGGATGAGAGTCTGACCCAAGTGGCTGAGTTCAAGTCCTTCTGGTCTTTTTCATGAGCGGATGAAAGATGAACCGGGAGACCGATAGGCGGATCGGTGCAGCGTCGGCAGTGATGCGTACCCTGCACCGGTCCGTCGTAGTAAAGGGATCTGAGCCAGAAGGTGAAGCTCTCAATTTACCACTGGATCTTCACTCCTATCCTCACATATGGTCACGAGCTGTGGGCTGTGACCATAAAACAAGATCGCAAGTAAAGGCGGTCCAAATAAGTTTTTTTTCGCAGGGTGGCAGGGCTCTCTCTTAGAGACAGGGTCAGAATATTGGTCATCAGGGAGGGGCTCCTCCACATTGAGAGGAGCCAGCTGCGGTGGTTCAGGCATCTGGTTAGGATGCCTCCTGGACGCCTCCCTGGTGAGGTGTTCTGGGCACGTCCCACTGGTAGGTGGTCCTGGGGAAGACCCAGGACACGCTGGAGGAATTATGTCTCTCAGTTGGCCGAGAAACGCCTCGGGACCCTCCAGGAAGAGCTGGACGAAGTGGGCGGGGAGGGGGAAGTCTGGGCTTTCCTGCTTAGGCTGCTGCCATCGCGACCCAATGACTGGAGAAGACGGGTAGATATTTATGATTCTGTGGCAGTGGGAGCAGTAGGAGCAAGTGGATTCTATGCTACTATAAACTATGTTAATCCAGCCCTGAGAATCAGTATGGTGGGCCACATAATGCAACCTTTTCGTGCCACAGACAGAATATTATTTTATCCTGCTCCAGAAGCAGTGCTGAGGCACAGAAGAGCCAGAACTATGCTGTGGGCCCAAGATCATCAGTTATTTTCACATTCTGGGCCCTATTTGGACGATGCGCTAGTTGAGTGCACATGGTCCAAAGTGTAAAATGTGTGTCCTTGATGCTTTTCAGGTCCAGTGTTTATCAGACGGATATGAGGTGTGTAACTGTGGACGTTACAAATAAGACAGGTGAGTGTCTGTGAAACCAAACATTATTGTAAAAGGTGTTCCTTTTTCTGATGGTGCTGCTCTGTGTTACATTTGTTTGTAATTTCTTTGTGATGATGGATGTCTTTGACTCTATGGCCCTTTTGAACAGAAAAATCTTTGACAAGTGTGTGGATCTTATTCTGTTTGGGTTTTTGCTTTGTCTTGCGATGCGTTTTTTCATTTTTAAGATGTTCGAAATAACCTGAGAAAAAAATTGCGAAAACGACCAAAATTATGTGTTAAAAACATTTCTTTATGCTTTTTTCTTTTCTCTTTTCTCACTAAAAATGAATGTGTCTCTCTTGTTCAAGTTGAGGCCAATGTGATCTGTAGCCAGTCTGAGATGAGAGTGGAGATTGATAAATCAACGTTCCCTCGACTCAGTGAGGATCACCTGAGGCTCAATGACCCCTCTGATGTCATCTGCAGCCTGAAGACTCATTCCAACAGCACCCATGTCATTGCCATCATCCCCCTCAGCGCCTGTGGCACTGAGATCGAGGTGATGCGGGAGCATTTTTTTTCTTGTTTCTTGTTTTTTTTTTCATCTTATGATGAGCCTCGGCACTGAATCCACAACCTTTAATCCTGCAGGAAGATGATGAGTACCTGAAGTTCAAGAATGAAATCACCACATTTGATGACTACAGAGACGTGATCACCAGGAAGCACCTGCTGGAGATCCAGTTCTACTGTCAGTACCCCAAACAAGGGAACGTGACCCAGAGCTTCACGGCCCACAGGAGAAACGTCACCGTGTGGGAGAAAGGCTTCGGCAGGTTCACCTATGACTTTGAGTTCTACCCCAACAGTCAGTACTTGACCATGATTGATCCAAACTCCTACCCTCTGGAGTATGATCTTGGGAGTCGGATCTACATGCAGATTGAGGCCACATCTTCAGTCAACAACACAGAGCTGTTTGTGGAGTCCTGCAGGGCTGCACCATATGACAACCCCAACTACAGGCCAGTCTACTCCATCATCGAGAACGGGTAAGTACAACTATGCCCCCGACTGGTTTACCTGTTTTTACATGATTTGTTCCTTATGAAGCTTTTCAGGATGCAATGGGAATGAACCCGCCATCTGTCTTTACAAGATTTATCAGATAAACAATAACACTATGAAGCCACTGTGGCACAAGGATAGTGGATAACATGCAGAACTTAAGCAAAACAACAAAAGAGGCAAAGTTTTTCGAGTCTGTAAGAACATAAGTCAGTCCTTTAAGGCCGCACCGGTTTTACATCAAGCTGAAGCCAAAGTTTTGCTGATTTGTATCCGTGAGCATTTTTATACTCTCTTCAGGTGCACAGTCGACTCAACTACCCAAATCCATTCCCCTAACCATCAGAATCAGTTCCAGTTCAGCGTAGAGGCCTTCAAGTTCATTGGACTGCATGACCAGGTGAGAAATGCAAAGCGAGTCATTCCAGAAACAAACTCTCATCAAAACTAGTCTGAAATGGAGCAAAAACATCCTTCCTATTGAGAAGTTTGGTTTTGTTTGTTCTTCATTCATAAAGAAATGTGGAATCCAATGGGATGAGGCAGTGTTAAGGACAGTCGACCAGCGATTCAACAGTCATTTTGGTCTTTTCCCTGCAGCACATTGCAGGCGGAAGATTTTGTCACCCATACACACCTGGAATAAAACTGATGGTACCCGTCCAATAAAGAAAGAAAAACCCATCATGGCCAATGAAAAAACTTGAAACTGATAAAAAAAGCAATAAATAAAAATACACTAAAAATGTATCAATCAAAATCAGAAATTGATTCAAATTGTGGATCAACAGAAGAATTAAAAAAAACAAAATAATGAAACTGACATGATGGTACCCATGGAAAAGATTGAAACTAAGGTGTGTCCTGTATACAGACCTGATCAAAATCTTAAGACCAGTTGAAAAATTGCTAGATTATACAGTTTGCACATTTGGACCTTAATGAGGTTTTAAATAGAGCTACAATATGCAAAAGCAAGAAGGGGGAGTGTGATAAAAAGCACTTGAAAAGGTAATTTATTGAAAACAACAAGAAAACTGAAATAGGCTGTTTATCAGCTGATCAAAAGTTTAAGACCATCACTCAAAAAATGACAAAAAACTCCAAACCAGAACTAAACTTTTTCACAGTAGGACTCAGTAATGAGTAGCTCCACCGTTCTTGTTATTCACTTCAAAAATATGTTTGGGCATGCTTGATGCGAGTGTTTCCAGGAAGCTTTTGGGAACATTGCTCCAAGTGGTGAAGATGGCTTCACGGAGGGCATCAACTGTCTGGAACTAATGGCCATTTTTATAAACTTATTCTTATAAACCCTTGCCATCCATCCCCAAATGTTCTCCATGGGATTTAAATCAGGGGAACATGCGGGATGGTCCAAAAGAGTGATGTTATTCTCCCTGAAGAAGTCTTTGATCAAACGAGCATTGTGAACTGCAGCGTTGTCCTGTTGAAAAACCCAGCTGTTACCACACAGACGAGGGCCCTCAGTCATGAGGGATGCCCGCTGCAACATCTGCATGTAACCAGCCGCCGTTTGACGACCCTGCACCACCTGAAGCTCCAGTGTTCCACTGAATGAAAAAGCACCCACATCATGATGGACCCCCCTCCACTGTGCCGGGTAGAAAACATCTCAGGTGGGATTTCCTTGTCATGCCAGTAACGTTGAAGCCATCTGGACCATCAAAGTTACATTTTTTCTCATCAGAGAACAAAAACTTTTTTCCACCGTTCAATGTCCCATGTTTGATGCTCCCTGGCAAAGTCTAAGCAGGCAAGTTTTGTTGCGTTGAATGAGACGAGGTCTTTGAATTCGTTTTCTGTTTTTGAAACTCTTTTCCCACAGATGCCGTCTGATGGTTATTGCGCTGCAGTCAGCACCAGTAAGGGCCTTAATTTGGGTCAAGGACCGCCCTGTGTCTTGACGGGAAGCCAATTGGGTCCTTCGGCTCAGCGCAGGTGTAATTTTTTGGGTCTACCACTTGACTTTTTTGTTCCATAATGCTCAGGATCTTTCAAAAAATTTAGAATGACTGTCTTAGTGTGTCCAACCTCAGCAGCACTGGCATGCTGCGAGGGGCCTTGCTCATGTCGCTTGACGATCTGACCACGTTCAAGAAGAGAAAACATCTTAGCTTTAGCCATCAGGAGGGCATGACTGTGTGAATGCCTGACAGAAAATGAAAATTTTGAGCAGATTTAGGCTGTAATAGCCTGTGGTCTTAAACTTTTGATCAGCTGATAAACAGCCTATTTCAGTTTACTCGTTTTCAATAAATTACTTTTTCAAAGTGCTTTTTGTCGCACTCCCCCTTCTTGCTTTTGTATATTGTAGCTCTATTTAAAACCTCATTAAGGTCCAAATGTGCAAAATGTCATTCTAGCAATTTTTCAACTGGTCTTAAGATTTTGATCAGGTCCGATCAGCATCACAGGTGTCTTCAAGCTTGTAATCAGTCATTCTGCCTATTTAAAGGCTGAAAAGTTGTCACTGTGCTGTGTGGACATGGACCACAGAAGGCTAAGGAGAGAGTTGTCTCTGGAGTTTAGAAAGAAAATTATAGACAAGCATGTTAAAGGTAAATGCTGTAAGACCATTCCCCAGCAGGTTGATGTTCCTGTCATAAAAAAATTAGAATGGAATTGGCCAAAATGCACACTGACAAGCCACAAAGCTTCTGGGAGAATGTCCTTTGATAGAATGAGCCAAAACTGGAGCTTTTTGGTAAGTCACATCAGCTCTACGTTCACAAAATGAAGTATACAGAGAAAAGAACACTGTACCTGCTGTGAAACATGGAGGAGGTTAAGTTATGTTCTGGGCTGCTTTGCTGCATCTGACACAGGGTGTCTTGAATCTGTGCAGGTACAATGAAATCTCAAGACTATCAAGACATTCTGGAGCCAAATGTGCTGCCCAGTGTCAGAAAGCTTGGTCTCAGTCACAGGTCATGGGTCCTCTAACAGGATAATGACCCAAAACACACAGCTAAAAACACTCAAGAATGGCTCAGAACAAAACACTGGTATATTCTGATGTGGCCTTCTATGGTCCCTGATCTAAATCCTGTTGAACATTTGTGGAAGGAGTTGAAACATGCAGTCTAGAGAAGACATCCTTCAAACCTGAGACAGCTAGAGCAGTTTTCTGTCAAGGAGTGGGCCAACATACCCGTCAACCAGTCCATAAGTCTGATTTAGAGTTAAAGAAATCACCTGATTGAAGTGATTGCCTCCAAAGGCTTGCAACAAAATATAAAGTTAAGGGTACCATCTATTTTGTCTAGGCCAGTTTCAGTATTTTGTTTTTTTTAAATGATTCTGTTTAACCACAATTAAAGTCAGTGTCTTATTTTCATTAGTTAATTTTCAGTAAATTTTAAAGTATTTTTACTTTTATCTGTTTCAAGTTATTTCAGTGACTATTGTGGATTTGGAAGGGTACCAACAATTTTGTCCATGTATATTGCATCATTAAATAGTTCCAAACAGGGGCTTTATAGGGAAAAAGTGAAACCCTGTTAAGACTGTCAGGTTTAGTTGGGTCAATTCAGTTTTTTGCATAGTTTTACACTGAAGTGGGGTATTTACAAGGCCTTTGGTGGCATCAATGACTGATATGTCTCAGCTCGAATTTGAACTAGGGTTGTCACCTTACACTTGAGAGCAAAGAGTGAGGAACACTTTGGTAAAATAGAGAACGCACAAAGCCAGACAATAACACTGAATCATCTGAAGAACGCTGTGTGGAAGTATTTCGGTTTTTACACTGCTGATGGCAAAGTCTAAATCAAAGGCCAGGCTGTGTGTCAGTCGTGTGCAAAGTAGCTTACTTACTCCTCCTCCACAACACATTTGCGAGCTCACCTGTCTGCTTTTCATGCAAGCCATGCAGTCGAGTAGGAGGCATTAAAGTGCAGCAGGGCTTTGTCAAGAGTCCAGCCCCATATGACTGCTTTTTTACCAGGGGGTCTATACCAGAGGGGTGGAAAAAGCCACTATGGATAAGACTGAGTGGTTGCTGGAGAGTATTTCGGGAGTTTATTGATAGAACTGGAGCCACAATGTACCGTACACAATTTCAAACCATATTGTTAAACTGTATGATGCTACAAGGGCAAACATTGAGACTTATTAACAGATAAGGTCTTATTATAATTTTTCATTTTTTATATACAAAATAACCAAATATCTTCAGTTATTTGCATGTATGTTTGAAAACTGTTGGAGTTTGTTTTTGGGAAGCATGACAGGCTTAACCCATACCCAGCTATTGTACCTCAGGGACAGAGCTGAAAAGTTTAATTATTGGCAATTTTATTTGCTACCACCAAAGACCTTGAGCAATCCCACTTTAAAAAAAAGAACTGTCTTCAAAACATCCACACGTTTGAAAGTGGTTACACATTACTTAGATAGATGTGTCAATTCAGCCTGAACGAGCCTGCATACAATTTACCTCCATCATACTGACCCAATAATAACTGATGGGTCAAAAGATGCTATTCCTTATTGTTAGTATTATAAGTTCTCCAATCACCAACCTCTGGTGTTAAAGACCTGATCCACCAAACGTCCACTCCTTGAAGAAGAGGGACTATGACAGTTTTATTCTGCCCACGACACCTACATGTCCTTTTATGCTTAGGTGTACATCAGCTGCTCGGTCATAATGTGTCAGGCAGGAGAACCCAACACCAGGTGTGCACAGGGATGTGTCCAGAGTCGGTCGTACCGGCACAAGAGAGCAGCTTCCACCCAGAGCGCCACACACCTCATCTCCCAGGGTCCACTGCGGTTGATGAGGTCGGTGGGGGTGAAGAGCGCAGACAACCCAGGTGAAAAAATAAAGACTTGATCCTTGTTTTGATTCTTCTGTTTTGTAAGGTTGCGCGTTTCAAATCTTTGCTCTCTTCCTTCAGGGGTGAACCTGAACCTGAACCTTGTTTTCATCGCTGGATGTCTCCTCGCAGCCGTTGGCATGGTCAGTGGAGTGGCTGTCTACAAGGCCAAAGTGAAGACGGTCAAATACCAGCCTCTGCCCGTGTTTGAGAGTTAAGATGGCTGCATGTGCAGGACAACGACTCTGCTCCATTCCACTGGAATATCTACAGTTATTGGTGTTTTTCTGATGAGGGATATTGATGAGGGATATCACATATTCATGTATCTTTTGCACTCTCAAATGAAGATTCCAGAATACTCTTGGTAGATGCTGAAGAAATATGGTTAAATATCATTCAAGTTTTTAATGAGCTAACACTGAAAGAATAAATCTGGCACTGCAGCTGCTGGGTGATTGTTTGGTGTATACCTCTGCAAATAATTGTGGGTTCTTATGATCACTGATTTTGCATTTATTAAATCAAACAGTACTATGAAAGCTTTACTTTGCAGTGGACATTAAGGACTTGTAGTTTTGTCATTGTGGTGTGAAATAATTATGAATAAATTTGATTTTCAAAGCAAAGCAGTGCTTTCTGATTTAAGTAAATAAAGTCAGGGCTCAGAAAAACAAAAACCCCCTTAGAAAAGATTTCACTTCGCAGCTTTATATGTATATAGCAACTTTTGATGTTTAAAGCCACACTGCTCTTCCGCAGACTTGTCATATAAGTTACTCAGGAGCTGTTTCGTGTGCTGATTGCTCTTCTCCATGTTGCTGCTTTTTTGATCCAGCATGACAAACTGTATCCAAACATTTAAGGCATTGAGAAGAAACGTGCAGATATAAAACATCACCATAATCAAGCAGAGGCATAAAAGTAGCAGAAACAAGACGCTCTTTAGATCGTTCCACCCACCAATACCTAACACTTTGTAAGGATGTTCCCTACATGGACTAAGGTCAGTCTTGTCAAGGAGTCTGTTTACACATCCTGCGCCAAGGTCTGTCAGCTCAGCTCCACACTGGTTCACTGGAAATACAACCTCAGTGCCATTAGCTCAAACCCTGTACCAATCTCCATCAAACAGATCAACCCAAAAGAGTAAAGTGAGAGTAATTTCACAAAAAGCTGTTATGCGCAAATAATATAAATGCAGATAGCATGTCACAGAAGTAAACTGCAGGTTAGGCCAGCGTTACTTTGATACAAGATATGGTGGTTCTGATTAGTCTGCATTGTTAGAATAGTTTGAGAACACACACCTGAAAAACAAAGCAGTGTCAGGTTTGAGAGCGGTCAGAGTGTCTTTAGTGTTAAACAACTGATCCTATCAGTGCCGGCCCTCCCAAACACGCACTGTGCGTAGGGCCCCACGATCCATGGGGAACCCCATTTTGCACAAAGGGGCACATTCTCCGTTGTCTGATGCTGCCATGATCCACTCTGTGGGCCTGATATTTTCCCTTTAAAGTGTGGCTGTTACTGCTGTTATCTGTCAGCTATGTCACTTTGCAGTGCAGCCGATGTACCTGAACATACGATCTAAATATCTCCTAAATTGCTCGGCGTCCTCTGGTGCATGCTCCTTCATGTGCAGATGGGCATAAAGACAATGACAGACATGCATCGCAGGGACAGTGAGGGATCATCAGTTACTTAGTGTGTTTTTTGTAACTCGAAAGTTGTCTTTACACAGGGTGCTGGTTTGGCGGAGTGGTTAGCAACCAGGCACCCCATGTATTTGCTACTGCCGGTCCAGGTTCGAATCCCGCCAGTGACCAGTTTGCAGAGTGTCTTCCCTACTCTCTCTCCTCCTTTCACAAGCCTATCCACTGCCTCTCTCCTATCAATAAAGGCACAAAATGCCCAAAAAATACATTAAAAAAAAAAAAAGTTGTCTTTACAGCTCATGTGCACTCACACACTGTTTTCTAAGTGATACATTCATCCTGAGGTTTCATACATCACTTATTCTCCACAATATAAGAAAAATCTTAAGAAAGATCAAGCTTCAAATACAATCTACTAGTGCAGTGGGTCTCAGCCTGTGGGTGGAGGCTCATAAGTAGGTCTCAGAGCTATTTTCAGTGGATGGCTCATAAATCAGGAAAAAATGTGGTAAAATGTCTTCAGTGTATGGAGGCCTGATGCGGACAAACATCCATTAGAGTATGTCAGAGTATGCCCACAAGAATAAACCAGTCTACAACAATGGAGGATGGTCATTTACATTGTTGAAATAGAAAAGAAAACTTTGTGGCATAAACACCCCAGATGCTAGCCTGCAATCATGAGATAGAAGAGAGCATGATTCTGTCTAGATGTGGACTGGAGATTAATTCCCCAGTCTTTTTTTTTCATTTAACTGCATACACATTAATCTCTGTTGAAAGAGGAGTGGTTTACAACTGACCAGTTGGTGATTGTATTTTATTTTTTTGAAGAGTTTTTACTCTGTTTACCAGAATCACTCTGCAGCAGTTTCCTTGTAAGGATGTGTGCCAAGTCTGTTAGTCACCACCAAACAATAAACAGGTTAAATTTACCTTTTCATTAATTCTATGAAAAGAACACAGAACACTCCTTAGCATTCCTGTGGCCTTCACTGTGGCCTTCAGTTTGATCTGACAGTGACCCAATCCAGGTGTGGCATCATACAAACACGTGCTACACAACATTAATATTAATCATGCAAATCATAACACCTGTCAAGGGACTTTTTGATGTAATTAACAAATGAATGTACAAACTTAAAGGTCATATTACATCATCATATTCGAGGGTCCCTGCAGGCTCCCTCATAGAATCAGCAGGTGGGGATGAAGAATGAAAACTTCTAGAAACTCCTAAAACTTCATAAAAATGTTTACAGAACAAAATGTGACAGGGCAAGAATTTGTTTCATCTCAACATTAAAATATATACAAAATTTTAAGACTGTAACTTAAGTCAGAATTCTGAGATTTAAAGGGGTGGGTGAAGTGTGGCTGTATGAGCTCCATATGGCCACTAAGTACATTAGATACAGTAGAAAGTTCTCTCCTCTCCCTCAATAAATCACAGAGACTGAGAAGGGTATTTTCTCCGCCTACAAGAATTCAAATCAAAAATAAATACCACAGTTTAAGAGTATGCTATACAGTTGTGCCCAAAAGTTTACACCCCCCAGCAGAATTTCAGATTTTTTGGCCTTGTCTCAGAAAATATGAATGGTAACACAAAAACCTTTCTGTCACTCATGGTTAGTGGTTGAGTGAAGACATTTATTAAAAAAAAGATTAGTTTACTCTTTTTAAATCATAATGACAACAGAAACTTCAATATTGACCCTGTTCAAAAGTTTACACCCCCTGGCAGTTTTGGCCTGATAACATGCACAAAATTTGACACAAATGGGTTTGAATGTCTATTAAAGGTAACCATCCTCTCTGTGATCTATTAGCTTGTTAACTGTGTGTGTGTATGAAAGCTCAGTGAGTTTCTAAGCTCCTGACAGACACGTGCATCTTTCACTCAGTGCTACATTGAAGTTTCAGGTTTCTGCGTCATGGGTAAAGCAAAAGAATAGTCAAAAGATCTGCGAGAAAAGGTATTTCAGCTGTATAAAACAGGAAAAGGATTTTACAAGATATCTAAGGAACTGAGGATGCCAAGAAGCACTGTTAAAACTCTAATTAGGAAGGGGAGAGAGAGTGATTCTGTTCAAACCAAACCACAGTTAGGCAGACCAACAAAAATTTCAGCTCCAACTGCAAGGAAAATTGTTAGAGATGCAAAGAAAAACCCTCAAATAACTTCAGCTGAAATACAAGACTCTCTGAAAAAAATTGGGGTGGATGTTTCAAGATCCACAATAATGAGACTCTTGAAGAAACATGGGCTGCATGGTCGAGTCGCCAGAAGAAAGACATTTCTACGCAAATGACACAAAATATCCAGTTTACAATATTCCAAACAGCACAGAGACAAGCCTCAAAACTTCTGGAACAAAGATATTTGGAGTGATGAGACCAAAATTGAACTTTTTGGCCACAACCATAAACGTGACATTTGGAGAGGAGTCAACAAGGCCCGTGATGAAAGGTACACCATTCCTACTGTGAAACACGGAGGTGGATCACTGATGTTTTGGGGATGCGTGAACTACAAAGGCACAGGAAAATTGGTCAAAATTAATGGAAGGATGAATGCAGCATGTTATCAGAAAATACTGGAGGAAAATCTACACTCATCGGCCCAGAAGCTGCACATGGGACGTTCTTGGACGTTCCAACATGACAATGATCCAAAACACAGGGCCAAATCAACCTGCCATTGGCTACAGCAGAATAAAGTGAAGGTTTTAAAGTGGCCATCTCAGTCTCCTGACCTCAATATCATTGAGCCACTCTGGGGAGATCTCAAATGTGCAGTTCATGCAAGACAGCCCAAGAATTTACTTTTTGCCAAGAGGAATGGGCAGTTTTACCATCTGAGAAAATAAAGACCCTCATCCACAAGTACCACAAAAGACTTCAAGCTGTTATTGATGTTAAAGGGGGAAATACAAGGTATTAAAAACTGGGGGGTGTAAACTTTTGAACAGGGTCAGTTCTGAAGTTTCTGTTGTCATTATGATTTAAAAAGAGTAAACTAATCTTTTTTTCAATAAATGTCTTCACCCAACCACTAACCATGAGTGACAGAAAGGTTTTTGTGTTATCATTCATATTTTCTGAGACAAGGCCAAAAAATCTGAAATTCTGCTGGGGGGTGTAAACTTTTGGGCACAACTGTATATGAGTGCTTTTAAGTGCATTAACATTTCACAAATATAAAGTTTATCTGGCTGGCAGCTGAGAGGGAGGCAGAGTGATTCAGCAGCTAGCAGCAGTGCTGGGCGGAGGGAGGTTGGCTTAGGTCCAGATAAACTTTGTTTCCAAAATGTTAATGCACTTTAAAACCCTGATATGTAGCATACTCTTAAACTGTGGTAATATTTTTTGATTGACATTCATGTAGGTGGAGAAAATACCCCTTGCATTTGGAATGGTACTTTCCTGTTAGCGTCTTCGTCAAAAACTCTTACAGTCTGTGGCTTACTGAGGGAGAAAAGAGAACTTTCTACTGTATCCAAGGTACTTAGTGGCCATAAGGAGCTCATACAGGCCCACTTCATACAAACTGAACTATCCCTTTGAGTCAGGCTTCTGAGGAAAAAGTTGGAGTTGTGATAAAAAAAAGCAAAATCTTAAATTCAGTTAGAAAGTCCAAATTCTACAGAAAATAGCAAAAAACTGGAATCTGATATCTATATGTGTATGTATATATGTATATATGTGTATATATGTGTATCTATCTATCTATCTATCTATCTATCTATCTATCTATCTATCTATCTATCTATCTATCTATCTATCTATCTATCTATCTATCTATCTATCTATCTATCTTTATCTTTCTTTACCAAAAGTTTAGCAATTATATGTTATATATTATATGTATATGTATAGCAATTTTTGAACTGGTCTTAAGATTTTGATCAGGTCTGTATATATAAATATATATACATATACATACAGGCTATATATACATACATATACATACATACATACATACATACAAACATATACATACATACATACATACAAACATATATATATATGTATATATATATATGTATATATATATATATATATATATATATATATATATATATATATATATATATATATATATATATATATATATATATATATATATATATATATATATATATATATATATATATATATATATATATATATATATATATATATATATATATATATACACACATATATATATATATATATATATATATATATATATATATAGTTTTTGGAGAAAAAAGCCAAAATCACGAATCAGAAGTCAGAAATGTTAGTAAAAGACAGAACTCTGAGGTTTAAGTCCAAAATCCAAGATTAAAATTAGAATAAGAAAAGTTGGATTTAGTCAGTAAAGTTAGAATAATAAAAAAAAAATATATAAAAAAAAAACACTGAATCATGACAAAAGTCTGCATTCTAAGTAATAAGCCATACCTACAGTCAGTGATCTGAGATTTATGTCTGAATTCTGAAAATAAATGACAATTCTTGGACTTTAATATTTCAAGAGAAAAGCAAGTTATAAAAAGAAAAAAGTCAGAATTCTATGATTAAGTCAGAACTGTTGAAAAAATTCAGGATTATAGATAAAATAATGAAAAGACAAAATCTTAAGGAGATAATTTTGATTTTGAAATGGTAAAATTCAAAGTTCAAGTTTAAAATTTTGTCACAAAAGTCAGAATTCCGAAGAAGATAGAAACATATCTGAATCCTAAGGAAAACTACATTTTGTTAACAAATTCAGAGCTCCAGGATAAACTTCCACACTCGGAGATAAGACAGAATCCAGAAAAATACATTTTGAAATAAAAATGTTGACCTTTTTCTTCTTGGTCTACTTCAATCGCAGAATTCTGACTTCTTTCACAAACTCTAAAAAGTTCAATGTGTCATATTTTTCTGAGGTCTTTTTCCTGTCTTGTATCATGTAGTCAAGGATGTTTCTGGAAACTTTCAGTGAGGAGGTTTAAGTTTTACAACAGAAGGGTCTATGTGAGGAGAGAGGGGATTGATCCACGCCTCATGATCCAGTAACAAGTATCAATTTAGTGTGAAAAAGGATTACAACGATTTTTCTCTGCGAAGGGCCAAACAGTTGACGCCCATGGGTGTCAAGATCGCTGCAATAAAGATCTCCTTATTAAGGGCTCTTCAGTTTCTTTTTTTGAAACTGAACGAGGTGTTTACAGGAACTGAGGACAAAGATTTATTACAAAAACATAAATGCTCAGTATTTACTGGAAGGCATGGCAAACACAGCAATAAAAATAACATTAAAAATCCCCAGCAATAATTAACCTAATTGCTGTAATCCTTCAAACCGGTCTTTGAGCTGGCCTTGTGTTGCTCTGCAGCATTGTGTTCATACCTGTCAGCATCTGCTCAGGTATAAAGTTGCAGCAGGTGGATGTGAGCAGCAGAGGAGTAGGTCAGAGCATCATGGCATCCACAGCGCTGATCCTGCTGCAGCTGGTCCTTGCCTCGCTGGCGTCTGCATCCCACCACATGGGGGGTGTTTCAAACGTGAGGTATGGCGGGACAACATCTAGTGGACAACATATCGTAAGTCTAACCACCTTGAATTAAAACTAACAAATGTGATTTTTGAGCTGTGATAAGGTTTTTCCATTAGTATTGCTTTTATTATATAACTGAATTTAAGTCGTGTCGTTCAGAACAGCTTAAACCAAATTAAAAAAATTAAGCTGCTGAAAACTTTTTAAGTTATAATTGAGAGGGGGGAAATAAATCAAAATCAGAAATCAAAATTTTAAGGATAGTCATCCCTAGACTGAGGTTAGCAAATTAATCATATTATTTAGATTAATCCCAACATTGTCCTCCAATTAACTTCATGGAATTTTTTTTAGCACTTTTATCGGATCTGTACGACATCTGTATCAAATGAAAACAAACATATTTCTAGATACAAAGGATATTTTCACTCATTTTCAAATAGGGATGAAAATCCAATTTCAGTTGGCTAAGAAAGGACAAGAACTCCATGTAGGGATCAATGTCAGTCTTTTTTGGTTAACTCCCAAGTCAATGACTAGCAGATAGACTTTATTCTTTCGACTTTGCATGCAGTAACAAGGAAGAGAAAGGCAGAGCTTGCCCACTGCCAATTAGCTTAGCTCAGACACTGGGAGTCTATGGGTATCATAGCCTGCCTCTGCCTATAGTCATCAGATAAGCTCTTCAGTTTCTCTAAATAGTTGTGTGCTCAATGTGACTCGTTTTTTTTAATCACGTTCTGTTATGTTATCTATTTTTAGAGTAAGATTAGCACTTTATACAATTCTCCAAAGAAATGTTAAACTTAACCACACAGTAGGCATGCCAGGAAGTATTTCAACTAAACAAATGTTTCTTTTGAGAATGACATAAAATGCTAATCTTGGTCTTAAAACAGATACCATAATGCAGTCAAAAAAGAGTCACAACAAGCAAACCTGTCTACTTCAAGTTGCAAAGAGTTTATTTGATGACTGTAGGCAGAGGCAGACTTACTACTAGTCTTTGACCAAGTGAATTAGTTGTGGGCCTGTTCTGTCCGTCTCTTCCTTGTTACTGCATGCACAGTAAAAAGAATGGAGTCTATCTGCTTGTCACGGACTATGGAGTAAGGCAAGACACGAAAGAACAAAAAGTACCCCTTTAAAGTGATACTCCGGGATGGAACAAGTTGGTTCCTATCACAAGGTTTAGGGCAGAAATTACCCCTACAGCAGTGTTTATGTGCATCAGAAGCCCAGGGCGCACGCACCAAACCCCCCCTCTCTGCTCCCGGCCTGCTCGTATGCCGAGTTCCTCTGCAGTCAGCGGAGGCCGCTTTATGACCAAAACACACATAAGCGGACTCCCACGAAAAAAATCTGATGTCGATCTGCATTCACGCTTTATTTGAAAGTTTTACACGCTAAATAAGGCTCTAGTTCTAAGCTGCTGCAGCTGTGGCTGAGCAGCGGAGGCCGTTTTATTTTTTCGGAGGTTTTTTTGATTATTACTACAGGGGAATGATATTGATTAATATAGCAACATCTCATCATTGAACTGTAATTGAATTGGGTTTAAGTGTTCGAAAAAAAATTTGCCTCTGCCTAGGATCAATAAGCAAAATATAATGGCACTGGTACCAATAAAGCAATTTCAATTTCCATTCATACGTCAGACAAATTTTGGTGAGAGTTTGTTTTACGGTGGAGGAACAAGTTTTGCATTCCTGATTAGCTCGTAATAGATACAGCTAATGGAACGATCATCCAATCATACACTAGATATGCTTCTGAAAGTTCCCGCTCAGTCCAAGAATTATGTGTGCCCTGTTTGGAAGACTTTGTTTTAATCCAAACTCAAACCATCTTTTCTCCCACAGCTGTTTCTCGACAACCGCGACACCTATGACCGGTGTATCTACTCACACAGGTGGTCCTGCTACCAGGGTCAGTGTGGCACCAACGTCAGACAGCAGAGTATGGTCATCGACAACAGCACCAACGCTCCGTCCAATGAAAACCTGTGGTGCGAGACCGAAACACGGCAGACGAGATACGTCCCCAGTGACAAGCCCTTTCTGTTGAGGTGAGCTGCTACTCATAACGTCGGCCATGTCAATTTAGTTTTCTTTTTTTTCCAACTAATTCAAACATTGCAGGGTGCATATTTTGAACTGCATCACCACAACGATACACACTCAGTTCAAACATGTCAGCCATGTCCATGTGAGACCACAAGACTGGAGATGGCCTATTTCTTACTTTACTTTCTTTTGCAGTCCCTCTGCTCTGTTGTGTTTCCACTGAAGATATTTTCACTTAGACAATTTTCATAATTTTTGTCTTTTGCACCACTAGTATGAGTTTCTGTTTTAATCTGACACTACAAAGTATTATAAAAATGCATGTTAATCAATGTTTCTGCCGAAAACACTACTATTTATTCTAAAACAGCAAAGTTGCGCAAATATACTCACTTTTAATGGTTTAAAATTCAAAAATATACTTTTGATTGTTCTTTGAGGCCAGAACAAATTTGAATAGACTGTTTAAAGTGGAAAAAAATGTTGATATATAATATTTGGAGGACAGGAGGCAGATTTTTTTGTCAGTAGGCACAAATGAGTTTGAGCTTTTGAGGGTTACTTTCACGAACACATCAGAATCAGAACACATTTAGCTGACATTTAAGCTTTAGTTTAAAGTTTTAAAGTCTTTATTAAACTAGTTAAATGTAGAATTCAAGCCATCTGAAACTTGTTTGTCAGTTTTATAATTTAAATATTTATAGGTTTTTCTAGTTTATTTTCTTCCCAGTCCAAGTGAGGAGGTAATCACTGCGTAGTTGGACATGTTGTCATCGTAAAACATGTCACACTGTTACGGTATTAAAAAAGACTTCATTCTCTCTTCAAAATTAGGGCTGCAAGCTGTTGTTGGATCAACGTACGAAACACTGTTCACAACTGGAGACTTTTGACTCACGTGGATTTGGGCAGAAGATCAGACACCAATCAACCAAACAGATCCCCCGACATTGCCATCGTCCCTGTGCTACGGTAAGTCCCCCACTTTAAAGATGTAGATTTGTCCTAACTTGGGTTCATATAGTCAGTTTCATGACTGCAAAGTTAAGAATACCTTCTTGCCTTTGAGGAGCCCTGATCCACCTCTGTAGTCAGTCTGTTTGAGACACTTTGAGGCCCCTTCCCCACATGGAGCTCGTCTGTTCTGATTTGTTGCAAGGTCAGCTTTGTCCAAATTGTTTATTTTAGTGTCAAATTCAACAGCCTAGACTTGCACCCCAGAGCAAATAAGCTTGAGCTGCTGATATGAGAGTGGTATGACATCACTGCGGTAGGTCTATTCATGGATGGTGGAATCAGCCCTTTCAGGCAGCTATTGGCACTGACAGACTTTTTGTCTTGTGCACCTGTGCGATCTGTTGCATAAGGGAGGCACACTAAACAGACCAAAGAGTGGAATCAAAAAGAATTACATTATCTTCTAAAAGGGGGACGGCAACTTTCATTTCTTCGTGTATTGCCTCACTCCCACACCCAGATAGACTTTATACTTTGAACTCTGTGTGCAGCAACAAGGAAGAGCCTTGCTTATTAGCTTAGCTCAAACACAGAGAGTCAATTGGAAGTGTTAGCCTGACTCTTCCTACAGTCATCAAATAAACTCTTCAGCTTTCCTAAACAGTTCTGTGTGCTTGTTGTGACTTGTTATTGTTTTACCATATTATGTTATGTTTTCGATTTTTAAATTAACACTTCATGTAATTTTCAAAGGAAATACATACAAAACTAAACCATATGGCGCATGTGAAACCAGGGTGTACATTCTTGTTAGTAGGTCAACAAAACAAAGCCTAATTTTTACAAGTAGAAGAAGAAAGAAAGTTGGCATCCCTTTAAGCTGAACTGTCGAGTCAGGCCGGCCTTTCTCTCATTGTTGTATTTCTATCAGAGTTCCTCAGAACTGTCCAAGGACCTACAAACTTGCAGCCTTCGATCCGGATGGTGACAGAGTCCGATGCAGATATGGAAGTTTGAGTAATGCGGAGTGCAGTGGATGTTCCCTGCCTTCAGGCTTCCGATTGGATCAGGTTGGTAATCAGATTTACAACACCCTTCCTGCTTGCATCAACTCTGCTTGAGTCCAGACATAGCCTTGTTTGACTTAGGAAAACCCACACATACACAGGGAGACCATGATGGCAACACGATAATGATATCTTTTATTTACAAACCCAAAACCAGTGCAGTTGGCACGTTGTGTAAATCGTAAATAAAAACGGAATACAATGATTTGCAAATCCTTTTCAACTTATATTCAATTGAATACACAGCAAAGACAAGATACTTAATGTTTGAACTGAGAAACTTTATTTTCTTTTGCAAATAATCATCAACTTAGAATTTAATGGCAGCAGCACGTTGCAAAAAAGTTGGCACAGGGGCATTTTTACCACTGTGTTACATCGCCTTTCCTTTTAACAACACTCAGTAAACGTTTGGGAACTGAGGAGACCAATTTTTGAAGCTTTTCAGGTGGAATTATTTCCCATTCTTGCTTGATGTACAGCTTAAGTTGTTCAACAGTCCGGGGTCTCCATTGTTGCATTTTACGCTTCATAATGCACCACACATTTTCAATGGGGGACAGGTCTGGACTACAGGCTGGCCAGTCTAGTACCCGCACTCTTTTACTACGAAGCCACGCTGTTGTAACACGTGCAGAATGTGGCTTGGCATTGTCTTGCTGAAATAAGCAGGAGCGTCCATGAAAAAGACGTTGCTTGGATAGCAACATAAGTTGCTCCAAAACCTGTATGTACCTTTCAGCATTAATGGTGCCTTCACAGATGTGTAAGTTACCCATGCCTTGGGCACTAATACACCCCCATACCATCACAGATGCTGGCTTTTGAACTTTGCGCCGGAGGACACGACGACCACAGTTTCCAAAAACAATTTGAAATGTGGACTGGTCAGACCACAGAACACTTTTCCACTTTGCATCAGTCCATCTTAGATGAGCTCGGGCCCAGCGAAGCCGGCGGCGTTTCTGGGTGTTGTTGATAAATGGCTTTGGCTTTGCATAGTAGAGTTTTAACTTGCACTTCCAGATGTAGCGACGAACTGTAGTTACTGACAGAGGTTTTCTGAAGTGTTCCTGAGCCCATGTGGTGATATCCTTTACACAGTGATGCCGGTTTTTGATGCAGTACCGTCTGAGGGATCAAAGGTCACCGCTAGTCAGTGCTGGTTTCAGCCTTGCCGCTTACGTGCAGTAATTTCTCCAGATTCTCTGAACCTTTTGATGATATTACGGACCTTAGATGATGAAATCCCTAAATTCCTTACAATAGCTCGTTGAGAAATGTTGTTCTTAAACTGTTGGACAATTTGCTCACGCATTTGTTCACAAAGTGGTGACCCTCGCCCCATCCTGGTTTGTGAATGACTGAGCATTTTAGGGAAGCTGCTTTTATACCCAATCATGGCACCCACCTGTTCCCAATTAGCCTGTTCACCTGTGGGATGTTCCAAATAAGTGTTTGATGAGCATTCCTCAACTTTCTCAGTCTTTTTTGCCACTTGTGCCAGCTTTTTTGAAACATGTTGCAGGCATCAAATTCCAAATGAGCTAATATTTGCAGAAAAAAACAAAGTTTACCAGTTTGAACATTAAGTATCTTGTCTTTGCTGTGTACTTGATTGAATATAGGTTGAAAGGGATTTGCAAATCATTGTGTTCTGTTTTTATTTATGATTTACACAACATGCCAACTTCATGGGTTTTGGGTTGTATAACGTGTAATTCTTTAAAAATAAATCTAAAAGATGCTGAAGTTAGAAAAAAAGCACAAATAAAGTAGAGCTTTTAAATCCACAGACACTCTAAATCATCAGAGAGTGAAGGATTTTGAGCGGGTAGATGTGAAGTCAGAGACTAGACAGTCCATTTACATTTATGATTCAGAAAAAGGACAAGGAATGTCCAAAATAGGGTCATTGGGATGCCTGAGGAGTATTTCACCAAAGTGGAGCTGAGACATCCAGGATAAGCAACTAAAGCCAGGCTTGATCAAGCCCCTTCTGAGGATGTTGGCTTAATGTGTTTCACAAAGGCTACTCTGGGCTGAGAAGGAGGAGCTTGGTCAAGCCAGATTAACTATTTGGATAACTGCTTTCATTAAAAGACTGCGACATAGATCACAGATTTACTGATCAAAACAGGGAAGACGCAAGCGCATTCTTCACTCCAAATGAAAAAAACAGCTTTAGATGGAAACTTACTAGGAAGTCAAACATATAATTTTCATATAAGATATAGACTACAGCCACTGCAATAAGGGAGCAAAGTGTAAATCTACTTATCTTATATATTAATAATTTGCCTGATACTTGTGATTTGCGTTTGCTTTAGTTTAAATTCTATTCTTCTTTTTCATCCTCTGGTTACTTAAGTCCTGAATTCTTTTAAAGCATTTCAATAAAATATATAATTATTAAGATTCTTATACCTCTTATTGTCAATATCATTACTATACCTGTCAGAAACATTTTGGTTTTAGATGAGTGCTGCTGCTTGAACAGCAGGGTAAACAAAGTCTGCCTGTGCAGCCTGGTCTGGAGCAGGCTAGCTTCTCCATGGTATCTTCTGTGCCCCTGTTTCTGTGAAACCAAATCACAACTAAAGTAATCCAGGATAACTTGAAAATCCTGGCTTAATCCCCTATCAGGGTTTTGTGAAAAAAAAAACCCTCTGGTCACCCTAAGCTTAATTTAATTCTCTTTGTTGCAACCAAAAAAAAAAAAGAAACTCAAGTTGCATGTACTGACGTGCTGATGTTCTCTACCTTCCACTTTTGTAGGATTTCTGTAAATTGCACTACATCAATGGCACTGCTGACGTCAGGAGTTTTGCATTTGAGATGGTGGTGGAGGACTTTCCACAGGGGCAGATCTCTCTGACCTACTCAGATGGATCCAGGTCCTTCAGAGCTCCACCTCCATTTAGAGGGAAAAGATCAGTGGGTCCAGTGGGTGGACGTAATCGATATGCAAGATCCTATTACCATTCAACAGCAGCACCATACACAACACCATACTATCATTATTCAACCACAGCAGCATCAACAACCACAAAGGCATCACCAACAACCACAAAAGCATCAAGAACCACAACGGCATCAGCAACAACCACAACAGCATCACCAACAACCACAACACCATACTATCATCATACAACCACAGCAGCATCAACAACCACAACGGCATCACCAACAACCACAACAGCACCACCAACAACCACAACACCATACTATCATCATTCAACCACAACAGCATCAACAACCACAACGACATCACCAACAACCACAACAGCACCACCAACAACCACAACACCATACTATCATTATTCAACCACAACAACATCAACAACAGCATCAACAACAAGAACACCAACACCACATTACTACCATTATACAACATCATCAACACCATCAACACCAAAACCACATTACTACCATTATACAACATCAACAACACCATCAACACCAACACCACATTACTACCATTATACAACATCATCAACACCATCAACACCAACACCACATTACTACCATTATACAACATCATCAACACCATCAACACCAACACCACATTACTACCATTATACAACATCAACAACACCATCAACACCAACACCACATTACTACCATTATACAACATCATCAACACCATCAACACCAACACCACATTACTACCATTATACAACATCAACAACACCATCAACACCAACACCACATTACTACCATTATACAACATCAACAACACCATCAACACCAACACCACATTACTACCATTATACAACATCAACAACACCATCAACACCAACACCACATTACTACCATTATACAACATCAACAACACCATCAACACCACATTACTACCATTATACAACATCAACAACACCATCAACACCAACACCACATTACTACCATTATACAACATCAACAACACCATCAACACCAACACCACATTACTACCATTATACAACATCAACAACACCATCAACACCACCAGTCCCCCCTCAGACCACACCTCTCAGCAGACTCCCGCTGCATTTCTCTTTCATTGGTGAGTCAAAAATCATCATCATCATCTTTATAATTCAGTGACTGTTATTTGCATGTCATTGAATGTCATTGCATTGCAGCCTGAGAGTGTCCATTTTTTCCCCATAAAATAATACTTACCAAAGGTTGACGGTCAATAATGGAAAGTTAGTATCTAGCTAGTTACTTTGATTGAAAGTGCAAGTAATGACTCACTGAGCTCTTGGATCACTGATGATAATAAAGTGAGTGGATAACAGAAGTCATTGAAACTTTGGGTTCATCTTTTTGTTTTGTTTTTTAGCTTAAACATTATTGGTGCAAGTGAAAACCCATGGATGCATATATCATAAATCTGTCCTTATCACATTCGTCTCTGTTGAACATGGATTTAATCAGTCAATCTTTATCTATGTATGACTATATTTGTCCTTGCTGAATATAAATTTATTAAAGGTATGCCCCTATTTTAAAGAGGTCCTCGTGTCTATGTGGTTGTAAAAATAGTTAATATGGATGGATAATCAATACAACCATGGATAAAGAGGTCAATCTAATATTAACGTTAATATCTATAATGAATATTATCTGGAGAGGGGTGATGTTGGTTAATATGACAGCATCTAGCTGAACTACCAAAGAAATGGTTTGTCTTAAAATATGAATTAAAACTAAATGCACAGCAGCAGGTCATCATGATTGTTTCTCAAGGCCATACAAGTATGTTTGCTGTCAGCAGGAACTACAATGACTTAATTTTGTTGATCTTTCCAAAGTTAATAACAGGGACTGTAACGATAACGGCATGATGCAGAAGGAATGGCCTCATTATTGTAACTGTACTTACAGAAGCTTGGTAAGTGCACAGCAGCAGGGGGTCAACAGAAAGGATCTCAGGCAGGATCTGTGACCTGTGTGAAGTTTAGGAAAAGATTGAAATGTGGACTCATTAGACTAATTTGATTGTAAATCATTGTAAAACATGTAAACTAACTGACTGACAGACCTGTCTCCACTGGTGTGTCCCATTTACCTCAGAACTCAGACATGGAAAGAGGGAATCAAGTCACATCCCAATTAAAGGCTGGTGAAGTCATCAGAGCTGAAGAACAGTCTTCCCAGCAGAATATTAAGACCAAAGGGGGCGCCGTATCTAATTTGCATCTCAAACAAATGACTTCTGAGGCCAAATGGAGCGCACTATATGATGCAAGTCTTCAGAGTTTTTTGTTGGCAGAAGGCTGTTTGCCAAACAGTCTAGTTCTTCTTAACTACATTAGAATAACAAAAACAATGTCTGCCCTTTTACTCCAGTGGATAGCCCTGCTCCTTCATGTGCGCCTGGATTTTACATTCCCAAGTTTGTGAACCCGACACCCGGGGATGGCGCTATGATTCACACAGAAGTTGACAAAGAGGTGCAGATCAGAGTCAAAGCAACATCTTCAATCTCAACGTAAGTGAAATCAGTCTGTATGAGGAGGTGAAGCACTTCAACATGTCAAAACACTGAAGAGTTTGGCTTTTTTGATATCATACAGGATAGAGGATATTGTCTTCAGTGGGCCACAGAAGACCAGAAAGCACAAGAACATCCACAATGAGTTTGTCATTTCTTGGACGCCAATGCCAGACGATCTGGGACATTACTACGCCATCTGCTATGCTGTTGAATCGAAGTGGGGGTGAGTTTCTGGTTGTTCTTTTGTGACGGTTTTAGCAAAGTGGTTTACGTCAGAGCTGTGGAAAGAGAGAGTTACATCAGCTGCATAGAAGCCAGTGGGCCATTTAGAATTCAGCCATGGCTGATTGATAATTCCAAAGAATGCAACTGAGACAATAAGATTCCTATGGCGAAAGTACAGTTTCTCTCTTGCATTTATCAAAGGTCAATTTACAGGTAGGAAGCTACAGTTGACTTTTAATGACGACCTTTTACAAGCACATTTGAATCAAATTAACAATATAATTTATAAATGTGATAGCTCGTCAATTTTAAACTAAATTTAACTGTTGGATTGGCCATTGGTCTGCTTCTTTTTACATCTCACATCCTAAAGAAATTTGTTTTTGCATTGGACCTGTGAGGGTTGAATGACACATTTTAACAAATTGCTTAAGCCTTTCTTATATTGCTTGATTCACATTGAATATAAGAAAGTATGGATAAGTAGTAAGCTAGTATGATCATATGATTCTGGTGGTTAGCTTTCCTCCAGTCCTCTCTATATTTTCAGTCTCCAGCTGACATTCTCATTTATACTTATGCATATGCAGTGGATGGATATGATTCACTTCGATATTTTATACTTCACAAGACAGAGTTTTGTGCTTTAAGTTAAAAAGCTAAATTACAGCATACACATTGTCCTTGAAACACATTGTCCATTTTTTGCCTGAAATCTTCCAACAAAACAAGTCAGCAATTTTTAAATTTGCCAACATTTATGTTATAAACAAGGAAATTTCATAACGTTACAGTGCCAAGCAATGTTTGCCACTCAAGAAAGTAAGTTTTAGTAAGTTTTAAAGCATTTTTTATAATAATAATAATAATAATGATGTGCATAGAATATTTGTCACATTTAAATGCACCTATATTATTATATATGAATGTATAGAACAGAACATATTGGTACATACAAAAGTAGTGAACAGAAATCCCAGCTAAGCAGTTTATTTAAATGATCCACCAAGCTTTATTTGGAACTATTTGGCTGCCACATGAACCACATGACAACAATGCAACTCTCTCTTTCCAAGGTTCTGGCCCAGGGATAATACAAAAAATCAGACATTTCTTTGTTCAAGCCTCTAGTGTTATTGTAGCATTTCATAACACCTCCTGATGTGCTTCCATAACAACAAGAAGACATGGAGTCAGGGGTATGAACCCCCCCCCTGAGAAAAAGATAAGTCCAAAGTTTAAAATGTGTGTTCTTGATGCTTTTCAGGTCCAGAGTTTTTCAGTCGGAAATGAGGTGTGTAATCGTGGGTGTTGGAGCGAAGACAAGTGAGTATTTGTGCAACCAAACTTAATTCTAAAAGGTGTTCATTCTCTCTATGGTGCTGCTCTGTGTTACATTTGTTTGTAATTTCTTTGTTATGATGGAAGTCTCTACTTCTATGAAAAAACAAATTTACCTTCAAGTGCGAATAAAGTAACTCTACCTGAAGATTTCGATCAAACGATGCTTCTTACCGGAGCTGATGCTGCGTTTTATTTACATCAGAACTGGGAATGACATCATATCCAAGTTATCAGCGTTCCAGTGACAAAGTTGGGAAAACTTGCTGATCTGCCAGGCCATTGTTCGCACACCATTTGTTGTAGTTTGCACACACCACATGAAGAATATAAATAACACTACAGCAGCATTAACATACTATATATTTATATTAATATCTAAACATTGACCAATACCATGTATACGGCTGATTTAGTGTGACTACACAAGTCAGAAGTGCTAATAAATGATATGGTAAAGAAGCTTAATAAAATTGTATTTGGGCTACCACTTTTTTTTCAAATATATTGTGGGTCATTTTTGCCTTTATTGATGGAGAAGAGACAGTGGATAGGCTTGTAAAAGGAGGAGAGAGGGAGTGAGAGAGTAGGGGGAGACATTCTGCAAATTAGTCACAGTCTGGATTCAAACCTGGACTGGCAAATGCATGTACATGGGACATCTATCTATCTATCTATCTATCTATTTATCTATCTATCTATCTATCTATCTATCTATCTATCTATCTATCTATCTATCTATCTATCTATCTATCTATCTATCTATCTATCTATCTATCTATCTATCTATCTATCTATACATACATACATACATATATGTATATATGTTTTAATTTGAATTAATGTAAAGTTAGCCTTCATTATCACTGTGTTTGCCCATTTCTAGGAAGTCCATAAACAAAATGCTATAAGATATCAGTGTGGGTTGACTGTCGGATTTGTCGTATGCACACCACTTGGGCATATTTTCTGCAGAAAGCTTCACAGGCCTCTCATGCAGACTTTAAAGATGTTTGAAAGAAACTGAAAAAAATTAACCAGTGTGGAAAAACCCACAGTATTTCCTAATAAAATAATACTCCGCTTGATATTTTTGTTTGTTTGTTTTTATATTAAAAATGCATTTATCTCTTGTGTTTAAGTTAAGACCCATGTGACCTGCGGTGAGTCCGAGATGAGAGTGGAGATCGATAAATCGACAATCCCTCGCCTCAGTGAGGACCACCTGCGGCTCAGTGAGCCCTCCAACATCATCTGCAACCTGACGACTCACTCCAACAGCACCCATGTCATCGGCATCATCCCCCTCAGCGCCTGTGGTACTGAGATTGAGGTGACGCTTGAGCATTTGTTTCTCTTTTTGTCTGTGCTTTTTTTTAATCTCATGATGAGCCTCAGCACTAATCCACAACCTCTAACCCTGCAGGAGGATGACAAGTACCTGAAGTTCAAGAATGAAATCATCACATTTGATGACCCGAGAGATGTGATCACAAGGAAGCACCTGCTGGAGGTCCAGTTTTACTGTCAGTACCCCAAACGAGGGAATGTGACCCAGAGCTTCACGGCCCACAGGAAGAGCATCACCGTGTGGGAGAAAGGCTTCGGCAAGTTCACCTACCAGTTTGAGTTCTTTCCTAGTGCTCTGTACGAGACCATGATCGATCCAAACTCGTATCCTCTGACGTATGAGCTTGGGAGTCGGATCTACATGCAGATCAAGGCCACGTCATCACTCAACAACACAGAGCTTTTTGTGGAGTCCTGCAGGGCTGCACCGTACGACAATCCCAACTACAGGCCGGTCTACTCCATCATTGAGAACGGGTGAGTAAGAATACACCCCCTACCAATTTTCCTGCTTTTACATGATATGGTCAACAGAACACAACAACAAACAATCATGGATGACCTGCTACATTAACCATCAACAGAAATGACATCATTACCTCCACCAAGGAGGTTATGTTTTCAGGAGAGTTTGTTTGTCTGTCCGTCTATCCGTCCGTCTGTCTGATTCTGAACTGATTCAATTTTGGTGTTGATCCGAATCAGCGTCTGGGCGCCATGACGAAAAATGTGATTTTGGTGAATAACTACTTAACTTAAATAGATATCATTATGAATCCAATTGCTAATGGTATTTTGTCATTGTCACGGAATCTCAATATTTTGATGAAATAAAGATAGGACTAATATTTATGGTGAAAATCACAATATGGGTGACGACTGTGGCAGTGGCCGAGGTCTGCGCTCTCCGAGTGCATTTCTAGTTTAACATAAATTTGTACTTTCAGACCAGTTAAACTCACTTTAATGGCAGTACAGCTACATGATGCTAGATTAATCAACACCATTCCTCTCTTGATTGTTTTTAATTATAGTTATCTAAACCCACACCTATCACTCACAATCATGTTGATATCATTATAAGTAAGACAGTTATGGAGCAAAAATGATCGTTCACTGATGGTGGTTATCTGGATCACCACCAAAACCTAAAAACCTATTTTTAAGTTGGGCCATTACCAACATCTCCTGAAAATTTCAGAAAAATCGGTCTAGTAGTTTTTAAGTTATCCTGTCAACAACGTGCTGGATTCAAGCAAAACAAACAAAAGAAGCAACTTCTTCTGACTGTTATGTTGTTTGCTCTTTAGTAAACATAAAACCATCAACCTCTCAGGTGCCAATCTATACTCACCTGTAGCACTCAGGCCATGCTGGTTTTACATCAAGCTCAAGTTAAAAGTTTGCTGAGTTTTAATATGTGAACTTTTTTATTCCCTCTCCAGGTGCGTCGTCGATCCAACTACACAAATCCTTTCCCCTGACCATCAGAATCACTTCCAGTTTAGTGTGGAAGCCTTCAAGTTCATTGGACTGCATGACCAGGTGAGAAATGCACTGATTTAACATGTTCAAAAAAATCAAGATGAGAGAGCATTCAATCCTTCACTGGTTTGGTCATTAAGTCTGGTGCATACTGACAGCGAGTTTGTTTGGTTTAGCCAGGCATAAATACTTATGTGAGCTCAGGTCAGCTGAACACAGGGTCTTGATTCAGTCCTAGAGTTCAAAGTCCTGTAGATCACCATTAACCTGAAAAGCTAGATGGGCTAGTCCATCTGTGAAGAGTCCACTGAAAGTGTTGGGGAGGGAAGACCCTTTCAAAGTATATCAGGAAGGGTTGGGCATTTCATCCAATGCGCAATTAGTGCATCGATGCAATCATCGGTTGGAGTGGTGTGTACTGGATTAGAAACTGGGCTGAAACCAAGATGCATCCCCTTGTAAAAGCTTTCCATGAGATCCGATGTCATGTTTTTGTATTTTTATTTTTTTATTATTATTTTCAGTCAATTCACTTCCATAATTATCTCTCAGATGTTAAATTCTCATGAGTCCTCACTGCTTCAGTAGCCTTCTGTCGGTGATCTGTCTTCATTTGTTACAAGCAGTGTTGGGGAAGTTACTTTTAAAAAGTAGTGTTTGCTCATTACTTGTTACATCTGAAAAAAGTAACTCTTTACTTTACTTAGTTACCCTCTATGATGAGTAACTTCTCAAGTTACTTTTCCATCACTTTTACATTGCTTGATCATGGACAGAACCCCATATATTCTTAAATGTGAAGGCTTACATTAAGTTCTACTACAGAGAACATAACAGTTTTTTGTGCTCTTTATTTTACAAAATGTCACATACCTTGTGGAATAAGAGCTCCTGTCCAGTGTTTCCACATTTTGCTTCTGAAATAAGCAACCAGGTCAATAAAAATAAGCCCAAAATAAGCAACCTCTAGCTATTTCCTTTCCTAATGTGATATATTACTTTTTAAAAAGGGAAATCTACACAAAGTGTGTTAATTTTCGTCTACATTACATTTCAATATCACAGGGCTAAGTATCTATTCAAGAAAAGACCGTCGCTTATAACAAGCAGATCTGGCAACTTTGGCTCTGGAGCATGCGCCATGTGCGTGAGTGTGTTTGGGGGCGTGCATGTAACCAGGAAACGAGGAAGTGGACAAACTGCCTACCACAGTTGTGTTTTCCTTTATGTTAGGAGCTGGAAGATAATCAGGGGGATTCACACAGACTTAAGAGCCCCAAGAAGCAACTTCACGTCTAGAAACAAGCACAAAAAACCACGACCTGCGTCCGTGACTCACGAGATTTTCAGCCTTTAGACGCTTATAACGAGCGGACTTGGCAACGCTGCTCGTGTCTGTGCGAGCAGCTGAGAAGGAGCTTCAGTGTCAGATCTGTCCGAGGGAAATGTAACGTCGCGCTGCATTAAAAAAGGAACTACGTTTCGTTACCAAATTTTCAACAGTAGCGCATTACTTCACTTTTTACCCGAAAAAGTAGTTTCGTTACTGTAACGCGTTACTTTCTAACGCGTTACACACAACACTGGTTACAAGCTCCTTAATGATGATAAATATGATACTGATTATGTTCCAGAAGGAACGATGAAGTTGTGTTGAATTTGCACAGATTTGTATTGTTATTGCATCCTTATTGCATCGTGGTAGGAAAATAAATCTTATCATCCCGAATTGGTAGATTCATGTGAATCGTTGGTTTATTATACCGTATCTATGTCCATATCTGGCAGGTGATTGGATAATCACACTGCACATTAGTTATGGGCCAATCAGGAAATGTCACAGGTTGGTACTACTTTCAAGTGTAAAGGGCAGAACATGACCCACGTCATAAAAATACTCTCACCAAAGCATGTCTTAAATTCAGCCAAATATCATTTTTCTATTGAGAAGTTTGTTGTGTTGTCATGTTGTTGTTCAATTAATTAAGAACTGTGGTCCAGATCTGATAACCCCTGGTGTTGAAGACTGGATGGATGTGGCAGTTTAAGCTAATGACTCTTCCACTAGCTTTATGCTCTAACAGGCTGACATATCAATCAATCAATCAACTTTATTTATAGAACACTTTAAAATACAAACAGTGTTTGAGCCAAAGTGCTGTACAATCAATCAGTCAATCAGTCATTATTTGTTTAGTGCCAATTCATAACAATTGTTATCTCAAGGCACTTTAGAGCATAAAGCTCTTCATTTTATGGATACATATATACATGTATGCATAGATACATATATACATACAAAAATACACACACACACACACACACACACACACACACAATATATATATATATATATATATATATATATATATATATATATATATATATATATATATATATATATATATATACTGGTTCTCAAATATAGCCATTATTCTTACAAACAAACCTAAAAGTATATATATATATATATATATATATATATATATATATATATATATATATATATATATATATATATATATATATATATACATATATATATGTATATATACATATATATACATCCAACACTCAACATGAATCCATATAGTCAATCATGGATCCCTCCATCATGGCGGCAAGAAAAAACCTTCTGTTAAGCAGCAGGAAATCTTGAATGTGGATCCCAGTCTCATGATGAACAGCAAATCCACACGATGCTGTGTTGGGTGTGAGGGCTAAAGAAGAGAGGTAAGAGGAGACAAGTGGACTAAAATAAGAACTAAAGTTAGGGACAGGTTCATGAACCATAGACCTGTCGTCTGATTTATTAGAGGTTAGCCTCTTGAGATGCTACATCTCATTTTCAGGAGGGTCCTCATGTCTGAATGGTTGTGGTGATCATTTTATAGAAGTATAATCAATGATATTCTTACTGAAAATAAGAGTTTATGGTAGTGACGAACTCATGGGTGCCCAGACCACAAGTGCATCCCTACCATATGTGTCTCCATTAAATATAAATGTGTTAAAGACCTCTTGAGATGTGACATCCCATTTTCAGAGGGACCTCATGCCTATGTGGTAAAAAAAAATAGATACTGTAGATGTATCGATCATGAATATGGAGATCACGCTATAATGATAGTGGGAATGGAGTGTTCCTAATAAAATGGCCAACTATGTGTCATGTTTATAATTGTAGTTTAGAGGCTTCGTGACTCCACAGCAGCAGGCAGTCTCCATCAAGGATCCCAGGCCACCTACAAGACAAGAGCCAGAAACGAGTACGGGAGCAAACAAAAGGGGCAAAAGCAGATGTGGGGAGAGAGAGAGAGACAGCGGGGGGAACCCGAGAAGAGTCAAGAACATGAAGAGTACACCAAATGATAAGACAAAAACACTGTGAAAAAAAAATGAAGACAGATGAACAAAGTAGAACACAATTGTGTTAGGGCAGCACGACTACATTACCCACCGACTTCCACAATCATTATTAGATGGAGTCATGGCTGGAAACCCAAACAACCACAGATAGCAGCATGAAGCCGCTGTAACAGCCATCATCATACACTCAGACAGACAGACACAGATGCATACATACACATGTTTTTCCACAAATGGCATGTGAGCGAAAGAAATATGAAAACTTAATTCAGATAAGAATGAACTCATGAGAAGGCAAGAGAATAAAAGTGAGTTTTAAGGTGTTTTTTTGAAACAGTCCAGTGAGCCTGCAGATCTAACATGCAATGGGAGTTCGTTCCACAGCCTTGGTGCAGCGACTGCAAAGGCCCTGTCTCCAAGAGTTTTTCTGTGGGACCTTGGTACAGTAAGGAGTCCTTGATGTGATGATCTGAGGGGCCGTGCAGTGCTGAATGGTGATCTTAGTTCAGTGATGTAGCTGGGAGCAGTGTTGTGATAAGCTTTATATACAAACAAAATAATTTTGTAGGGTATTCTATACTGAACAGGAAGCCAGTGAAGTGATGCTAGTATGGGTGTAAAATGATCCCTTTTTTTACGCCTGCAAAAGCAGTCGTGCAGTGGCATTTTGAACAAGCTGTAGTCGCTGTATTGATGCTTGGTTTATTCCAAAATACAGGGACTTACATAGACAAACCCCTGAAGAAGAGGGACAGTTTTGCGTTAATAAAAGACAGTTTATCAGCTCACATGATCTCCTTTTGTGTTCAGGTGTACATCAGCTGCTCGGTCATAATGTGTCAGGCAGGAGAACCCAACACCAGGTGTGCACAGGGATGCGTCCAGAGCCCATCGTTCCGACGCAGGAGAGCGGCTCTCGCCCAGAGCGCCACACACCTCGTCTCCCAGGGTCCCCTCCGCTTGAGAGGGTCGGTGGAGGGAAAGAGCGTGGACAGCCCAGGTGAGAAAATAAAGACTTAATCCTTGTTTTGATTCTATTGTCTTGCAAGGTTGGGTGTTTCAAATCTTTGCTCTCTTTCCTTCAGCAGTGAACCTGAACCTGAACCTTGTTTTCATCGCTGGATGTCTCCTCGCAGCCGTTGGCATGGTCAGTGGAGTGGCTGTCTACAAGGCCAGAGTGAAGACGATCAAATACCAGCCTCTGCCCACATTTGAGAGTTAAGCTACATGTGCAGGACAATAACTCTGCTTCAATACACTGGAATATCCACAGTTATTTGTTTTTTTCTGATGAGGGATATTTACTGTTCATGTATCTTTTTCTCTCTTAGATGAAGGATTTGTTTGATTTGATTTTTGGAAGATGTTGAAGAAATATGGTTAGATTTTGTGTAATTTTTTTAATGAGCTAACATGGAAAGAATGATCTCCTGGCACTGCAGCTGCGGGGGGACTGTTCGCTGTATATTTTTGCAAACTGTTGTAGGTTCTTATGATCACTGATTTTGCATTAATTAAAGCAAACGGTACGATCAAAAGTATTACTTAGTGTTGGATGTTAAGGACTTCTAGTTTTGTCATTGTAATGTGAAACAGTTATGAATAAATTTGATTTTCAAATTGAAGGAGTGCCTCCTGATCAATGTTAATAATCTCAGAGATCAGTACAACAAAAAGCTCCCCTAGAAGGATTTTATTTAGCAACTTATCGCATTTTGAGCCACATCTCTCTTTCCAGACATGTCCACAAAGTTACTTTGGAGCTGTTTGATATGCCAACTGCTTGTCTCCATAGTGGGGCATGGTAGAGCATTCATATTAACCACTGCTCCTCCTCTGGTGTCCCACAAAGCTCTGTACTTGGCCCCCTCCTGTTCATTATCTACACTCTTTCCCTCTGAAATATCATTCATCAACATGCACTGTTAAAAGATTGCTGTAAATTTTACAGTAACTTTCTGGCAACAAGATGCCTCTACAATAACATTACTCTATTTAATTTACAGCAAAATTACTATCATCAAAATAGAACCGTATTTTATCCAGCAATCTTTTCAATGCATTTTAAATTACAGAAAGCTTGTTGTTTGTTAGTTTACATTGTTATATATATTTAACTACTTAATGCTTATTGATTAGCAATATATCATTTGTAAAAAAAAAATATTAGATAAAAATATTTTACTAAGTGTTTGTTTCACCCACAAATGTGAAACATTTACAAAAAAGAAATCTGCCTGCTAATGGTCAATTCCTTTTGATCCACTGCCATTTACAATAGTTTATAGTTTGTTTTTTACAGAAGGTAGCTATAGATATTATGGTAAAATACTGTTAAGTTTACAAAAACTAGCAACAGTGTGGTCCCCATTTTCACTGTTATGCTGACAATGCACAACTTCACATCTCTACAAACTCCATCACCTCAGAAATTCATACATAAATATTGAAATAAAACAGTGGATGCCTGATAACTTCCTTGCGCTAAATTGCAATAAACCTGACAATTATCATTTCCACCCAATCCACTTATGACTTCCACCTCATAATCAATAGTCACCTCTCTTCTTTGTATCTGAAACTATCCTGGCCTTCATCACCTCCAGTCTTGACTACTGCAATAATATCCTCCATGGTTCACCATCTAAAGTCCTACATTAACTACAATTCTGCTGCCTCTCCTCACTCAAACCAGTTCACACACATCATATTGTCCTTTAAAATCTCCACTGGCTCGCTGTTCCATAACCAGAATCAGAAATACTTTATTAATCCCCAAAGGAAAATTCAGTTGTTTCAGTTGCTCTTATATACAATGCAGCAGGAAAAAATATCAAAGACAGACATTAAAACAGATAACAGCATGAAAAATGACGTAGAAAAATAAGTAAGGAGGTTGAAACATGCAGAATCTTCAAGCTATATGAACCTCCTTATAAAGGAAAACAGGTTGAGACTATAAACAAAATGAATTTATAGATTAACAATATTTACAATATCAATATAACCACTGTTTTGACAGTAGACCACACTGAACCAAAAGGCAAAGTCTGGCACTAAGGATATTGCATGGAATATTACATTTGCTAATTGGCTTATATTGCATCCAATTTGAAATCCTCCTCTTCATCCACAAGGCCCTTAACCAGACCCACCCCTGCCCCCACATTCTTCACTCATCAAATGCCAACCTCCTCACTCCACTTTCCGAAAACTGTGGGGACAGAGCTTTATCCACTGCTGCACGCTCCCTCTGGAACTCTCTCCCCCCTCACTTACAAATCAGATCTACCCACATTTAAATCACGAATGAACTTTCCTTCCTAAACAAGCCTTTAAGTGTCTTTGTATTTCAATTTGTTTTATGGTTTCAGGTCCTTTAATGCTGTTATTAGATCTTGTCCCAAAGTACAGTGTCTTTGTTTTTTTTTTTAAAAACACCTTATAAATAAAGTGATTATGATTATTTATTCAGTAACCTGCTCTGCTCAGGCACTGAACCCACTGCCCACTATTAAGTCCAACATGATCCATTACGCTATCCAGTCACTACAGCGACATATGTACATGCGTATATACGAAGCATGTATTTTTTTTTTTAATTCCTGATGATGGTAGCTTAAAGAAAGTTGCGTTTATAAGTCTGGAAAGAGGATGGATTAAGTCCATCCCCATTTTTAAAATTAAATGAGAGGTCTTTGATATGAGACTTTCTTACAAGTGAGTCTCATTGGAAGGTTCAAATCAACCTTCATTCCATAAACTTATAGATTATTGATATTATTACAACACTCAGACAGTGAATGTGTGTACCTGAATACCTACAGGATTGGGGAGGGGTCTCAAACTCAAATTGACCGGGGACTACTTTCAAGTCCTGTCAATTTGAAAGAGTGAAGTCGCTGCACAGGCAGAGCTCTGGGGTAATTGACACATCAGGACATGTTATTATCAATAAACTAAACACTTAGAGCTGCCTGGACTCAAGGAGTGTCTGATTGAGAAGCTCATTTGGGATGGCATTTGCATAATCCGGGAGAAATCTCCAAGTCACTCTCTTTGAACAGTTAAATGCCTTTATTACACTGACAATATTTCTTTTTTGTCTCTTAGTTCACGTATTCAACATTGTTTGGTTGGAGGGGGAACATCATTTTCTTTATACAAAAGTGAAGGGAGAGGCTACTGTTATGGATAACTCTGTTATCCCCAAACAGTCTATCTTACCTTGGTTTTTTTAACCGAACAGACATGATCAGGCTTGATCGTCTACAGCTTCATTCAGAATCAGAATGGTCTTTATTGTCATTATAAAGAAAGTACAATGAGATTGGAGAGCTTCTCCTTTTCAGTGCTGTAGATTGCTAGTTAAAGATGCTATGAGGAGTTTTTAAGTAATTACACAAAAGTCTCACTTTTAGATATATGCCTGATCGAAATACACACTTTAAGATGAGTCTTATTGCATCAAAATAGGTTATCTATAAATGCTATTCCTTCGCTGGGTGTTTCAAATCTTTGCTCTCTTTCCTTCAGCAGTGAACCTGAACCTGAACCTTGTTTTCATTGCTGGATGTCTCCTCGCAGCCGTTGGCATGGTCAGTGGAGTGGCTGTCTACAAGGCCAGAGTGAAGACGATCAAATACCAGCCTCTGCCCACATTTGAGAGTTAAGCTACATGTGCAGGACAATAACTCTGCTTCAATACACTGGAATATCCACAGTTATTTGTTTTTTTCTGATGAGGGATATTTACTGTTCATGTATCTTTTTCTCTCTTAGATGAAGGATTTGTTTGATTTGATTTTTGGAAGATGTTGAAGAAATATGGTTAGATTTTGTGTAATTTTTTTAATGAGCTAACATGGAAAGAATGATCTCCTGGCACTGCAGCTGCGGGGGGACTGTTCGCTGTATATTTTTGCAAACTGTTGTAGGTTCTTATGATCACTGATTTTGCATTAATTAAAGCAAACGCACGATCAAAAGTATTACTTAGTGTTGGATGTTAAGGACTTCTAGTTTTGTCATTGTAATGTGAAACAGTTATGAATAAATTTGATTTTCAAATTGAAGGAGTGCCTCCTGATCAATGTTAATAATCTCAGAGATCAGTACAACAAAAAGCTCCCCTAGAAGGATTTTATTTAGCAACTTATCGCATTTTGTGCCACATCTCTTTCCAGACATGTCCACAAAGTTACTTTGGAGCTGTTTGATATGCCAACTGCTTGTCTCCATAGTGGGGCATGGTAGAGCATTCATATTAACCACTGCTCCTCCTCTGGTGTCCCACAAAGCTCTGTACTTGGCCCCCTCCTGTTCATTATCTACACTCTTTCCCTCTGAAATATCATTCATCAACATGCACTGTTAAAAGATTGCTGTAAATTTTACAGTAACTTTCTGGCAACAAGATGCCTCTACAATAACATTACTCTATTTAATTTACAGCAAAATTACTATCATCAAAATAGAACCGTATTTTATCCAGCAATCTTTTCAATGCATTTTAAATTACAGAAAGCTTGTTGTTTGTTAGTTTACATTGTTATATATATTTAACTACTTAATGCTTATTGATTAGCAATATATCATTTGTAAAAAAAAAATATTAGATAAAAATATTTTACTAAGTGTTTGTTTCACCCACAAATGTGAAACATTTACAAAAAAGAAATCTGCCTGCTAATGGTCAATTCCTTTTGATCCACTGCCATTTACAATAGTTTATAGTTTGTTTTTTACAGAAGGTAGCTATAGATATTATGGTAAAATACTGTTAAGTTTACAAAAACTAGCAACAGTGTGGTCCCCATTTTCACTGTTATGCTGACAATGCACAACTTCACATCTCTACAAACTCCATCACCTCAGAAATTCATACATAAATATTGAAATAAAACAGTGGATGCCTGATAACTTCCTTGCGCTAAATTGCAATAAACCTGACAATTATCATTTCCACCCAATCCACTTATGACTTCCACCTCATAATCAATAGTCACCTCTCTTCTTTGTATCTGAAACTATCCTGGCCTTCATCACCTCCAGTCTTGACTACTGCAATAATATCCTCCATGGTTCACCATCTAAAGTCCTACATTAACTACAATTCTGCTGCCTCTCTCCTCACTCAAACCAGTTCACACACATCATATTGTCCTTTAAAATCTCCACTGGCTCGCTGTTCCATAACCAGAATCAGAAATACTTTATTAATCCCCAAAGGAAAATTCAGTTGTTTCAGTTGCTCTTATATACAATGCAGCAGGAAAAAATATCAAAGACAGACATTAAAACAGATAACAGCATGAAAAATGACGTAGAAAAATAAGTAAGGAGGTTGAAACATGCAGAATCTTCAAGCTATATGAACCTCCTTATAAAGGAAAACAGGTTGAGACTATAAACAAAATGAATTTATAGATTAACAATATTTACAATATCAATATAACCACTGTTTTGACAGTAGACCACACTGAACCAAAAGGCAAAGTCTGGCACTAAGGATATTGCATGGAATATTACATTTGCTAATTGGCTTATATTGCATCCAATTTGAAATCCTCCTCTTCATCCACAAGGCCCTTAACCAGACCCACCCCTGCCCCACATTCTTCACTCATCAAATGCCAACCTCCTCACTCCACTTTCCAAAACTGTGGGGACAGAGCTTTATCCACTGCTGCACGCTCCCTCTGGAACTCTCTCCCCCCTCACTTACAAATCAGATCTACCCACATTTAAATCACGAATGAACTTTCCTTCCTAAACAAGCCTTTAAGTGTCTTTGTATTTCAATTTGTTTTATGGTTTCAGGTCCTTTAATGCTGTTATTAGATCTTGTCCCAAAGTACAGTGTCTTTGTTTTTTTTTTTTAAAAACACCTTATAAATAAAGTGATTATGATTATTTATTCAGTAACCTGCTCTGCTCAGGCACTGAACCCACTGCCCACTATTAAGTCCAACATGATCCATTACGCTATCCAGTCACTACAGCGACATATGTACATGCGTATATACGAAGCATGTATTTTTTTTTTTAATTCCTGATGATGGTAGCTTAAAGAAAGTTGCGTTTATAAGTCTGGACAGAAGATGGATTAAGTCCATCCCCATTTTTAAAATTAAATGAGAGGTCTTTGATATGAGACTTTCTTACAAGTGAGTCTCATTGGAAGGTTCAAATCAACCTTCATTCCATAAACTTATAGATTATTGATATTATTACAACACTCAGACAGTGAATGTGTGTACCTGAATACCTACAGGATTGGGGAGGGGTCTCAAACTCAAATTGACCGGGGACTACTTTCAAGTCCTGTCAATTTGAAAGAGTGAAGTCGCTGCACAGGCAGAGCTCTGGGGTAATTGACACATCAGGACATGTTATTATCAATAAACTAAACACTTAGAGCTGCCTGGACTCAAGGAGTGTCTGATTGAGAAGCTCATTTGGGATGGCATTTGCATAATCCGGGAGAAATCTCCAAGTCACTCTCTTTGAACAGTTAAATGCCTTTATTACACTGACAATATTTCTTTTTTGTCTCTTAGTTCACGTATTCAACATTGTTTGGTTGGAGGGGGAACATCATTTTCTTTATACAAAAGTGAAGGGAGAGGCTACTGTTATGGATAACTCTGTTATCCCCAAACAGTCTATCTTACCTTGTTTTTTTTAACCGAACAGACATGATCAGGCTTGATCGTCTACAACTTTATTCAGAATCAGAATGGTCTTTATTGTCATTATACAGAAAGTACAATGAGATTGGAGAGCTTCTCCTTTTCAGTGCTGTAGATTGCTAGTTAAAGATGCTATGAGGAGTTTTTAAGTAATTACACAAAAGTCTCACTTTTAGATATATGCCTGATCGAAATACACACTTTAAGATGAGTCTTATTGCATCAAAATAGGTTATCTATAAATGCTATTCCTTCGCTTCATGGTCGGGTCGGACAGGGCTGGACTGACCTGGATGCTCAACTTCAGGAACAAGACAATTAAAACTACAGCAAATTTATATTATTCGGACACGTCTTAGAGCACCGGGCTGTAAGTAGCGATATATAGCCGGCTACAAAACTACTATGCTAAGTTTTCCAAAAGTTGCTTGTTGTCACACATCAAAAACTAACTAACTAGAAAGAGAAACATTACCTCGTTGGGTTGCATCCTGCAAGTTGTTGAAAAAAGTAGTTGTAAAGCAATACAGAGTTCTGAGGAAGGTCTGAGCTACATTTATTAGCATCTCTTTTAAATGCACGCTTTGGCTTGGGTCACGTCTTTACAACAGTCGCCGCGCATGCTCATGAGTAGCAGAGTCTTTATGTCGCTGGAAATGGATTCTCCTCATAGCACCTTTAAGTTAAAAGTATACAAAAATAGTTCAAGTAAAAAAAAGGTTGTATAAAGACTAAATGTACAAGATATATACAAGATGAAATACCATCCTACTGGACAGCGTAGTTGAGTTCTATGTACAATATAAGGTAGAGGGTAAATATTAAGCATGAAAATAGTCCTGTTTCTAGTTCTCAGTATTTCTATTGTGAATGGCAATGTATTGCACAGGACAGCTGAATATATGCAAAGTACTTATAGTGCAAATGGTGGTTAGTACAGATGGTGGCAGTGTTTAAAAACAAATTTATATCACATATTACTGCATTGCACAGGATAAACAAATATAAATATAGAGGTAGTATTTCAAACATAGCAGCACAGCAGTGGCAGTGATAGAGATATTGCACATTTTAAATTTGTTATGGTGAAAACAGTAATAGCTTTATTAGCTATATTAAAAATAAATTCAGTTTTTGGCTATAAGCATTTCTTTTTGGTGGAAACATCATTTTTGCCTCTTTTTACCATATAATTCACATTTGTGTCTGGAATGGGACAAAATAGTTTGTGTAACTTCTGACTGAATTGAGTTTAGATTGGTAGTAGATTGGGCATTAGATCCATTCTGGGTTTGGGGGCACAACAAGCCCAAATGAGCTACTGCACTTTTGGAACAAGCAAAAAATATATGCAACCAGCATCTTCCAATATTTACAAGCAACTTTTCAAAAAGGAGCCCAAAGTCACTTATAATAAGGGGACCTGGCAACTCTGCCTGCAGGGGGTGACACATAAAAGCCTCCTGCAGAGGAGGCAACAGATTTGTTTAAACTCAATCCATTTCCTATCATCGTGCCTAACTAACTGATGGACACCAGTAAACAAATATTGTCCCACAACAAGACTGCAATAAGGACAAGGACACTCCTACCTAAACTGATTCTACCCTTTCACATCTTTACTTGATAAGGAAACAATCCAATCCAGGTTGTCATTTGATCCATAGTATTTAGAGACAATCCAAACATCTTATTTCTGTTACTTCCTCTTAAGGACAATGGGATATGGTCAATGCCAGCTGCTTGGAATGAAACAAGGATGTAGTTGGAAAGTTTAATTGAATATTTTTGTCATTGGATAGATAATACTTTCTGTTCTGATTTTTGTGTTCTGCTACCCTGCCCCACAACCATCTTTTTGTTCTCCCATTGTTGAAGATATTGCAGGTGTCTGAACCTTTTGGTTTCTGTTCAGTTGGATTGTGTGGTTTGATGTGACTGTGGACCAGTTTATCCAATAGTGTTGGGCATCATCGTACTGTATTATGCAGTTTCTTTTTTTTTTAACTATCCTTTTGATATTTTCTGCTTCAGTGCTGTATGTGGTGACAAAAATTGGATCAGACATTTTTGGGGGCATTTCTTACAATCTGTCTTTCCAGGTTTTTTTTTCTTCTTTTTTTTGTGTTAAGCTTTTTTTTGTATCCACAGTCGTGATGGAATTTGATGCAAATGCCATTATCAAGTTTTCTTATTGATCCAATTCTTTAAGAATTACCTTATTAGTTCCTGAGAATTTCAGTGTGGGCAACTTCGGCTTACAGTGGCACACTCATGACATGATATCAAAAGACATGCTGTATTTGGTGAGGTGAATCTGACAAAGTGTCCGATAAGTAAAAGGTATCGTATTATAATTGGTCTTTGTTTGCTTCTGCGTCAGTGATCACACTGCCCCACCTTTTTTATACGCCCCAGGTCTTTCCCAGAACTTTGTCACGCAAGACAAAAATGTGAGCAGAGTGACAGATTAGGCTGTCACAAGATGGCTTAAGACAAATCTTCCTCTTCAGAGGAGTAATCTAAACAGACATGCTTATAACAGATATGTTTATTTTGATAGTGAACAAAAAGAATAATGCTGACTGAAAACAAAAAGGAGCATATCAGCAGTTTTCATCTTTTTAGTCGTCAGACTGCATGTTTTTCTCTCATGGGAGTGTCTAAGGTCAGTCAGTCAATCTTTACCTGTAACGCTGCACTTGATTGACTTTAATCTCAGAATTAAGACTTTTCTCAAAACTTTGTCTTTTTCTGTGGGTTAAGGCTTAGTTTTTTGTTGTTGTTTTTTTATTCTAACCATAATCAAACAATTTTGACTTTATTATCACAGAAATCCTTATTCAATCAGAAAATAAGAATTTAAGTCAGAAGCCTGACTTCAATCTCAGAATTATGACTTGCGCCACACTCTTAATTCACTTTTCATTTTTTTTCCATTGGCCCTAATCCTCTTCCATATCACTGCGTATCCTTCTCATGATTAAAAAAACCATGCTCCCTTTGACAATATATAGTTAAAATTTTGAGATATGGCACGTTCTTGTCCTGCCACATTTGTTCTGTAAGTACATTTTTTATTAGTGTAGGGGTTAAAATTAGGGGTGTCCCGGTACAGCTTTTTCAGCTCTGATACAATACCAATATTGCGGCCTTGAGCACTGGCCAATACCGATATTGATCTGATACAATATCAGCAGGAATCATAAAGACTTTTATTACTTATTCTGCAGTATGGACTGTAAGAAAAGGCTTGATCAGGTGAGATTACTCAAACAGAGAACAGCAGTCAGCAATAGTAGGTATGAGAAAAACTGACCCGTTTGTTACTAACCAATGGGTTCAATAAATTTTAAGCTTAAACATAAGAATATAGTACAATTAAATAAAATAAATGAAAAAATAAATTAGAAGACCCTGAAAAATACCTCAAGAAATCAGAACAAAAACATATTTTTAAATTGCAAAATAACCACTGTGTTTGATTTAAATAGAAGCAGATTCTACAACTGAATTCAACAAATAAAAATAAATTAGAATGGACTGCATGTACCAGAGTGCTTATATCAGATTTTAGATGCAGGCCAATATAATCCGATATTTGTTTTTTTGCTGATATCGGACCAATATCCGGCATCAATGTCAGATTGGAACAACCCTGTTAAAAATTGTTTACCTGAAGAAAGGAAAGAATTTACTTGATAAAAGAAAACATGTCTGTTGTGCAAAAGCCTCTTCTGATTGAGCGAGGAGCCAGCTGAGGTGGTCTAATTAGGAAGCCCCCTGGTCGCTGCTGGGACCGGTCCAGAAATCAAAGAAATTTGATTTCCCATCTGGTCAGAGAGGCACTTTGGAGTCAACCAATGTTTATTTGTATAGCTCCAGTTCATAGCAAGTGTTGTCTCAAGGCACTTTACAATAGAGCAGGCTCAAGTCAAACTCTTCATTTTATAGATATACATATATGCATATATACAAATACATATAATAAATATTTTTGTATATACACATCCATCCGAAGAGGTATCCATCCAGGCAGAGGCAAAGGACTAAAAATAAAAATGTATGACAGTGACAAACCCATGGACGCCCAGATCATAAATCTGTACTCATCACATTTGTCTCCGCTGAATATAGATTCAATCAATCAATCTTTATCTGTTTAGAACCATATCTATATTTGTTCAATATGTCTATATGGTTGTAAAGTTAGTTAGCATGGATGGATAATCAATGAGACCATGGATAGAGAGATCAACCTAGTATTAACATTAATATCTATAATAAATATAATCTGGAGAGGAAGGATTTGATTAATAAAAGCATCTAGCTGACCTGCCATTACAATGGGTTTAACTGGTCTAAAACTATGAACGTATGTTAAAACTAGAAAAGTACCCATAATAATGTTATCTCCAAGTTATTAGCATTCCAGTAACAAAGTCAGAAAAAACGTGGCCCCTTGTGTGGTCTGCTGAGACTGTAGCCCCTGTAAACTATAACTAATATTTTCAGTTATCAGTCATTAAACCACTTTCCTTCTCCATTCTGACACTCAGTGTGAACTCCATGTGGACATGCTGGAATGCACTGACTTGCTGCCATGTGATTGTCTGGTCAGCTGTTAGCAGTAACAAGAAGTTGAACAGGTCAGAAGTGGCTGATTTTTGTTTTCACATGTTGTGAGAATGCCGTGACATGTGTGACCTGGTTACAAATATTTGGTTTTATTTCTTGGTGAAGACAACTCCTTTGCCTTCTCGTTTCTGTCATTCTTGAAATGCCATCACATCACCAAAAAAATGCCCTGTTGTCTGTTTGACTTCCATTTTGTTGACCTAGTTCAATCAATCTTTATTTGCATAGACCCAATTCATTACAAGTGTTATGAATTGGGTCCTCATGCCTATATGGTTGTAAATATAGTTACTATGGATGTATAATCAATACAACTATGGACAGAGAGATCAGTCTAATGTTAACATTAATATCTAAAATGAATATTGTGACAACCCACAGGAAGTATTCACTACAAACTGAACAGTTACGTTGGTTTAAGTGGACCGTGGGTGTGTTTTGGGGCAGGTTTCTTGTTCTGCTGTTGCTTGTGTTTCTGGTATGATGGTGTACGCATGTGGAGAGAAGCCACAGTTACTTGGCAAGGCATGTGTTAACACCGTGTTAAAAACAGCAGATCAACATGAGTGTAGGAGATGCTGTGAGGGTGAGCACCCGGTGTGGTTCTGTTCACTGCATCCATTAAAATCAATCAATCTTTTTTGTACTTCACATCAAGTGTTATCTCAAAAAACTTTACAATAGAGCTTAAAACTTCATTTAATGGATACACATATATGCATACATGCATATACGTAGATACAGAGTGTCCATAAAGTCTCTTCACAATTTCAAAAACTTATTACAAAGGCAGTTGATGAGATATCTTAACCATATTTGTTTTATTTTAATCAGTGTTTATTAAAGATTCTATGGGGAGTTCCTAAGTAATTACACAAAAGTCTCACTTTTAGATATATGCCTGATGGAAATACACACTCAACTTCGGGAACAAGACAATTAAACCTAGGGCAAATTTATATTATTCAGACATGTCTTAGAGCATACATTACCTCGTCGCTTTGCATCCTGTAAGTTGTTGAAAAAAGAAGTTGTAAAGCAATGCAGAGTTCTGAGGAAGGTCCGAGCTTCATTTATTAGCATCACAACAAACACATGCTTGAAGCTTTGGCTTGGGTCTTCTGGTGCGTTTCAGTTGTAGTCAGAAGTAAGAATTTCCGAGTTCTGAGTAGGAAACTGCAACTGGAATGTCCCCCAAAGTTGGAATTTCCTACTGGGAACTCGGTGAAACCTCGGGACACCCAAGTTAACAATTGAAGATGGATGCCCCCAGTGTGAACAGGTATTTAGCTCCTGTAATAATCAATTTATTTGCACTTCTAACTGGGGTGTGTCGCTCTAGATCAGCTGTATACATAGTATTGTTAGACTTATATTTACAAAAATGCTGCCATAGTGATAATCACATTCTTCATGTGATATTTGTGAACAACAACGCAGGGCATGCTAACAACAGCTAACAATAGCCCGGTAGATCGGCATGTTTTTTTCCAAAAGATGATGTCACTCCCAGTTCCGAGGTTACTGGAACTGGGAGCATTACGACAGTCGCCCAGTGCTCATGGGTAGCAGAGTCTTTATAATAACGAGAAAAGCTCTCACAGAGTGCAGACCTCCGCCAGCGCCACAGTCGTCACTCATATTGTGATTTTCACCATAAATATTAGTCCTACCTTTATTTCATCTAAACATTTAGATTCCTTGACCATGAAAACATACCATTACTAATTGGACTCATAATGATATCTATTTCAGTTCAGTAGTTATTTACCAAAATCACATTTTACATCATGGCAGCCAGACGCTGATCTGGATCAACACCAAAATTGAATCAGTTCTTCCTTTTCCCATGCTGAACATTTCCTGAAAATTTCATCAAAATCCATCCATAAATTTTTGAGTTATTTTGTTCACAGACAGATGGACAGACAGACAGACAAACTAACTCTCCCGAAAACATAACCTCCTTGGCGGAGGTAATAACAATAACAACTCAAATTTATACAGCGCCTTTCAAGGAATCCAAGGTCGCTTTACAAATATTATGTCGCCGAAAACAGATTCTTCTCATAGCACCTTTAAAGTTTTTCTTGTGTTTCAGATATTCTGTTAATGGAAGGAAAGCTGTTAAATGAACCCTTATGAAATGGCTACTCCTCAAGAGAAGGCACAATGTGTATCCTGGTTTATTGAGACAAAATTGGATGTGCAGACTCAGCGAAACTACAGAACTGAGTATGGAAGATATCCACCATCATGTCCTTCAATTTGTGCATGGCACAAGAAATTTAAGGAGTCAGGGACAGAGTTGGATAAAGGGAGGAGTGGGTGACCAAGAACATCTGAGGACAACATCAATCATGTAAGACAAGCCTTTCCTTCCACTAACAAACATTAACAAACACTGATTACATTAAAACAAATCTGGTTAAGATGTCTTTGTATTAAATTTCTTAAATTGTAAGGAGACTTTATGGACATCCTGTAAATAAAATACACATTTACATATATATACAAATATATCCATCCAACACCCAACATGAATCCATATAGCCAATCAAGACAAAGCCTTCTGTTAAGCAGCAGGAAATCTTGAATGTGGATCCCAGTCTCATGATGAACAGCAAATCCACACGATGCTGTGTTGGTTGTGTGGGAGGGAAGGGAGGTAAGAGGAGACAAGTGGACTAAAGTAAGAACTAAAGTTAGTGACAGATCCATGAACCATAGACCTGTGGTCATCAAATTAGTTTCTGCTGGAAATTAATTTATTAGAGGTTAGCCTCTTGAGATGCAGTGTCTCGTTTTCAGAAGGGTCCTCATGTCTTTGATTGTAGTGATAACTTTATAGAGGTAGACTCAAAGGTAGCCTTACTAAAACAAGACTTCATGGTGGTGACAAACTCATGGGTGCTCTGACAACAAGTGCATCCCTACCAAAAAAAAAAGGCAGCTCATGCGTGTGAAGCTCAGACACCAACAGTTAAGCTAAGTCTCATCTCAGGTTGCTTCTTCAAGCATAAGATTGCCACAATATAATCTGGAGAGGAATGATGTTAATTAATATAGCAGCATCTATGTGACTGCCACTAAAATGGGTTCAACTGGTCTAAAAGTATGAATTTAAGTTAAATTATGTCATTTCTGTTAATGGTTGAAGCAGGATAGAGCGAGTTGGGCAGGTCCACAGCAGCAGGACATCCAGGATTGTCTGTCAAGGTCCGGTGTGAATTGGCCTATTATTTTTTTCACATGTGGAGAGCATGCCCTGTGACATGTCTGATAGAGTGGTTTCATTTCTTTGAAAGTCCATCCCCGCCTCCTCCATCATGTTTCTTTCATTCTTGAAATGCCATTGCATCAACCAAAAAAAAAAAAAAAAAACTCCATTGTCTGTGTTGAACTTTTTTGTTGACATCAAGCTGATTTGCATCATTTCCTTGTTAATGTCAGGTGGGGACATTCACGTTCTTCTATTTAATCCAACCATAAACCACTTCAACCAATCAGACTTGAATCTACTTCCTTGTTGATTTAGCTGGAAAAGCTTTAGACTTACAGTAAGTGGCAAAAACCAGTTTGTCAGGTAAAAATCTCCATTAAAACATATTTTCCGTATAAATCAATTTTGAAGAGCAAAGACAGCTTAAAATAAAGAGACACTCAAAGAGACTGTAATGGATGAAGCCTTGACTTGTGCCAGCTTTTTGACTCGACATAAAATAAATAAGATAACATTTTTAACAGTTAAAAAATTACATAGTGCTGCTATTAAAGTGTTAAATTGAAGTAGAAGAGTCAGTACTGGCTGATTAGAGAGTGAAGAAACAGTTCTGGGGGAGGTCCTCCGTTGCTCTGCACCGCTCAGGTATATAAGGATGCAGCAGGTGGATGTGAGCTGCAGAGAGAGTCAGAGCATCATGGCATCCTCACCGCTGCTGCTGCTGCTGCTCGTCTCTCTGGCGTCTGCGTCCCATTTCATGGGGGGAAAAACAACTGTCGTCAACATGGGACAAAACCCCGATGGTTCATTCAAGGTGAGTCTCTGAACTTTTCACAGGAAGCAGCTTTAATCAAAACATGCAGAGCAAAGGGGAGCTGCTCTCTGCAGTTGACCAACATTTCTGCTGACTCGTTCATGTTTCAGAAACTTTGTGATTTCTCTTGCAGGAGGTTAAAACATTAAACTTTATTCTAAATCTGAAACTGTACATTAGGGCCAGGGCGGCACAGTGGAGCAGAAGGTACTGCATGTGCCTCACAGAAGGGTGGTTGATGGTTGGATCCTCAGTTTCTGTGTGAAGGTTGCATGTTCTCCCTGTGCATATATGCGTTGGGGCACTGTGGCTTCCCCTGACAGATTTAATACAAGCTCATTGGTTGACAGGTGAATCAAAATTGCCCTTAGGTATGTGTGAGCGTAAATGGTCATGCATCTCTCTATGTAGCCCTGTGGTTGCTTCATGCTCGACGTCAGCTGGGATAGGCTGTAGCCAGGTATAAGCTGAATAGATAATGGCTTGGTCGACATTTGGGCCAGTTAAAAAAAAGTGAGAAAGATTACAAACTCACATTTGTATGGTTTAGAAGTCATGCATACAAAAATTTATCAAATGGTTACAGTAAAAAAAAAACATTAAACTTTTGAATATTAAAAGATCATAAATGTTTGAGAAGGAAAATGACATTCATGTTTTTCAAGTCAAGCCAATCTTTCAATTTTTTGCATAAATCTTTTAAAAATTCCAATTTTTTTTTCTTTTGAAAAAGTAAAGCTTAAGATAAACGCAAGACTAAAAAGTTGTAATTGGACTTGGAAAGAAACATTCAGGAGTTTAAAAAAGTCACATGAATAAAAAAATAACTTGTCATACATCACAAACATTTACAGATTTGTCTTTTAAATTTGTAGGCTTTATAGATAGATAGATAGATAGATAGATAGATAGATAGATAGATAGATAGATAGATAGATAGATAGATAGAAATACATTTCCATATATTTATACATACATATATGCACATACATGTATTTAAACACAATATATATACACAAATATACACACACATTTATATATACATACATACATGAATATACATACACACATTCAATCTCATTTTAATATTAAGTATCCATGTATTAAGTATTTCTAGTTAAAAGTTCTTAAGTTATGAAAGTTAAACTTGATTTTTCTTTAGTGTTACAGACCTCAAAGAGATAGTCACATTTACATGCCAGACTTTAACTTAGCAACCCATACTGCAATTAAATAACTGAGAGGAAGGACTAGGAAAAGTTTTTCTGGTTTATCATTACAGTTTGATGGTTTTTGTTTTCACAATGAGTTTAAAAAATTAATTCAAAGGATATAAAAAAGTGTTTTTTTTTTTTTTTTTAAAGGTGATTCATTTATAAATTTACAACAAACACCTGGGCAAGATTGCAAAGCCAGACAGTTCAGGTAAAAAAAGCAAATCACAATTTCTTAAATAATGTTGAAAATTTGGCTCAAATATTTCTCAAAGTCTGGGGGCTGAAGGTCGAGATGTTAGAAAACCTCATCTATGCCACTCATTTTTTTTAATCAGTGATGTTGGTCTGTTTGTCAGACAAGGGGACCACAGAGCTGTTAATGCTGAATTACTTGGCCAAACCTTTTGTCCCATTCCATTATCTTTACAGTCCCTGATATTCACTTTACAGAGATCAGCTACATGAAATTAATGATAGTTCTTGCAGACAGCACTCATATATCAGAATGACCTAGACAAGCAATCATGCCAGACCAGCTAGATGCTCCCATATTAAGCCCATTTACGAAACCACCAAAATGACCAAATTCTAAGTGTTTTGTTGTGTTTGCATCTTCCACTTACAAGAGAACTTCGGCTGCGAGCCTGAATTGGTAAACTTTTGAAACCAGGGTCCACTTTTGTTGTCATCTCTGTGTAAACAGTGTTTTCATGGAAAACGATGATGTGTGTGCAGTACTCTCTCTTTCAGATAAAGGTAACCACACTCCTGGGAATAACTATAACATTTATGGCCAGCTACCGAGCAACATGTGTGCTGCTAATAATGTCCAGACAGATTTGTTGACCAGACAAGAAGCTCCTATGTCTTCATTTGTACACTTGCATTGTTGTTTGTGAAAAGTCTGTCTCACATACATCCATATAAATCAAAATTACATATTCATGTTGTGAAAACGCTGTTCCATATCAGACCTACATTGCCATCTACTGGCCCGGCATGCACACTGCCGCATTTTCAGTCATTCTCACAGATCCATGTGAAAGCAGATCGATTTCACATTGTAGCCGTTAACTCTTTAACTCGCGTTAACTCGCGCTTATAAAAACACAAATGAAAAACCTGTGTCTGCTGACAAGGTTGCCATGTAAACAGGGCCTTAACATCAGGGGCTTAACTTTCATACATTTATTTTTTACAAACACAGATATGGTGCTATGCAAATGAAGACTGATCAATTGATTGATTGAATGCTGCACTAGATATACTGAACAGGACTAGAAGAGATCACTTTACTCCTGTATTAGCTTCTCTGCATTGGCATCCCATAAAATATAGATAGAATTAATGATTCTTCTTCTCACATATAAAGCTCTCAGCGGCCAGGCACCGATTTTTCCCTTGCTCTAGAACTTACAAAATGCTGGCCTGTTTGTGGTACTGTCAGGCCTGAGCCAGGACTAACCAAGCTCTCGGTTAGTCCTGGCTCAGGCCTGAACCAGCTCATAGTTAAGCTGCAACAGGCTTAGACTGCCAGGGATTTTGACACACTGCGTACCTCCCTCTTTCTTGCTCTATTTGCCCCTTTTTGTTTGCTCTTGTACTCGCCTTGTGAGCAGCAGGGCAAACTGAAGAAACAAAGATCACAGAATCGTCACTCCTCTCTGAGTGCTTAGCTCTCACAGTTTTATGGCTGATGGTCGTCCACTTCCATCAGATTTTTTTCGGAAACAAGGTCAACTGCCCTCATGATCATCTCTTGCCCGTTGTCCTGTCTGTACATAAATTTTCCTCTGACTTGATAACTGATCGAAATTTGGAAGAATATTCGAGAATTCAGATTTTGTTTTTAATTCCACAGGTGAAGATTCACCACAAGGACACCTATGACCGCTGCCTATACTCTCTGCACTGGTCCTGTTACCAGGGTCATTGTGGCAATTTGGTGAGCTCACAGAGAGGGACCATAGACAGCAGCCCCAACGCTCCATCTGGTGAGAGTCTTTGGTGTGAGACTGAAACAATCGAGACAAGAAACATCTACAGTGACAAACCTTTCACTCTGAGGTGAGCTGGTCAATCTTATATGTCCAAGTGGGAACTGGGACTTTTACTGGCAGCTATAACAATGAGCAATTTCACAAGTGATATGACAATGTAACAGAGAAGACTCCCAATCTTTCTTTCCCTTGTCTTTATATCCCTCCCATGATTTCAATTCACCCAAAATTTCCAATGCAACACCTGAACAACACTCGTAACAACAACAACAACACAGATCTGGAAAACGATAAAATAGACAAAATAGAAATAGAACAATCAAATAAATAGAAAAATATAAATTAAATTATTAATTTAAAAAAGGGGGGCAGTTGTCACAACCAGACTGATTCAATATAATTTAGGAGAGGCCTCCAAGTTCTTTCAAATGAGAGCAAGAAACTAACCTGACACGCTGGATGAACAGTTCCATATATCAACAGAGGAAATATTTCACTATCCATCTGGGAAAGAGCTGTTTGAAAATGTTTTCAGAGGCAGAACCTTCAACAACAACAGCAGCTTGTGATTGGACGATCGTTTGGCTGGCCACACTCATCACAGATCAATCCATATCAAGCAACACTGCCACGTGACGTAGTTCACGCTGTTGACAGCTGTCAGCTTAAACTACCTTAGACTATCATCTTAGATTAAATTATACCACACAGATGCATCATTTAACACTTATACGTGACATGAACCTTGCCAAAGAAAATTTCTACCAAGTCTTCCCGGTAAACTTCCAAGCAGAGCATATTGCACCAGGTATCACTGAGTAACTATGATGACCACAGGATAACCAGCATGTCCATGGAGGATTTCTGCGTTCTCTCCCAGTTTCCCAGCAGTGATTCCCAGTTGGGAGAAGAGCAAAACATGATTTCTTGTAAGACAAGCTTCAAGTGAAGTTCTTTCCTCCTTTTTTAAAGAATAAATTGAGTAAATTTCTGATAAAACTGCAGATATAGAGACTGCATCAGAGGTCACCATTGTTTTCACATATGCAGTCACTTCCTGTTGTCGTAATGTCCACAGGCCCTACCTAAACGAATACAGTTGGAAATAATGTCAGCTAAAAAAATACTATATACATGATATATGATCCCAGTGAAACTTAAGCGGGTGTACCCATGACCACAGATCAGAGTGGGGCAAAGATAGTTCAGTAAATTAAACATATTTTTCCTTTGAGCTTAAATTCCTCTTAACCTCGATTGTCCAGTTCAATATCTGCAGCACAGATGCCACAATGGTCCACTGTTTTATGTCATCGTCTATTTTACCCGCGCTCTTGATCAAGAACCTGAGATACCTCCATCATTGAAGACTAAGGGCTCTAATTTTGTAGACCAGGCTCAGTCACAGGCACACCTGCCCTGCGCCGGCCTTCCCCGCGTGGGCAGGGTGTGACCAGAGCACTTTGCAAGTTTCCTGCAGTGCTAAGAGGCGCACTCAAGGCGCAGAGAGGCGCATCCACGCCTCCGTCCCTGTCCCTTCGCGCAAGTGCCAGAGAGGGAGGGGAAAAGGCATGAGTGGGTTTAACACAGCCAAGTGTTGTCTTCACCAATCAAATGACTGCCTCTCCTTGCCTTTAAATGCACTGCGGGCAAGGCGCAGCATCTGATTGGTCTAAATGATCCCCGCCACCGCGGAAACAGTGTGCTGGAAAGACCCGGTAGTGGAGACGGTCAGAGCTGTTGTCACTTCAGCAACTGGGAGAACGGACTGACCATCGGGGCATGCATCGGAGGCCACGAAGCGCGTCACTGTGTGGGCCAGCTCCCAGGACAGATGTAATCTGTTCCTTTGTCACTGATAGGAGTACAAAATTAAGAGACAGTTACACAGCAGCTGGCTTATCCATTCATAATTCTTGTGATCCACCTGCATTCCTGGTTTGTCATCGCCCAATAGCAGAGCCTTTAGTTATATACTGTATACTCTCCCGGTGTCTCTGCCTCATCCTCCTTGCAATTATGTACTCCATCTTTTTAGATCACGTTAAAAATAAAGACTAAAACAGAGGAATATGGTAAATCCTGAGTGACATACATTTATTTTCTCTCTTTCATCTTTGTCTTTTTTCTCTTCTCTTTTCTTTGAATTTAATGAAATGAGAGATGCCAGATATTTACTCAGTATCAGATGTTAAGAGTGTTTATTATTGACTTGTAAGATGTGCATCAAACTTCCAGCTGCTGTCAGGTTAAGTTTCCATTATGACAAACGGCTTTAATCCGACATCTGATGTGACGGGACAGTTAATATAGATACAATTGTATATGCTGGTTCAGACGGTTACATTAAATAGTGATTGTTGGGATTGTTTATTGCATTAAAATGTGCCTGACACTCTGGAAACCTAACTCTGAGGCTTTGTTGACGTGTGTGCACATGTGCGCCTTCACCAAATTACAGCTGCGGAGGGTGCGCTTCGCTTACGCCGAGAATAGACCAGGTTGGAGCTGGCGAGCTTTCAGTGCACCTTCCGCACAGTTTTTTGATACAAAATTGTCACTGCGCCAACATGATTCTGTCCACACCTCCCCCTGGTGCGCCGTCACACCCATCTCTGCTCAGGCAGTCTACCAAATTCTTAAATTGGCACTGCATGGCGTTGCGTCGGACAGAATTAACTGGCTCTGCGCCCCCTGCGCTGCGCCACGAAATTAAGGCCCAAAGACTCACTCCCCTCCATGTTTCAAAGATCACTATTCAGTAAAAATAGTTGAACATTCAATCTTATTTGTTTTTATCAAATATTTGAAGTTTACTGTATTTTTGAGAAAAAAGGAATAATCATGATATTGCTTATTCTTATCAGCATTTTAAGACTTAGTTTCTCTCCCCATTCAGAGCATACAGTTGTTGTTGGATCCAATTGCGAAGTGGTAACCACTTCTGGACCCTGAGCACGTTCGTGGATTTGGGAAGAAGATCTGACACCAATGAGCCAAACAGTTCGCCTGATATTGGCGTTCTGCCTTTGCTACGGTGAGTCCCCCACTCCAAGCATAAAGTTGCAATTAATCGTCAACAGCGTTACAAAGAAGTACAGTCTCATGTAGGGCTGAAGGATTTAACATTTACAGATGGAAATCACAATTTCAGACAACGCAACGCAAAGCTGCAATTTTTTGCAGCTGACTGACACGGGATCTTCTGAGTCAACTATTGTACACATACTATTTTACAAGTTTGCAGGCAATTTGCATTTACAGAAGTGCTGGTAAGCAGGTCAACAGCACAATGTCTATGTTTGAGTAAAATTTGAGGTATCCCTTAAATAATGAAACAGATTATTTATGCTAGATGGTGAATAATGTGCTATGTGCTTGTGATCATTGATTTCCTTAGTGTTGTCTATTCAGTTAATGTAGTGAATATTGTACTGAAACTTGACTTTAAAAAAATTGTGAATCAAATTAAATTGCAATTAGATTTTTCAAGAAAACATTCAACCCTAGTCTCATAATGTGTCTGTAAGATTGCACTCTGACTTCATTGTCTACATACAGATGGTGTACATACAGAAAACAATAGATGTAAATATGTTGGACTATGGCATCAATTTACATCCCTGGGCAGGTAACACAAGAACATGAAGCCAAAGACATCACACACACACAAAACACAGGACATAGAGCAGGGCAATGGATCCCAATAAGAGCACATCACAAGACAGTACATTCTATAATTCTTGAAGTCAATGGTTACAGTACTGCTTTGCTGAATGGGTGTAGCCATGCATTATCAAACAACCCTCTTTTTAAACCATGATGACTACAGAAACTACCTAAATGACCCTGATCTAAAGTGTACATCCCCCTGTTCTTAATACTGTGTGTTGCCCCTTTTAGCACCAATGGCAGCTTGAAGTCTTTTGTGGTCAAAAGTCAAAAGTCTTTATTTTCGCAGAGCGTAAAGCTGCCCATTCTTCTTGACAAAAAGCCTCCAGTCCATGTAAATTCTTGAACTGACTTGCATGAACTGCACATTTGAGATTTCCCAGAGTGGCTCAATGATACTGTGGTCAGGAGATTGAGATGGCAGCTCCAGAACCTTCTTTTTATTCTGCTGTCACCCATGACAGGTCCTCTTGCCCTTGTGTCTGGATCATCACCATGTTAGAAAGTCTAAGTACATCCCATGTTCAGCTTCCAGGCTGATGAGTGTAAATTTTCCTCCAGTACTTCTTGATAACATGGTACATTCAACTTGCCATCGACCTTGATCAAGTTTCCTGCCTTTGTAGCTCACATATCCCCAAACATCAGTGATCTACCTTTGTGTTTCACAGCAGAATGGCAGACTTTCATCATAGGCCTTGTTGACACCTTTCCTCACAAAGTTCAGTTTTGGTCTCATCACCCCAAATGACTTTGTTCCTGAACCATGCAGCCCATTTTTCTTCAAGTGTTTCCTAATTGTGCTTCTTGAAACAGCTGCACCACCCATTTTACAGAGTGCCCTGTATTTGAGCTGAAGTTTTTGTGGGTTTTCTTTGCATCCCCAACAATTTTCTTGGCAGTTGTGGCTGAAATTTTTGGTAGTATAAATGACTGTTGTTTGGTTTCATCAGAATCCCCCATTTTCCACTTCTTAGTTAAGAGTTTGAACACTGCTTACCTTTTCCTGCAGATTCTCTGACAATCTGTTTGCTTCCCCAATGACTCAAAATCCAATCATTTCAGTGCAGAACTGGATGACAATTCCAACAGTCTATCTAGAGTCCAAAAACTCACTGACCTTTTACAAACACGCTGATTACAAGAAGCTTCTTGGATGAAAAGTGAAACGTCTTTCCAAAACTCAACTCTTAAACCATGGCCTGGATGAATGAGTACTGATTACAGGCAAACAGATCACAGGTGAGGATGGTTACCTTCAGGAGCAATTCTGACTGATTCTGATCAACATCAACTTCTGATCAAGGTCATTTGGGTAGTTTCTGTTGTCATTATGATTTCAAAAGGGGAAATACAGCTGTTTGACATTTAAATATTGCTATAGCGTTGAAAATTGTGTTCTTCTAACCAAAGAATATGTCAGTGTAAGGATTCCTGACAGTACATTTGACCCAAATCTTGTATTTATTCAAGAACTCCATACAACTGTCCTCGGACCTACGAGCTGACTGCCTTCGATCCTGATGGTGACAAAGTCCGATGCCGATATGGAAGATTGTCCCATTTGGAGTGCAGTGGATGCACCCTTCCACCAGGCTTCCACCTTAACGAGGTGAGTTTGAACACATACAGTATCTGCAGCAAATTCTACAAAATCCTGCTTCACCTAAACCCTGAATGTTCATGTTTTCAGGACCTCTGCATTTTGCAATACAAGAGCGGCACTCCTGACTACAGAATTTATTCTTTTGAGATGGTAGTGGAGGACTTTCCACAAGGCCAGATCACTCTGACCTACTCAGATGGCTCAAAGTCCATCAGAGCTCCAATCCATCAAAGGGTGAGGAGACAAGCCACCCCACCTCCTCAAACAGCTACACCGTGGTGGTGGTGGGGGCACATGGCAACAACCAAACAACAACACAATTATTGGTGGGGGCACACAACTGCAGCACCATACACGACTCCATGGTGGTGGGGTTACTGGAGCCCAACTACAACAACACCAACAACTACTGCATCTACCAGCCAGCCTACAACCACATGGTGGTGGCGTCATTGGAATCCAACTACAACAACGCCAACAACTACAGCATCTACCAGCCAGCCGACAACCCCATGGTGGTGGCGTTACGTGTCCTCAACCACAACAACGCCAACAACTACAACATCTACCACCCAGCCCACAACCCCATGGTGGTGGTCCTGGCAACATTCAACACCTGCAGCACCGACAACATCTGCAGAACCAACCACATCTGCAGAACTTACTACTACTACTGCAAGACCTACCACACACCCATGGTGGTGGGCTGTCACAACCTCGACACAAGCACCAGCACCATCAACCACACCACTCAGTAGACTCCCGCTGCAGTTCGGCTTTCTTGGTGAGTCATGTCAAGTCATCAGAGCAGATTAACAGCATCATGGCCATCATAACAAGAGTGCCTGCTGTAGGTTGGTCTCATATTGTTTCTACAGCAGTGTCATTTAACAAGTAGACAGAAAAAAGCAACCTAAGAAACATATTTTTGCAGGTATAATGTTTTAACTTCTATTGTGAATCAATCAAACTTTTTTATATAGCACTGCTCATACAAATTCAACTGCAGTTAAAGTGCTTCTTATTTCGAGAGAAAATGATTGAAAAAAAAATAGATAAGTGAATATCCTAGTTCTTCTCTGCGTTTGTTATTAGCAAACAAAGTCCCATGAGAAATGAATGCAGAGAGGGACAGAAAAAACACCTACAAAATCCATGGAAAGTCTTAAGTTTAGGAATTTTCTCCTCTTTTTACAGTGTCATTGGTATGTTGACGTGATTTATGGTTTTCCCCAGGCGAGTCTCCACAACCTTTCTGCCTTGACTTAAACCACCTTAAACATTGCTCACCAACAGTGGGTGGAGCTATAACACTGGAGTGGGGTAGAGACCAAAATTCACCAGAAAATTTTGCAAACAACTCGCCCCCCTGGCCAAACCATACATAGGAGGCAAATGATTTTCTCATGAGACTCATGTTAACATATTTTTGAAGCCCTGCCTTTTTTTTAATTAAAAGGAAACCAGGTGTTTGTAGAGGTCCCTGATTTTCTCCAAAAAGAGCGAATTTAAAGAGATTTTTTACTCATGATGAACTGAATGTTTTTAACTGCCAAGCCTTGCAGCATCTTAAAAGGAGCACTACAACTTCAAGCTCACTCAAATTGTCTGACACTCACTATCATTTTCCTTTTCACCAAGCATTTACGGTTTTCTGTAATTACCAGTTCTTTGGCAGCCCCTCAGAGGCACAAATCATTCAATATTTTCAAACTCACAGCTCCTGTGTCAATGACTGCTGGTTCCCATGACAGAGCCGTTTGTTCCCTGGAAGTCTTAATCCCACTTATATGCCAGTTTTGAGATACTCTGGGCTTGTTTATGTGTAAGAGAGACTTTGCAAAGCCACATATGACAAGAACACATTTAAATAAAGTCTCAGCCTGGATTTTGGAATGATCTTGTAATGACAAGTCGAACCTATTGTCATAAATGACTGCACTGAAACTGGCATCCCTTGAGCCCCTCTCAGGATTCCCACGCGTGGAAATGAGCTAGTTATCAATTATTCACTTATTTACAGGACTTTTATTTTCGTGGAAAGGGTTTTTAAAATGTATTTCAACTTTTATATTTGATATTTGTCAAGAATGTAAAATATTTGACGTTTTCTTTTAAATCAAAGACTTGGTAAAAACAATGTCATTTGATTTGTTTGTAAAGGTATGTAAATTGCTTATGAAGGGGGATGCCATATAAAATCTGGCCTAGGTGCCATACTGGGAAGGGCCAGCTCTGATATGGTGACAAAGAAACTTTGTAATTATTTATTTTTATTTTTTCTTGCCTTAGTCCAACTGTAGGAAGTTGCAATTTTTGAAAAAAATTACATTTTCATGATGGTCAGCCTTGTAGAGTTTGCACAAGCACTTTTATAGGCTTGTATTTGTTATTTAAGTAGATTCAATATTAATCAGAGAGTTTCATACTAATACTGTAAAAATACTTCAGCCCTTTAGTGTTAATGTAGAGAAACCTGCCTACGCTCATGCTTCATAATCGACCTTCTATGACCCAGGCTTTGACTTTAAGAGGGAAACAATCAGAGAGCATAAAGGAAAAATTTGATTTGTTCATTTTTATGTCACTGGGAGTTTTGTTTCTTTTAGGAAGGGAAAAATTGATTAAAATCATAAGTCAAGTGTTGTGGAAAAAAATCTGGGATTTTATTTCTAGGCCATATTGCCCAACCCTAGATTAACCTTTAATGGAGGTGGTCCAGAGAGCACTTAGAACTTTAAGATCTTTTTCCTTCTACTTTAGTGGACCCGTATGTTTCTTCATGCCACCGAGGAGTGTACTTGCCGACATATTTAAGCCCAACTCCTGGAAATGGGGTTCACATTCACGCAGAAGTTGGAAAGGAAGTGGAGATCAGAGTCAAAGCATATGCTTCACATGCAATGTAAGTAAGAAAAATTCTGATCAGTGTGGCAGCGAAACATTCAGCACTGAAGAGTGTTAATTTTTTTCATGCAGAATACAGAATATCATCTTCAGTGGGCCGCAGAACACCAGAAAGAGCAAGGTCGGCCACAATGAGTTCGCCCTCTCATGGACACCAGCGTCAGATCACCTGGGACATCACTATGTCATCTGCTTCACTGTGGAGGCACAGAGCTCGTGAGTTTTTGTTTTAATGTCCTGACAGTATTATAGCCTTATTTAAGTAAAACCCCTTTAATCCAAAAATTATTACCAATGGGATCTTTTCATCTGGTCCACAACATGAGAAGAAAGGCTTCCAAACTAGTGTACAGTTAACCTGTCTTTTAAATAAATCATTCATTCGGGCGTGACAGTAAATATTCATGAAAGATGTCCTCAAACATCCCACAAGAATGCTTTAAATATGCCAGATTTAGCACGCTGCTAATATATGACCACTATAAATGATTGTTAAACCAAGATGACACAAAATAGTTTGACTGTTCATGAATAATCAGCCCAATAAAGGCACAGGTATATTAATGAAGTGTTTTCTGTCTTACAGGCATAGAATCTATCAGGCAGACATGAGGTGTGTCATCATTGACGTTGGAAAGAAGCGCGGTAAGTTACTTAATGTTGGCTTGCAATAACAAATTGAATATAAAATTTCCCAAACAGAAACCCAAGACATAATGTAAACGGTCAAACAGGACATGGTTGGGCACAGATCCTCAGTATCTAGAGTCACCAGACTTTCAGACCTCAAAATATGGGCCTTTTATTTCACAACATAGATGAACTCAAGATGCTACAACATTTCTAAGCAGTGTAACTCTTAAAAGGGACAGCAAACTAAGTCTTGCCTCTATCCAGAGTCCATGACAAGCAGATAGACACCATGTGTGCAGGAACAAGGAAGAGTTCGCCAACTTCTAATTAGCTTAGCTCAAACACTGGGAGTCAGTGGGTAGTGTTTGCCTGCCTCTGCCTACGGTCATCAGATAAACTCTTCAGCAACTCTAAACGGTCCTGTGTGCTTGTTGTAACCTGTTTGTTTGTTACGTAATCTATTTTTGGATCAACATTAGCACTTAATATAATTTCAGGAAAAAAATCATACCAAAGACACACCACAGACTAGCTTGTAAGCAGGTCAACAACACAAAGCACACTTGTGATTTTTTAAACAGATCCAGTTGGACCTTCATTTGGCCAGAAATCACCCAATTGTCATGTTGTGTGTACCTTGCTCAAGTTTTTTTATACTTGTACCTAAAGGGTAGGACAAGATTAGTTCTGTACTTCATCTTTCACCTTTCGAACAACAACAAAAAAGGCTTGTTGTGAAAATTTCAGGCCTGATCTTGACCTGCTGTGTTCATCTTTCTGTTTTGTCTTCCAATGTGTATTTAAATTTACCTCTGCCAAGGAGGATATGTTTTTGGCCCTGTTGGTTTGTTTGTTTCCAAGATTATACAAAACATACTTAACGGATTTCGCTGGCTAACGGTCTAACTAATAACTATATCAACATGATTCTGAGTGCTAGGTGTGGGTTCTATGGTCACTAATCACATTATGATGGTACCTTTATCATAGAAATATTGCTTATAGATGTAACAGCAATATGTGAGCTACCTTGGCAGAGGTTTGCACTCTCAGAGGGCTTTCGAGATTCCATTTTTTAAGATATCTGAAATAAATTCTAAAAATAAAAATAGCCATGTTGAAGCTGTTATATTTAAAACAGCCCTGTGCAGATTTTTGTGTTTGAGGTACATCTCACCGTCTCTTGTTCAGTCGAAGCTCATGTGACCTGCGGCGAGTCCACCATGACAGTAGCAATTGAGAAATCTTCATTGCCCCGACTCACTGAGGACCACCTCCAGCTCAGTGACCCCTCCAACGTGGTCTGCAGCCTGAAGACTCACTCCTAAGCATCTCCAGGAGGTACATCAAGTTCAAGAATGAGGTCACCACAGTGAACAAAACCAGCAACGTGATCACCAGGAAGCACCTGCTGGAGGTCCAGTTCTACTGTCAGTACCCCAGCGTGACCCAGAGCTAAGGCCTCGGCGAGTTCACCTACCAGTTTGAGTTCTACCCCAACACTGTGTACCAGACCATGATCGATCCAAACTCCTACCCTCTGACCTATGAGCTGGGGAACCCCATCTACATGCAGATCGAGGCCAAGACCACCGTCAACAACACAGAGCTTTTTGTGGAGTCCTGCAGGGCTGCGCCATATGACAACCCCAACTACAGGCCGGTCTACTCTATCATCGAGAACGGGTGAGCACCAGTCCTCCTATAATAACCTCAGTTATTCTTACTTTGACCTTTTTCTGCCACTGTGCTGGAAACTGGACAGGGGCCAGACTTTCTCTGCTGAGCACTAAATGTCAGAAAGGCATGGAGGAAATTAAACTTTCAAGAAATGTCCGACTGGATTCAAGGAGTAATAGGACAAAGATCATGATGATAGAACTTCTTGGCCACCTTTAAGTGTATGTGATGACATCATCAATGAATATAAAATGAAAAAAACACTAAAGTATTTTCAATTATACTGAATGCAAAGTAGAATGTTTCAAGGATTATTACAGTCTTGGATACATCAATGATGAGTCACAACACTGTTTTTGATGGATTTGCAGATTTTCTGGATTGGAATTTTTCAAGGTTCTTAATTACTGAAAAGGGCACATTTTCCCCCTTATAAAACCTCCTTTATTTATATATATATATATATATATATATATATATATATATATATATATATATATATATATAATTATATTTATATTATATATACATATATATATATATACATATATATGTATATATATATATATGTGTATACATATATATATATATATACATATATATATACATATAAAATTTAAATGATGGAAACTGGATTTTTTTTTATATATATATAGCAGTCTTTGACATGTAAATGATTACTGAAAAAAATGTCTTCTTTGGATTTAAAGTTTTTCTACTCAGTAAGATTTGTCCAATTTTTCTTCATAAATCTTTGCATCCACGTCAACCATGACTGGAATTATGGCATTATCAATCATTGTAACAATCTTTACATAGTTGCCATTGTATGGGATGACATTTCAAATTTCTGAAAGACAAAAAAATATAAAACAAAACTTTTTTATATACAGATATTATACAGATTGTAAAAGCAAAGTGAAATTTTCTACAGTCTTGGACACATCAATGATTACTCACAACATTCATTTTTATTAGACATGCACCGAAATGAAAATTTGTGGCCGAAGCTGAATAAAATATAAACCCTTGGCCGAATACCAAATATCCAATGCAGGGGCAAAGTAGTTCACTATATTTTTAATCGTGCATTAACAGCTTACAGTACATTTTATACATGTTTTTAAAAGAAAGTAATTGTTTATTGAATATTATGACACTTAACAACTTAAAAAAACTTAACAAAAACATAATGCTACTGTTTTTCCTTCATAAACCTATTCATTCACTTAAGTCCTAATAAAAATAAGGTAAAACTCAGTTGTTTTCACAATATTAACCTAAATACCATTAACTGTGATGATGTAGCAGACTTCTATTACATTGCAAGATAGGACCATTTTCAGCATTTGTGCATATTACTCCACCAAAAATAGTCAGGGCATTTGAAAACAAAATACAGGACAAGTTTCAAACAGGTTGTACGAGATATCAAAGACTTGATCTTGTCATAGCAAGTGAACAAATAAAAGGATAGAATTGCAACAAACGCCAAAAATAGCCAACATATTGTGGAATCTGGAGTGTTCAATCTGATTTGTCGTATCTTTAAAAACTTTGGAGCTAGATCCAGGAGAAAGCTGCCATGACGAAAAATGCTAATTTTGTGAATAACTACTGAAATAAAATAGATAAATTTTTTATTCAGTTGCTAATGGTATGTTTTCATTGAAGAATCTAAATATTTAGATGAAATAAAGGTAGGACTAATATTTATGGTAAAAAATCACAATATGGGCAAAGACTGTTGGGCTGGCAGAGGTCTGTGCTCTCCGAGTGCTTTTTCTTGTTCTGTGATGTAGCAGAGGGGCACATGTCACACACAAATACAAAGATTGCAGCACAGTCTCTCACCAGAACAGAAGCTGTCCCTTATCTGACTTTTTAAGACTATTTACATTTCCAACGATACAAAAAAATCACCATTTTGAATAAAACACAATGAAAAAGTTATTTAAGAAATACAATAGTGCCAGGTAAGCATAAACATATTTAAGTATAATAGAGAACATCAGAATATCATTAACTCATCCATATTGTGAGTTTTACCATAAATATTAGGCCTACCTTTATTTCAACTAAATATTTAGATTCCTTGACCATGAAAACATAGGACTACCATTAGCAACTGGATTCATAGTGATATCTATTTTTGTTCAGTAGTTATTCACAAAAATCACATTGTTCATCATGGCAGATCCAGATGGTGATTGGGATCACTCCCAAAATCTAATCATTTGTTTCTTGTCCCAGTCTGAACATTTCCTGAAAACATAATTGAAATCCGTCCACAAGTTTTTGACTTATGCTGCTATCAGAGAAACAAACAAACAAACAAACAAAACAAAAAAACAGACGCCTGAAATAACATAACCTCTTGGCAGAGGTAATCAATTCAACAGACCTGTGATGTCGCAAAATTGTTCGTGAGCAAAACCTCTGATCATTTAACCTTGATTAATACCAAATTTGTCAACAAAACCCATAGTGAAAGTCACATACAGACTCAAAATAAGTTCACGGCTCATTTTTAGGTTGTTGCCAAATTCAACAACCCTTAGCCCAACTAGCTTCCAGCAAAGAGAGAGGGAGCATAAAGACGCATCTTACCAGAACAGAAGCTGTCCCTCATCTGGCGGGAAGACGGGGCTCCCTCGTATGTTATATTTTTACTCTTCTTTTCTTTTTGCAGCTCAAACTGTTATAAACAAAGTATAAGGTACAAATTATATATAAGATATAATTCTGCTGAACAGATAAATTGAACTACAGGATAGTGTAATTTATCTAATTTATTTAATTTACAAATATTAAATAAGAAAAAAAGAATGAATGTCAAGAATATTAAAAAATATACAGAAAAATATTGCAAATGATGGTTTAATGTATAAATGATAATTATAGTGCAAAGGGTGACAAATAATGATTCAAGATTGAGTATTGTGTCACATTACATCATTCATTTTGCTTAATTTTAATTTAATCATTACTTGTTTTAGTCAAACCATGTTTTCAACTTAATCCTTTATTTTTTCTTCTGATTCTAATCGATACTTTACATTATACTGAGAAGAAAAGAAATAACAAACATCAAACTTTGAAGACATCAGAGACCAAACAGATATCATTTAAATTTATCTGTGAATAAAAATTGACCTTTACTTTTCTGTTCTCCTCCAAATAGGTGCGCAGTAGACTCTACTGTTGTCACCTACACTCCCGACCACGAGAGACAGTTCAGGTTCAGCATGGATGCCTTCAAGTTCATTGGACTGCACGACCAGGTGAGGACTGACTCTTTCTTTCAACACAAAGTTCAACTATTTACAGGTATCACAGGAGCTTAATAACAGTTTACACGGGGGGGCAGCCATCTTCAATTGTCAACTTCAGGGTGGTGAAGATCACCCGAGTTCCCAGTAGGAATTTCTGACCCCTGGGAGCGTCACAATTGATATTTCCCACTCAGAATTAGGAAATCCTGACTTCCCAGTACAACTGAATTTTTTTTGTAACCAAACAGATACAGTCAGGCTTTTGTTTTTTATGCTGATCCTCTAGCCTTATTATGGTGAAAACAGTTACAGCTTGATAGAAATAAGTTTAATTCTGGCTTTAGGGGTTTTCTTTAGGTGGGAACTTCATTGTCTCTTTTTCCAGTAAAGTCTATATTTGTATTTGGAGTGGGAACAATAGTTTGTAATTTCCTATTTGTTTATATTAGTAAAGAGTGAGCTTCAGATACCTCCTGGGTTTGGGGGCACAACAAGCCCAAAAAAACACAACCTGCAACCGCAAATATTTACAAGCATTCACAACTATGAGATGCTGTTGAAATGATACATAGCCAAAATTATGAGAAGATGGGTGATTTTTGAGATAAATAGTCATGTTTATGGAATAAGAGTCAGAATAATGAGATCAAAACTCTTACTTATAGGATATAAAATCAAAGTTGTTGAAGTACAAGATATAAAATGAGAATAAAGTCATAATATTCAGATTAAAAGTCACAATGAAACAAAAATTATTTATGTAATAAGTTGGGCTGAGACGATACACTTTTCTCCAGATTTGATTTTTTAAGTGCCGATGCTGTTTATACTCTCTCTTCAAAAGCCTGGACTGCATTTAAAAATGGCTTATTAACACAGACTAAAAATGAAGCATTTAAATTTGGAACAAAAACTATTTTTTGAACAAAAAAATCCATTTAAAAATCGTCAAACAAAAAAAAATCCTGGTACCTAAGTGAATCGATTTTTCTCCCACTCCTAGTGATAAGTCATATATTTTGGCACAGACTCACAGCTGTGATCACAAGTGAGGATAGGAGTGAAGATCAAGTGGTAAATTGAGAGTGCAGCAACTTTTCAAACACACAATCCAAAAGTCACTTATGATAAGCAGACCTGGCAACTCTGGTGAGGAAGGAGAACGAAATTGTGAAAAATCAAGAAGAACCTCTGTTCACTTTGAAGAAGTTGCAGGAAAACCAGCATTTTATTTCCTGTGGACAATCTGGGAGGGAGGAGTTTGGTTTAGAGGAAAGGTGGAGCTGGTGTGATCCACACAGCAGGGAAACTGATGTTAATTAATGAATTAAACAACAGCACATCTTCTCGTCCTCAGGTGTACATCAGCTGCTCGGTCTTGATGTGTCGGGCAGGAGACCCCAACACCAGGTGCTCTAAGGGATGCATCAACTCCACTCAGTCCAGTAACAACCACAGGCGTAAGAGAGCGACCGTCGCCCAGAGCTCCACACACCTCGTTTCTCAGGGTCCACTGCGCCTGAGGAGGTCGGCAGAGGTCGCAGAGAGACCAGGTAAGAAACCAGGAGCTGCATTTATATCAGCACAGACTGTCTTACTGTCTGAAGGCCACATTCTGGTGATGGTAGAATGCTCTCAACCACAAACACAGTGACATATAATCTAACAAGAGTTTATATTAGTTTATTAGGATCACCATTAGCTTTAGCATTGTTGTGGCTACTCTTTTTGGGAGCCACAACAGCTTTACAGTATAACAGCGACATTAATTCTTCCACCTTAAATCAATATTACAAAATATTAGTGCGACTCCGTCTAATGGCTGTAGATCCTCTGAAATGACAAACCAGAGCATGTAGCTGATGTGTATTTCCATAACAAAGCACCATCGTCCTTAATCTGTCATTCGAAATGTTTACTCAAAGGCTTCTATGCTTTATCAAAACTGTGAAATAAGATAGTGAAAAACAAAATATCTGGACTCGATGCAAACTCGGTCTTAGGCTACGTTTACACGTAGTCGGGTATTTTGAGAAACAAATATTTCCCTCCCTCTGTTTTCCAAAATAACATTGTGCACACGGCATCGTTTTCAAAAAAGTTTCCATTTACATCAACCCGCATAAATACGCCGTCGAACGCCGTCATAACTACGCCAAGCCTATGGGTGGCAGTGTAGGAAGAAGGAGAAAGCCATGCAAGCCAATCAAAAGCCTCATATCGACGACAACGAATAACAAGTGACTTCCTGTTCCTTTTGAGGGCTCAGGGCTCAGGGTTCAGGGAGGAGATTGAGATTCAGCCTGTATTTCTCTGTTTTTCTCAGTTTACATTAATACGCAAAACCGGAGTTTTCCGAAATCTCCACTTTGGCCGGAGTTTTTAGAAAGATTAGTTTTCCGAGGCGAATTCGCCGTTTGCGTGTAAATGAAAGGCACAAACGAAGGGAAATGTCTCCGTTTTTAAAAATACCCGTGTATGTGTAAACGTAGCCTCAAACTATAGTGCTCTCTAAGTTCTGCAGCTGCTCCAATTACACGCAAAACAACTCACGTGCCTTACGTTTCACGTGTCAACCAATAAGAAAGCTGCAGTGCTTGTCAGCTTCAAATATACTTCTATAAAAAGACTTATTAAATCCAAATTCCAAATTCAAATTAGGACAAATAATGAAATACTTAATTATTTATCAAATTATCTGTAGAGGACAAATCACTCTTACAGTGAGGATTAGTTCAACTCAATACGGCGGCACAACTTCCAGTTCATTTTAAAGCAGAGTGGAAACCACAGCAATGTGTTGAAACGTTTGTCTTGTATATCAGGAGAGACATGTCTCCAAAGAATCAAAAAAAGAACTGGATTGATAATTAGAATCAATAATGTCATTGCTATTAATAAAACTGGCGCAGTACATAAGATGAAACAACTTATTTTCACACCTGACGGCCCACATCGAAACAGGCAGTAATCACTCATAAATCATGCCGTCTGATCCTTGCATGAGAGAGAAACCAAATTAAAACCTTTGCTCTCTTTCTCCCAGAGTTGAACCTGAATCTGAACCTGGTTTTTATCGCTGGATGTCTCCTCGCTGCTGTCGGCATGGTCAGTGGAGTGGTCGTGTACAAAGCCAAAACGTCCAGGGTCAAATATCAGCCTTTGCCCACATATGAGGACTAAGATGGGTGCAAATGCAGGATGACAAGTCAGCGTGAATTAAAGCTACAGGATATTTCATGTTCATGTTTTTTTTTATAATCAGCATATCAAAGGAAAACTGATTTCGTGAGAAATAAAAATTGATGAACAACACAAAAGTGAAGTTCTGTCTGTACAGAAATCGAACCTGGAATCAGTTTTTTTTGTTACATGATCGCTCATTCTATTAATTATCTTTCCTGTGAGGATGATCACCCAGCACTGCAGCTGCTGGTTGATCATTCAGTTGTATTTGCTCCTTTTGAATCGCTGAGTAGCTTCATAACTGCATTGACCATATTAATAATTGTCCTGAAAGTTGTAAAAAGAAAAAGAAAATAAAGGTGGACAAGAAAATGAGAGAAAATGGTTTGGAATTTTTTTTTTAAATCATAATTTTTAGTCATGTTGGTGAAAATAGCCAAGTGTGAAGGTGTGATGCACTGAAATGCATGTTGTGTGCCGTGATGCATCTAATGTCCTGCTGGAGTCATCATGGTGCATTTATGTTAACTGAGTAAAAAAATGTCCATTTAGATAGATGGATCCATACATCATGTGTTCAAATGCAATTTCAAGAGAGGGGAAACCGCTGAGTGTTAAAAACCTCATTAAATAATGATGAAGGAGGTGAATGTGTTTTCCAAGCTAAATAAAACAATTTGATCAGTCAAGAAACATCAAGACGAAGAGCTGAAACCTAGTCAACAATCTGATCCAGTCCAGTTGCCACATGGATCAGTGTTGGCTAACCATGACCTGATGACTGAGAACCTACACAGATAATTAAGGAAATGTCCTCAGACTTAGTTATTTTTATCGTTGGTGCGGTTTAGTCGATAACATAGACCTGTTTTTATTATTTTACCAAACAGTTTGCTAAATAAGCTGAGGGTTGCAACATCCAAGAATTTTTTGACATTTCAAAATACCCATGGGAACAACGTGGAATTTACCTGAAATTTACTAAACTAAAGTTTGGCTCTTAACAGTGATTTTAAATGTAGTTGTTAAAGTATATTTTGGCATAATCTTGACAAAAAACATCCAGATTTCATTCAGGTATACTTGAGAATATTTCTGCTACTTCCCAATCACATGCACTTAGCACATGCTTACTTCAGGGGTGTTGATTTGTACAGACCTTGGCTTTAGGACACATTTTTGAACCTGTGGATGAAATTATATAAAGTTTAAGCTGATGGTTCAATAAAATGATTCAAACTTGATAAACTTCTTTTGTAATCTGCTGAGATATTTTTAATGATATTATTTTACATAGATCTTTCTCCATGGCAACTCTAAGGGCCGGATCTACTAAAGGTTTGCATGAATGAAAGCACATGCAAACTTCATACCGCGCACAAAACGGATCTACTAACAGGGTGCACTGAGGACTGCACCTGTCAAATGAGCCAAATAGAACAAGAAATCCATTTAGCGAAGGCAACTGTTGACTATGTTGTTAAAGTATAATGAGAGATTTTAAAGGTGCTATGAGGAGAATCTATTTCCGCCAACATAAAGACTCTGCTACCCATGAGTACGCGTGGCATGTGTTGCAAAGATGTGACCCAAGACAAAGCGTGCATTTGTTGTGACGCTAATAAATGCACCTCGAACCTTCCTCAGAACTCTGCATTGCTTTACAAATTCTTTTTTCAACAACTTACAGGATGCAAAGTGACGAAATAATGTGTCTCTTTCTAGTTACGTAGCAGTAGTTTTTGAAAAACTAATGGCCCCCAAGCAATTTTTGGAAAACTAATGGCCCTTTTCTACTAGCACACCTTGGCCCTACTCTACTCAGCCCTACTCGATTTGCAGCGTGATTCCACTAGCCCGGTACCTCCTAAAACAAGCTAGTTTTTGTACCTACTCCGCTCTAGTTCCAAGCAAGCTGAGTCGATACTACAAGAAGATGTCAACGGCTGCCGGCTACTGATTGGTCAAACAATGTCATCATCGATGAGTCATGAGCGTGACGGCCTAGCATGCTAGCGGTAGCTACCATTAGCTTACCCTCATATGTCTTTTCTTTGCAGCTCGATTGGTCATTCTGTTGTATAGCTTCCAAAACTCTCCTGTGCTTCTCAAGGCGTATTTCTTCTTGCCACCTGAAGCCTTCTTCTGCTTTCTTTTTTTACTCAGTTTGTGACAAAAAGCCACAGATTGTTGTGTCGTGCTCAAAATGACGTCACCGCAGTGCCGCTCAGCTGTTTACAGCCACACTGCCCTCCTTGGGCAGGCGATTGAGGCTAATGGAAAAGCAGCACAAGGCAAGTAGAGTAGGGCTAATGGAAAAGGGCCATTCGTATTGTAGTTTTGTAGTCGGCTATATATGGCTACTTACAGCCCGGTTCTTTAAGACGTGTCCAAATAATATAAACTTGCTCTAGTTTTAATTGTCTTGTTCCTGAAGTTGAGTATCCAGGCCAGTCCAGCCCTGTCCGATCCGACCGCGCAAGCTAAGGAATAGCATTTATAGATAACCTATTTTGATGCTATAAAAGTCATCTTAAAGTGTGTATTTCGATCAGGCTTATATCTAAAAGTGACACTTTTTTGTAATTACTTAGAAACTCCTCATAGCATCTTTCATGCAGTGCTGCTTGAGGGATTGTGAAGGCCTGAGGGTGGACTGTGATAATATTGGGGAACTGACTCTACCCCAAATGACAAAAAATGGACAAAATATCTGCACCCTGAGTCAGGGAGTCATCCCAAAAGCACATTTAATTCAAGGGGGTAGAAAGAAGAGTGGCCAGCACTGGGCAGCAGTCCAAGTGATAGATCTGTTTTTTAGTTTTGAATACATAACTGGGTGTGTGTTTTTTTTATCTGCAAAAATAATGAGTATTTCTTCAAAAATAATCTTAAATTTATGTTATATGCTTTTCTTCTTACCACCAGCTGATTTAGATAGATAGATCAACTTTATTTTCTCTTGCAGGAACTTTGTCCTAGACAGCAGTGCTACTGGCCAAGGATGCGATATTATAAATAACAAAAACACCAGACAACATACAACAGTAAAAGAGGTCGGCGACAAGGGTGGTCAGCGGTTACTGCACAAGGAGGTTAAAATGGAGAGCTTGTTACAATAAGCAGTGTAAATAAGAAGAAACAAGCTAAAAACCGAATTACGACGATAAGAATAAAAACATGGATAAAAGCAGGATTATAATAACAGAAAGAAACAAGTAGAAGCAAGTAATAAGTAAATATGTAGAAACAAGTTTAAAAATGGAGTCACAAGTACAGACATAAAAACATGTACAGAAGTGGAATAATAATAACAGATAAGTGACCGGTGGCAAAAAATAAACTGAAAAAAAATTGTATTCATATACAAACATAACATTATATGTCATTTGCAGGAAAAGAATTACTTCAATTGTTTGCTAAGCACAGATATGGATGTTGCGAGAAAAGAGGGCTTAGAGTAGGTGTGTCAGTCATTTCTTTTTACTGACTTCAATCTCATAGCTGGGTCTCCAGTCAGTAACAGTTCAAGCTCTTTAAGTCTGTGAGCTGCTCTACATCATCAGATGCTCTCAGATCAGGTTTGTTTACTGCAGTGCCACACCTCTCCCATTCTAACTTCCCATGGGTATTGTCCCATGCAAGGGCAGAGACAGGGTGCAGATGCCGACTGTGGATTAGTGAATAAATCAGGTGGAGACAGCAGACAGCATTCTGTTGACTCGGGGTTGCACCTTGTTTGGGATTTCCAGTGTTCAGGCCGCCATAGAAGCTGGAGACATTTTCAGATTGATTGAATACAATAGAGCATTATATCTTAACTTAAATTCAAAATGTGACACGAGGTCTCTTTCTAAATCCAGACTTAAAACCCACCTATACAGGACTGCATACCCATTTGTCAATAGCATACCTCCTCTTCCACATACCTGTCATTATCTGCTGTGCTTTGCTATTGTTGATTTTACTATTATTGTCAATTTTATTGTTGTTGTTTTAATCTTTAATCTTGAGTGTCTTGAAAGGTAATTTTAAATAAAATCCATTATTACTATTATGAAAGTCTGGAGGTTGTCCCAACACCACAGATTTTATGAATTATCACATCAGCTTTGCTCTAATTGTCCAGCAGGAGGAACTGTGCTGGTAAGGAAAATTTAGACAAGTTGTAAAACTGACTTTTGTGAAATCAACCCATGGTGTGGCTCTGCTGAATCAATTTTATAATCTCAAATGAAAGTTTAAAATTATACACAAGTGAGTCCTCCCTAAAAGCCATGTTATATTTATGTAAACTTAAACAAAAACATAAAAAGGAAACTAAATTAATAGAAGTTTACAAAATTAAGGCATGACAACAAGACTGAAGGAGTGTGTGTGTGTGTGTGTGTGTGTGTGCATGGACTATTATAGGTGGTCTGGGATCCTTGGTGTAGACTGCCTGCTGCTGTGGAGTCACGAAGCCTCAGTAACTACAATTACAGACATGACACATATTTTACTATTTCATTCGCCCCATTCCAGTTTATAATCATTATAGCTGTTAATGTAGATATATAACAGAAGTTTTTTTCTGATGATGGAGGGATTCATGATTGGCTATATGGATTCATGTTAGGTATGTATATATATATATATATATATATATATATATATATATATATATATATATATATATACATATATATGTACATATATATATATGTACATATATATATATATGTACATAGATATATGTGTGTGTATATATATGTGTGTATATATATATATATATATATATATATATATATATATATATATATATATATATATATATATATATATATATATATGTATATGTGTGTGTGTGTATCCATAAAATGAATAGTTTTATGCTCTTTTGTAAAGTGTCTTGAGATAACACTTGTTATGAATTGGTGCTATAAAAATAAAGATTGATTGATTGATTTAATTTGATATAAAATGACATAAATAACAAAATAAAAATATAAATAATATAACATGTAAGATAAAATCCTGCACACTGTCTAATATGCTAGAAGTTAATTTCTTTGCAACATTTTGGTCTCATATCTTTGTGACACCCAGAAATGTGATTGCATTTTTTTTTTTATGTATTTTATTTCTAATGTGTTGAATTTTATACAAAAGTTGACGAATGGGAGTATGGAACCCCAAAAATAATAATAAGTAAATAAATAAATAAAATTTTTTGAAATAAAAAGGCCTACAACAATTTGATAATAACAGTCAATTATATTATATGCCAATTAAATTGTAAAATAAGGCAATATTATAAGGAAATGTTTTATTATTCTTTAATATCGAATTATTTTAATTAAATATTTCAATAATTATTTCAATAATTTCACACTTTATAAAATTATGTCTTTTTATATTTTCAAAGCTTTTATAAAATTAAAAAACGTTTTTTACAAACTCAATTTTTATTTCATAATTTCCTTTTCCACAGTGGCCTTTTTATTTCATAATGTTGTTTTTCAGCAGAATGAGTTGGTCTGTCAATCAAAGCACATCTTCATAAAATATTTAATTATGATAATTTGATTTTAAAGAATAATAAAACATTTCAGAATAATATTGCTAGGTGACCGGGAGCTGGGATAGGCTCAATCCCCCCCTCTCTTTTCAGGAGAGACAAGGAACAAATGATTACCAATTTTCATGAATAACCACTGGACTAAAATAAATATCAATATAAATTCCATTGCTAATAATGTGTTTTCATGGTCAAGGAATCTAAATATCAAGATGAAATAAAGGTGGGACTAATAGCCTATTTATGGTGAAAATCACAAAATGGATGATGACTGTGAAGCTGGTAAGGTCTGCGCTCTCCGAGTGCTTTCCTAGTTGTAAAATTTAATGGTCATATGATATATTTGTCCATTAATTATCAAAAGGGTATTTATTTGAAAGTGTTGCTTTCATTTTTTTTTAAATGAGGAATCTTTTGGGGTCCAATATGGGAGCGTTTTACTTTGATTTTTGTATACAGCTTGTTTAGGGTGTAGTACCAGATTGCGCCACCAGGGGGGCTCAACCTCCCTGGGAGACAGCTAACCGGCTTCAGGCTGGCAGAAGCGAGAAAGAAAGCACTACTTGATGTCCATCTCACTCTTTTCTCCTGGTTTACACAGGTTAGTAAATGTCATAAAGCACAAATGATGACAAAACAACTTTTATAGTTTGTTATTGTTTAAGGTAATGTCGTGGTGGCAGCAGTTTTAAGGCCAGTATGCATACTTTGTACATTGTAATGTCTGTGGTGCCAACGGCAAGTGAGCATTAGCCCCAGCATACTACTGAGAGCTATGAGCGGCATGTATGGCTGCTGCGCCCTGTTTTGGCGCTTGCTTTTTGTTTTTTAACTCTGTAACGCTTCCTTGACATTCTTAAATTCCTCTAAAGTTCATAAAATACCCGTCGTTTCTTTTTCTTCTGCATATATTTTGTGTTAGGGTAATTTTTGTGCACTTTACCAGCATTGTCAGTACTTCTATGAGGTTTTCTATTATCCAAGTTATAAGCACATGTTAAAGAAAAATGCAAAGTCTAGTAGAGCGAAAAGATTTGAGGATGTGTTAAGTTTAACATAATTGTTAAACTTAACACATTGTTTGGCGTTGAAATTATTCATAATGGATTAAAAGTGTTAATAGAGGTCCATTTTATGTTTATTGGAGACACATTTCTATGTAAGAAAAATAAAGGAGACTGTCAGAAGAAAGGAAAGAAAACACTACTTGCTATCCATCTCACTCTTTTCTCCTGGTTTACACAGGGCAATTTCATCTGGACACAGACCCTACCTATGGGGCCTGTTACACCTTTATCAGGCAAACTGTAAAATCAACAGTAAAAGTTAGCCAGTCTATTTTTAGATTTAATTAACTCTGTAAAAAGAAATATAAGAAACACATCCAATCCAAAAACATTTTTAAGACTGAGTGAATACACTTGTCCACTAATGCTGCGTTCACACCGGACGCGAATCGGCGTCAATGGACGCCCGTAACGCCTGTGACGCGCCGCGCTTAACGCCTGAGGCTGGACGCTGGACAGTTTGACAAGCTGAGGGACAACGCGCGTCCTGGCGCAGGCGCAGTAGAGAGCCGGAGCTTGTCGGACTCAGTGATAACCCGTGCAGGCAAATCCAGCTGGAAACGAATATTTACAGAACTTACCTTCAAAACCTGTCTCCTCAGCGACTTTCTCCCAAGCGTGCTCCTTTTTGTTCCAGTCTCTGTAGAGTACACACACCGAATAGTATAGCTCCGGATGATAGCAAACAGCGCAGATAAACCTCTCCTCCATCTTTGAGAGGGGCTTGAGTGGGAGCAGGGGGACGTAGCGTCATACGTCATCAAATCAATGACATGATGTCGGGGGATTTCGCTGCTGCCTGCGCCTGGCGTCAAGCGAACTGGCGTCGAAAGTTCAATATTTTCAACTCGGCGTCGGCGTCCAAGCGTCGAGGCCGTCGCTGCGCCTCGCCTGGCGCTCGGCGCCTCAAGGCAACGCTTCCAGCGCGCTGCGCTAAGAGCGTCTCGCCGCTTGACTTTGTATGTAACTTCGACGCGCGTCGACGCAAATTCGCGTCCGGTGTGAACACACCATAAGAACAATACATCACAATGTAACAAAACAAAAACAATGTGAGAGCCATGAAATTAAGATGAAAGATAAAAGGTACATACTAATAATTATAATAATAATAATGATCATCATAAAAAATTATATTAAGTCACTTTTGTCTGTAGTTTGATTAAAGTAGAAGCCAGATCAACAAAAATAGGGGTAATACTCATTCATATAAATGTCCTACAATATTTTGCAAGGATTCTTAGGTTATGTGCTCTGGGGCACCCAAAACCAAATCCAACATTGTTAAAAGTTAAAGCAAATGGAGAGTTTATTATTTCTGAAGATCCAATCATAAAACATTCTGTAAGAAAGGAGCAATGCTCATCTTTGCAGAATGGGCCTTGCAGAATTGTCTGCGAGGGTAAATCTCATTTGTTGTTTTAAAGTGCCCTTCTTCAACTTAAGGTGGTAAAGAAAATGATTAATAGTTACATCTTGTTCTCTTAGAGACGGGAGCAGAGGATGACTTTTAATTCTTCTTTTTGAAGGTGAAAGCTCATGTTTATTGGAGAGAACAGATCTCAGAAATGTGTTCTTCTTAAATGAAGAGAGACTGTCTTTTGTAAATAAAGAGAACATCTAAGATACTGTCGCTTCATTAAAAAATCCTTTAAATGCAACTACGGGAGCTTGTAAATGCACAAAGTTAAAGCCAGAGTTTAAACAGTCTGCTTGAAATGGACTTTGTAAAATAAATGAATTAAAATGTGACATCTGAAAAGTTTGATTATTCTTTTTTGAGCCTCATAAACTTAAAGTCTTATTCTTATTCATGTACAATCACCGTTTTCATCACCATCAGGCTGCTTTTTTAAAGAGGAGGGAGGGAAAAACGCACCAAACATAAATAAAACAGGAAAATATCTGATTGTCCTGCTCTTCTTTGCAGTGAGGGCGCCAGACTGAAGACTTGGGGCCTTTTTTCAAACCGACCTCTACACCCTTCCCTCCGTGACGGAGTTCACTCCATCAGAAGTCACACCTACAGCTGAGTGAAGCTCACTTCATCAAGGTGAATGGTATGATTACAGCAGTAAGCTTTGGGATAAAGCTTTCCGCTTCCCTCTCTCAGGCAGAAACAGGAAGTGTATATTGCCATGGTTTGTAGTGGAATCTTGAAAGAGCAGCAGTTCTCGTGTTGATCCACCAGTGACTGAAAAATGAGCAGATTGGATCCTCCAGAAGGCGCCAACGTTTGAGGCGCCTTTTACTTTTGATTACACAGCAGAAAAAATGTGAGCCTCTTTTTTTGTTGCTTAGGTGTTCGCTCTAGTTATTGATTTTATTTATCTTAGTTTCGTCATTTAAGATTGAACCAAAAAATCATCCTTTAATCTATAATTTAATGTAGGGCCAATTTATAGTAATTAAGTCATTATGTCATGTAACAGGTTGTCCTCAATAAATGCAAAAAACAGGAATATATGTTTTAATGCCAGAGCACAAAAAAGCTGCTCGGCTGTTTTTGTTGTATTAGTCCTTATGAAAAAAAAATTCACAAGGACATCGAAAGAACTAAAGTAAGAAATAGCCTAAATATTAGCAGAGAACTTTTCTGCAGCTCGAGTTTGATCAGCCTCTATGTATCTCAGTGCTGAAATGAGCTAATTAAGGTGTCCAAGTTAAATTAAAAACTTTTTAGTTTTATCCTAGGATTAAACAAATTATTTCACTTATTCTGTATTGTGCTTTTTCTTACTGAAGAGCTTTCATTTTTCACTGTTGCTATAATGAATTATTCCCTGTAATATAAAACACAATCAAATACACAAATGGTTCTTTGGACTAATGCAGGGCAGGTCTTAACTTGATAACCAAGGCCATGTATATCTTAAGTTGTAAACATCTGTACGACAGTCATTAAATATTTGACTTAGTTTAACAGAGCACTTGTGAGGGATTTACATATGTTGCTTCCTTGGCTGACACCGGTTACACGTTCTCTTGCACGTGTTCAGGGAATCTGAATGCGTGCAGACTCGCTTGAGGAGGGTTTAATAGCCCACTACCCCTCCCCACGAATCGGTTTGGTATAGCCCTTACCATGGCGGACCCTCCACAAGGTAGTGTGTAGGAGGCGATTTGAGAAAGATCTTCACCTGCGCAGGTCAACCTCTGTAAGGTTACGAGGTGTGCATCTCATCTCCAACAGGTGTGGCACGTCATCATGGTCACGTGGTGAAGTGGTCAAAGGTTTCCTCGTTTCATTTTCTCCACGCGCTCGGACAACAAGTCGAACCAAAGTGGTCTGTAAACACTTTTACATCCAGGTATGAAGGTTCAAGTGTTCCCAGCTCAAACTGCTCTGAAATGAAGAGAAACATCTGGAAGTTTGCGAGACGGTGGCTCGATAAGCAGCTGAGAGGAACGACTCTGTTTGGACTTGACGTCGACACCTGAGCACAGGTAACAGCGTCACTGAACTGCTGTCCATGTTTTCATGTTTAGAGTTTAAAAGGTTGAAACAGCATTTTGTTAAAGCTAAATTGAGGTTTATTGGGACCAAGTTAAAATTTTTTAGTGTTTCTTTTTTTGGACATGAATGTGAAGATAAAGAGCAGCACGTGTTACAGCTTTAAAATACTGAGGATGGTTTCTGACTTTGTAAAAAATACCATTTTTGTTTTGTGACTGAAAATAACATCTCACTTTGATGAAGACTCACGAAAGCATTTGATGTTAATGTTTCACAGCTGTATCATTAAATGGTGTTTTTTTACCTTATATTTCTTTCAGTTAAGTTTAAGTTAGACTTGAAACAGTCCATTTAAATTTCCACGAAAGAACAGTGACTGTATTAATTGAAAATGTAGCAGGGCTTAACAGAACTTTGTTTGCCAGTAGGATCTCTGTACAACATCCAGGTCATACTTAACTCAATTACTTGAGATTAGATAGAACTTTATTTATCCCTGAAAAGATTCCTTCAGGAAAGTTAAGGTAGCATTGTATTGTACAAAGGTATAAAACAGGGGTGTCCAAACTTGTTACATCAGGGGCCATATCAAGAGGAATACATGGATGACTGAGCCACTTCCTGCACCTCACTTTTAGTTAAATAAGTAAAAGTTTTAGGGTTTTGGTGGGGTGGTAATAACCTGTCAAGAGCCCTTGTGGACCCGACTATCAGTGGATTCACACCTCGTCAGAGCAAAAATGACTTTCTTAGCAGCAGAGAGAGAAGACACTGACAGCTTATCTTCACTGTCAGACACAAAAAAGGAGTAATGTAACAACTAGGTATTGCTAGATTAATTTATTGAACTTAAATTTACAATTATTAAAGAGTAACTTAAATGATCAATCCCTTTTATATTAGGGGGGAAAAATAAAATAATGATTAGTGCAGTCTTCAGAATAGAGCTAGTTCAGAAATTTCAATTCATTTAAAGAAATAAGGAAAATTAATTTGAGTTAAGGAAAATTAAATTTTCTCTCTATTTTAAATCATAAGCTGTACTTAAGTTTCACTTAAATCCTTTTCTAATTTCAAATAGAGTCACACAAAGAAGTGTAAAGAGGGGAAAAATTCAATTATTTTACTTAGGTTCATCTCAGTGAAGCTCAAAAATGAATGTGTGAAATGAGAACAGACAGATTTAGGAATTCATGTAAATTATTGAAGTCACAATAAACAAAGAATTCAACAACAAAAAGTTAAGGGGGTCCTTTAAGTGAAGAGGGGAAAAGTCCTTTGTGGAGGGGGACACTTGGTATCTGCCAGGATGAGAACCATGTGGACTCAACAGTGCACACTGTAGGGTTAACAAACAGTCCATCTAGTTTGCCATTATCTTCTGTCTTCTTCAGGGTGAGTATGGGGAACAAAAGAAAAACCTGACCATTGAAACAATTCCTCACAAATGTGAGGCTCTCTGAAGATCTCCCACTGTGCCTCAGGATTCAAAGTGGAAAAAAGAGCCCTAGTGAACCAGATGCTTAAGAATGCTGTGTGTCCTTACTGGTTCAGTCATTTATGGAGTCTGGGTGAGTATTTGAGAATTGAATTGAATCTAAATCATCAATATAAATTGAAAGAAAATTAACCAAATAACTAAATCAAATTCTGGGGCTATGTAAACTTCACAAATGTTGGTGCTTTAATATATGAATATTGCAATATACTTTGTAAATGAGACCTTTTGACAAAGTTGACCTAAAAGACCTTATGCTGGTTTGAAGGTAAAAGTAGGTCACATAAAATATTAATCTGATTTAGATTGTCTTCTGCTTCATCACTTTGACTTTTTTCATCGTTGTATCAACTGCTGCAGACTTTTGCACTGCACACATATAAGCAACAAGTCAGACTTGTTTGAAATGATTAACTTTAAAAGATTTTTATTCAGACAGGTTTGATCAGAAGTGACAATGGTCAACAATAAAGAGACTTTCTCTTAATCAAAATGTAACATAATGGAGTTACAGGCTAATAAATCAGCTCAATCTCAAAGACAACTGAACAGTCACTGAACAGCTGTCCTGCCCCATGATCACCCTTTAAGTATTGATTTATATCATCATGTACTTTAGTTCAATCTCCTCTGTTGATTAGAAATGTCTTGGTGTTGATTATCTCATTGTTAGATATCTCGACATCCCTCAGCAGAGTGAATCAACATCTCTGCTTCTGTTCCAGTGAACTGGAGGAGGGCCTGTTCTCTGGAGCACTGCTGCCTTATTTCTCCTGTGCGGGCAAAGGCTGGTATTGGACCCTGGAGGTTTTGGCTTTGTACACGACCACTCCACTGATCATGCCCACGGCCGCAACGAGACATCCGACAATGAAAACCAGGTTCATGTTCAGGTTCATGCTCAGGTTCACATCTGGAGAGGAGAAGAGTTGAGTTTGAGTTTCATCCTGGAAAAAGTCATTTGGAGTCTAAAACATGTTTCTCGTTTACCTACCCTGCATTAAACTCCTCTTTCCTCTGTTCAGGGTGATAGGACCCTGGGACAGAAAGTGAGGAGAGCTCTGGGAGCTCACCTCCCTCCTACGTCTGCGACTGTTGAACTGTGTGGAGTTGATGCATCCCTGAGAGCACCTGTTGGTGGGGTCTCCAGTCCGGCATATCATGACAGTGCAGCTGATGTACACCTGAGGACAAGAAGACGTGCTGTCATTGTGTGAGCCCTTAGAGATCAGCAAAACAATCCTCCTTCATGCAGGTATTTTCAGATTTGATTTAACCCTTTACTAAAAATAAAACTGCAGTCTGACAGAAATTCATCATCAAGTTGTTGTGATATGTTCAAGAGAAACAGAGAATCAGGAGACACTAAAAAGTTTGAGAAGAAACATCTAAACTCCTCTGATTTCCTCCTCAGTCAGTGGAGTCATCATTCGTTGAGACATTTGTCCCTTGTCACATCCACCAAACTAAAACTTCTCCAGTCTGTCATTTGTGTAGGACCTCAGAGAGCATGTTCTTCACCTGGTTGTGCAGTCCGATGAACTTGAAAGCCTCCAAGCTGAACTGGAACAGTGTGGTGTGGTTGGGTGAGTGAATCTGAACGGTCGGCTCCACTACACACCTGAGAGCAGCATAGGAGAGGTACTAGTTACTGCTTTGTCATTCTTCTCGTCAGCTGAAGATACTAGCCATGACATAAGGTACACCCATTCAACTGTTTATCAACACAACCATAATTTCTATCTGTCTATCTATATAAATATATATGTAGGGGCCTACCAAATACAGTGCTTTGGAAAGAGTGTTTTGTTGCACATGTAAGCATATTTGAAAAACTTAATTTGCCATAATGCTTTGGTTGCATTACTTCCTGTTTACTCAGCCAATGAAGAAGGACTATGTTGATGGAGAGAAACTGCATGGAGTACTGCTGGGAAGAGAAGAGACTTTTGCAGTAAGTGGGAGATGAGCAGGACATGGTGTTTCTGATGAAGAGATGATACATGTTGTTGGAGACTCAAGTCAGTAATATCTGGAAGCTACAAGCTGTGTGTAACACAGTGAGGGACTGTCTTATTTTCCTGTGTGTGGAAAGCTAAAGTGTAGCACGTTAACTCTGTTTATTGTTTGGGCTATCTTTGAACATGTGTAAGTTGGACTTAAAGCGTGGACGCTTTAAACTAGCACAGTGTTTGTGTTGGACAGTTTTGCGTCTCTTGGCAGACCTAGTTTTCCTGAGGATGGCAGGAGATGTCGTCTCACGTCTTCGTCTGGACAGTGATCAATTTTGAAAACTCAAAGGAAAATCCGGTAACACTTTCTATGAAGGTCTAGTTTATAATGCATTAGAAGCACATGCATAAGACGTTATATTGCATGTATAATGCTTCATAAGTATAATGGTGTATAACCATGTATAAGAACTTGTACCAAGGTTTATAAAGTATTACAAGTGTGGACATAATGTATTATAATCAAGCCTTTATAATGTTTTATACCTGCATACTCAAGTGACAAGTGTTTGAATAAAGAATCGGACAGACTAGCTTTTTTGCTTCATTTACTGGTTTGGAAAGAGTCTTGTTTTATTTTTTTACCTATATTCTCTCCACAGGTCAATAAGTCATTTTGTATCTGCAAAATACAGAGTTTCGTTAAACATCATTTTGGTTGACTTACACTTTACTTACAGTCAGCAAAATAATGCTCCTAAGTGATTAGAATTGTGTTGTAATGTCATACAATTGCTAATAACTTTATGCAGTGTTCAGTGTTCACATTAAATGTGCCAAAAAGCTAGTCTGTTCCAAGTTTTAATTTGTTAGAAATTGCATTTTTCAGTCCTCTCAGGTACAAGAATTTTAATTTGTGAGCTATGTAAGCTTTTTTTTTTTTTTCAGATTTCAATTGTAATGATATGTGGAGAATATTGTGCAACATTCTTTATATTTTGTTTTTGCAAAATAAAGTTGTTTTAAAGTTCACTATGGCGTTTGATTTTTAACTTACATATTACTTCCAGCTAGCAAAATACTGCTTCTAAGTGATTCTAATTGTGTAATTGTGTCATGCAATTGCTAGTAACTTTATACAGTGTTGTCACTTTACTCAAAGCTCTTAAAGTCATCCTATAACATCTTATTGATATTTATAATGCAGTACACTATTTCTGTAACCGAGAATTTAGTGTCTGTTCTATGTTGAGCAGTTCTATCTGTGTCTTTACTAGAGTAAGGATGGTTATAATGTGACCCAGGACTTCAGATTCCTCATTCAAAACACTTGTCACTTGAGTATGCAGGTATAAAACATTATAAGGGCTTGATTATAATACATTATGTCCACACTTGTAATACTTTATAAACCTTGGTACAAGTTCTTATACATGGTTATACACCATTTTAATGACACTTATGAAGCATTATACATGCATTATGAAGTCTTATGCATGTGCTTCTAATGCATTATAAACTAGACCTTCATAGAAAGTGTTACAGAAAGTCCTTTTCACTTCTGGGGAACAACGTTGTCGTATACATGTGGCCTGATTCTGAGAGGAGCATCAGTAGCAAACTCCCAGCGGAAAAATCTCACTCAACCTTCTTTCTCAGTTTTTCTCAATTTTAGAGGAAGCAAAAAGTGAACAAAATTGAAACTGGAATCTAGAACTTTGATACTCATCACTGTCATATGCTTGAGATACAAGCCTATAATTATTCATTCATTTCATAAGTGTTAAACATGTCTAATGGTTTTCTTTTTGAGGTCTTCATCTCAGTTTGTGATGCAGTAATATGACGAGGTGATGTTACAGAAACGGCATTCAGCTCTGATACCTACCCGTTCTCGATGATGGAGTAGACTGGCCTGTAGTTGGGGTTGTCATACGGTGCAGCCCAGCAGGACTCCACAAACAGCTCTGTGTTGTTGAGTGAAGACATGGCCTCGATCTGCATGTAGATCCGACTCTCTAGATCATACTCCAGAGGGTACGAGCTTGGGTCGATCATTTCCTCGTACTGAGCATCAGGGTAGAACTCAAGCTCGTACCTGAACTTGCCAAAGCCTTTCTCCCAGATTGTGACCGGGTCTCTGTGTGTCAAGAAGCTCTGCGTCACGTTCCCTCGTTTAGGATACTTACAGAAGAATTTGACCCCCAGCTGGTGCTTCCTGGTGATCATCATTGTGATGTCATCACCGATGATGATTTCATTCTTGAACATCAGACTGTCAGCATCTTCCTGCAATAGTAGAGGTAACATATTCAACAGAAATTAATACGTTTTCAAGATTATTTTTGGCTACCTTTTTGTCTTTATTGACAGGAGGGAGAGACAGTGGATAGGCTTGTGAAAGAGAGTGAGATATTAAAAAAATCAGTCAATCTTCATTTGCATAGTTCCAGGTCATAACCAGTGTTATTTCAAGTTTCTTTCCAACAAAGCCGACTGAAGACAAAGGGCCCTCATTTTCTGGCACAGCGCAGAGTGGCAGAGCCTGGCTTACCCTGCCCAGTGGTAGTTTCATCTGGTGCACCGCCATATGCAGCCAATTTTGGCAATGTGGTAGACCGGCTGTGCCGAGAGGGGTGTGGCAGTGCACCAGGGGAGGTGTAGACAGATTCAGGTTGGCACAGTGACAATTTCATGCCAAAAAGCTGTACAGAAGGTGCGCTGAAAGATCCCCAGCTCAAACCTGGTCTATTCTCAGTGCCGGTAAAGTGCAGCTGGTGCAGTGGTAACTTGGCTGACAGGCACATACCAAAACCTCAGAGGCAGGTCTCCAGAGTGTCAGGCAAATTACAATGCAATAAACAATCACAGCAATCGGTATTAGCATATACATTTTTATGTATATTAACTGTTCCATCACAACTAACTAATGAAAATCAGATATTGCTTTTGAATTGTGGTTCAACAGAATAATTTAAAGAAATATATAATGAAACTAGGCTGGACAAAAATGATTGTACCTCAACAAAAGATTGAAAATGATTTGGCCATAAGGACGTGGGTCTGTAATTAGGATTACAGGTGTCTCCAAGCTTGTAATGACTCAATTGGCCTATTTTAAGTGTGAAGAGTAGTTACTGTGCTGTTTGGTGTCATGGTGTGTACCACACTGAGCATGGACCACAGAAATCAAAAGAGAGAGTTACCTGAGGAGACTAGAAAGAAAATTAAGGACTAGAATGTTAAAAGTAAAGACCGTAAGACCATCTCCAAGCAGTTTTATGTTCCTGTGACTACAGTTGTACATATTATTCAGAAGTTTATGGGACTGTAGCCAACCTCCCTGGACCTGGCTGCAAGAGGAAAATTGAAGACAAATTGAAGAGACGGATTTTTCTAATTGTACTTAGAGAGCCCAGAACAGCTTCCAAGAAATTAGAGATGAGCTCAAGGTCAAGATACATCAGTATCAGATTGCACCATCCCTCACGCACGAAGCACGAACGAAATGAACTATTTTCCCAAAATTTTGCGTGGGGTGGGGGGCCAGCTTCACGCAGGTGATAGCAGAGTATTCTGCCAAGTTTTCAATCAGCATTGACAGATGTCGTGGACATCTGATTTGGCGATTTCATTCTGCTCTACCAAAAGAGCCAATTCCTCAATGGAATGTTTAATTCTTCCCAAGTATGACATTATTTGTTGCTGACTTGCCATCTCTCTGCCTGTCCTCTTTCCGCGAACTTGGCGCTTCCTTTTCTCATCTTTTGGTAGGCTACTTGTTGGATTGATGACAGTGCCGTATGTACACACCGCCACCTAGTGTTGAATATGATGTACAACCAAGGAGTCATTTGAATTTTCATTTGAGTTTTGTCACACTTAACGCACCTTTGATCCTGAAATGTAAATGTTAAGTCAGTATTGCATTTTCATTTTCATGTTTGCATTTTCATTTGAATTATGTCATGTATTGACTGGACCATTTCTTGAAAATTAAAATGCAAACACCCTTTTTCATTTTAATTTGAATTATGTCACACAGTTTGCAGTCTTGTAGATGAAAATAAAAATGATAATGGTATATTTGACATTTAATTTTCATTTTGACGCAAATAATGCACCTTTAATCTTGAATTGAAAATGCATTTAGTGTATTGCATTTTCATTTTCATGTTTGCATTTTCATTTTAGTATTGGCAGCAATACGCTTCCATAACCTAGAGCCAAATGTGCTGCCCAGTGTCAAGAAGCTTGGTCTCACCCGCAGGTCATGGGCCCTCCAACAGGATAATGACCCAAAACACACAGCTAAAAACACCCAAGAATGGATCAGAACAAAACACTGGACCATTCTGACGTGGCCTTCTATTATCCCTGATCTTAATCCTTTTTAACATTTGTGGAAGGGCTAAAACATGCAGTCTGGAGAAGACATGCTTCAAACCTGAGACAGCTGGAGCAGTTTGATCACCAGGAGTGGGCCAAAATACCTGTGTACAGGTGCAGAAGTCTGTTTGAGATTTACAGAAATCACCTTGTTGCAGTGGTTGCCTCAAAAGGTTGTGCAACACAGCAATGTGTTAAGAGTATCATCATTTTGTCCAGGCCATTTCCATTAGTTTACTTTTTAGAAATAATTATTTTGTGCCACAATTCAAAAGCAATGTCTTTTTTTCAGTAGCTGATTTCAAATACATTTTTATGATTACTTCTGTCAGTTTCAAGTTGTTTTATTGACTTTGTTCTTTTTTTCTTTGATGAAAGGCTACCTACAATTTGGTCCACGTCTTCAACTACCTATACAACCATATAGACATGAGGACCCTGTTGAAAATGAGATGTCATATCTCAAGGGCATTACCTTTAATACATTTATTTTCAACAAAGACAAATGTGATGCTTCACAAAAAGATTGCTGAATTGAATCTCTTTTCAGCAGAGACAAATTTGAGGACAGTTTTATGATCTGGTCATCAATGAGTTTCTCTCTATCATAAATTCAGATACATCTCTAGATGTATCAAATATATTTGTTATATGTATTTGCATATATGCATATGTGTATCTTTTTAGATGAAGAGTATGTCTCTAGTCTGCTCTACTGTATGGAGCCTTAAAATAACACTTGCTAGAAGCTAGTGCTTTGCATTTAAAGGTTGATTAATTGATTGATTGGTTTGTTGATTGATGGATTGATTGATATTCAGTCCTAAATCTGGTAGAATAGTTAACAGAGAAAATTTTGGAAAGGGAAGATGCTCCTGTTTCACCTCAAGCTGTGTACCACAGGCGCTTAGGGGAATGGTGGCGATGATATGAGTGCTGTTGGAGTGAGTCTTCAGACTGCAGATGACATTATAGGGGTCATTGAGGTGTAGATTATTAACACTGATTCCACCAAGAGAAGATTTCTTGACCTCCACCGTCATCGTGGAATCACTGCAGATCACATTGGCCTCAACTGCAACAAAACATGTATAGATTTTCATTTAGAGCACAATTCTGAAAGTCAAATACATCAGCTGTAATTGATTCAGTCATTTAAACATGGTTTTGAGATGTGATTTTTTTTGGTGTCTCAGAGAGTGGCTGAGGTTATGCATATCAGAGTTAGATGTTTTAAATATTATTTTATAAGCTACAGATCAATTTACTAAATGTCTTTGGATTGAACTTTGGACCACAAAACAACAAATAAACCCGTCACCATCCAGATAAGACTTTTTTTCTTAGATATATATGACAGTGTAGCAGCAAATTTGGTCAGTGTTGCCATATTTTTCCACTGAAAAAGCTACCAGGGCCAATTTCAAAGACAAATCAACAGAAAGTTTGTTTAAATTTTATCTACATTACATTTCAATTTCACTGTGACATTTTTTTTTCTGCTTTGTCTCTTAATTTACCTTTTCAAAATGCTTTTGTGTGGAGATGGGACATCCTTTTCTTTATACAGAAGTGAAGGGAGGGGCTACTGCATTGGCCCCATCTAAATTAACTTAACCCCCTGAAGTGCCCCTGCCCTGTCACTCAACTGTCATTTTGCTGGAGAATGATGATCAGATTATTGGTGGTTGCATCCATTCCCAACTTTTGGTGGCAGTAGTGCACCAAACAGGCCTGTCCACCATCAATGAAGCTGACAGAAGAGACCATCATTTCAACTTACAATAAAAAGGGAATGTTTTTGACAACAAAATTGTGAGATATGTTTTGAATACTTTTTTATTTCTTGTGAAGATGCTTCCATTTTAAAAGGTGTGAAAATGAGTTTTACAGTCTACACAATTTTTATCTTTATCATAGATGTGACTGTGTGCATGTTAGACAAACACTTGGCCCCTCTTTGAGAAATGTGGCCTCTTGATGGCCCCTTACTCTTCAGCTTTTTATGGAGAAAACACAACCAGCTACATTAGAAATACATTTCTGAATTGAGTTTATATTTATGGTAGAGTGAGCATCAGATCCCTCCTGGGTTTGGGGGCACAACAAGCCCAAATGACAAAAACAAACACAACGTTCAATTGCCACTATTAACAACTTGAAAAATTAATGAAGTGCTGTAAGTTATTTATAATAAGCAGACCTGGCAACTATGCATTTTGAGTGAGCCCTGGCACCATTTCCAAATTTAGGACCAAGCTCTGTGAAACTGGTGAAGTCATAGACAGAGCGTGATGGACGTAACATAAAGATAAGACTCCAAGACCAGTTCCTCACCCTTGCTTCAATGAGAACCTGCAGACTTTCCTACAGGGCAAGAGGGGATTTTGGCTCATTTTTTGAGGTGACACCCACGTTTACCTGTTTTGTCATTCCTAAAAGTTGCAGCTTGTTGTAAAGGTGACTAATCAGGCTTTCCAGCAATTTAAACAACATCAGATGGTGTTATTAAAAGAGAGAGATAATCAACCAAATCGATGTTTCAAGTGTTTTTAAGGGATTAAATATATCTAACCTGACAAGCCAGATGGACAGCTCCACAGTATATCTGCCACAGAAATATTTCATTGCAGGATTTCAGAATCAGGCAGCTCTGTCTGCTCTGCAAGGCTAAAATATATCCTACATAAACTATAACAGCTGTTGACAGATGATAGAGAGTTGATATCAGAGTTGTAAACAGACTTACCTGTCTTCTCCCTAACTTCCACCAAAACACACCTCATGTCTGACTGATAGATGTTGGACCTGAAACACAGTCAAGAAACTTCTGTAACTGAACCAGGCTGATTTAGAATCAGAATCAGAATCAGCTTTATTGGCCAGGTATGTTCAACAAGGAATTTGTTGCCGGATCACTTTTCTCTCCATGTACAGAGTAGATACACACAGTGTAAATCGTTTGTTATAAACGAGACGACTAGCAGAAATCCGGAGGCAGGAATTGACAATTTAGGTGAAGCTTAAGAAATTAAGTCAGGGTAGAATAGAATAAAAATAAAAATAAAAAATAGAATATGTAAATTGATCTATAGGGATCTATTTATTATGATTATAATCATTTAAAGACAGGGCCACGAACAACAACTCTTTGACAAGATATGATGCATCCAAGCTAAAATCACAGACTCATTCCTCGTTCCTGTTTCCTCGAGGGTCAAATTAAGTCAACTATGTGGCAGAGATGTCCAGGAGTCTCTGATTTAGAGTCCGAGTCGAGTCACGAGTCTTTGACCTCGAGTCGAGTCAATTCTCGAGTCTTTGAGGGGTAAGACTTGACGAGTCACGAGTCTTTGATCTAGAGTCTGAGTCAAGTCACGAGTCTTTACACAGACACACACAGACACACACACATACATATATCTATATATATATATACACACACACACATATATATATATAAATAAACATATATATATAAATACATATATATATATATATATATATATATATATATATATATATATATATATATTTATATATATATATATATATATATTTATATATATTATGATGTAGCCTCTGGCAAATATTCAATTTATCCAAATTTCTATTCAGACTTTTTTATCTTCCTGAAAAAGTTTCTGCTGTGCACATGCATGCCATGGTCAGATGCAAGACAAACTTGCCATGAGCAGCCAAAAAGAAACTATATGGCATTTGATTTAACAATACAATAAAATAAGGTAGTGAGTGGTGGTAACCTGTTGTTGGAAGTTTGTGTAGCAGTAGGTCAATATAAAGGGTAGCGAAGCTGGCGGGGGAGCGTTTGTGCTTGCCTTGATGGCTGATGACTGACTGACTGATGACTGATATGTGGGTTGGACGGAACCTCATATTCCCCAAAAGCCGGGCAGCGCGGTTTTGCACTGACAGACCCACTGAAGGCGCCGTGCAGAGCCGTGGGGTGCAGCCCCCGGCTGATCTCCGGAAAGCCACAGGCTCTCATGAGAATAGCGACGTCACACGCTAATAAAACATGTTATAGACTGAGAAAAGAAATAAGCAACACCTCACTTCACTTCTCTAAGGTCCCTTTGCTGGTCCCAATCACACAGCCTCGTGATTTATTCAACTTCTATCCACCTATAGCCGTATAGAAATATATTTCATGTCATGTATGCAGTGTTATATATTTCTGTACCTCTACAGTTCGCTTTTCTTCGTCCATGGTGTCGTGTTGTCTCTGGGACCCTCTGACCGACTGCTGACCTGATGCTCGTGCTTCCGGTTTTGACGTAATGACAAACAACTGAGGAAATTTACATTCGAGAGTCCGTGCATTGTATTTTATTTTGAAACTTCCGGATACCCCACACGGTGACTTCCTGACGGGTGCTTCCTAAACGACAGCAAATTTACAAGGTTTGGAAGCAGCCGCGAAGAGGGAGAGAAGCGAGGCGAGGTAAGAGAGGGGGACAAACGCTCCCAGCACACTCAAAAAACCCTCCATAAAATAAAGATTGCCCATGAGTCTTTGATCTCGAGTCGAGTCAATTCCCGAGTCTTTCAGGGACGAGTCAAGTCAAGTCTGGAGTCTCCAAAAATGTGGCTCGAGTGCCACTCGAGTACGAGTCTTTAACTCGAGTGCCCATCTCTGCTATGTGGAGCACTTGGCTTGATGACAATAATTTCATCACTGTCACACAGTCAATGGAGTGGTGCAGGGATGACATATGAACTAGGCAATGTTCTTTTGACCAAAAGCCTTTCAGTTTTTTCATTGTGCTCTTTAGTCATTGCTGATAATATGCTATGTGGAGAACATCAGATCAAGAACCTTCAGTCATCATCTTCAAGAACAAACCACACTTTAATATCTTAAAGTGATCAGCAAGACTAATCAACATCTTGTTGTGACCTCGTGTTTGGAAATGTTTCTACCTGATCAACTAATCTGATTAACTTGAAGCCCAGGCTGCAACAGTTGTGTATGTGTAACCCCCATTTCCAATGAAGTCAGGGCATTGTGTTAATAAAACCAGGATATAATAATTTGCAAATCCCTTTTGACCCTTTATTTATTTGAATACACTACAAAGACAGGATATTTAATTATCAAACTGATGATTTCCTTCTTTTTTTGCAGTTTTTCGCACATTTTGAGTTTGATGCCAGCAACATATTCCCAAAAAGCTGGAACAGAGGCAACAAAAGACTGGGAAAGTTGAGGAATGCTGAAAAAAAAACCCCGCCGGTTTGGAACATTTCACAGGTGAACAGGTTAATTAAAAACAGCGCATAATAGGAGCATCACTAAAAGGCTCAATCATTGACTAGTAAGGATGGAGGGAGGTTCACCATGTGGTGACCTACTGTGTAAACAAATAGACCAACAGTTCAAGAACAATTTTTCTGAACATTCAGTTGCAAGAACTTAAGGAATTTCTTCTAGAACTTCAGGATCCTCTTCATCTACTGTCCATAAGGTGCAGATGAGGGCAGATGATCGTCACTTCCTGGTGAGCGTATTCGTCACTTCCTGTTTTCGCAGTGCAGCGTTGTTTGTAGTGTGTTGTCTCTGTTCAGCTAACGCTAATCTTAACTGACTAATATCTGTCATTTGAGCTCATAATTCTTTTTACTGATTACGATCTACGTTCGATCGAACGTACTAAGGTCTACCGCAACCACTCTAGCTTCTCTCAAGCGGTCATTTAGTTCTACTTTCTTCTGCTTAGCATAGCTTAGCTTACCTTCTTAGCATGGCTTCTCCCTCCGCTCCTGCTCTCTCCTGTCCTATGTGCCAGATGTTTAGCTACTCCTCGTCCTCCTTTACTGATAGCGGTATTTGTCAGAAGTGTAGTTTATTCTTAGATTTGGAGGCGAGGGTGTCTGATCTGGAGAAGCGGTTCTGCGCCGAACCAAAATCCACTTACGTAGCCATAGCGAGCAGGCAGGACGTAGCTAGCGGTGCAGGCCGCGCTAGCGCTAGCGTTAGCTTAGCCTCCCCGGCTAGTAATGGCTGGGTCACTATCCGTGGCAAGCATAGCCGTAAGTCGAAGACCCACTCGGTACCCCACCATCCGGTTCACGTTTCCAACAGGTTTTCTCCCCTCAGTGATGGTGGTAACCCGCCCACAGGGGAACAAACACTGATAATTGGCGACTCCATAGTCAGAAACGTGAAGATAGCGAAGTCAGCGGGCATAGTGAGGTGTATCCCAGGGGCCAGAGCGGGCGACATTGAGGCAAATTTGAAGTTGCTGGCAAAGAGTAAACGTAAGTTTGCTAGAATAGTCCTCCATGTCGGCACGAATGACTCCCGACGTCGCCAGTCGGAAGTAACTAAATTAAACATTGAATCAGTGTGCTCTTTTGCAAAGGAAATGTCGGACTCCGTAATTTTCTCTGGCCCCTTGCCCAATCTGACCAGTGATGATATGTATAGCCGCATGTCATCATTCAACCGCTGGCTATCGAGGTGGTGTCCAGCAAATGATGTGGGCTTCATTGACAATTGGTCAACCTTCTGGAGAAAACCTGGCCTGATAGGCAGAGATGGCATCCATCCTACTCTGGCTGGTGCATCTCTCCTATCAAAAAACATGGCAGAGTCACACTTATGACCTCTCAGAGATGAGACCATGTTGCAGAGCTGCAGTCCTCCACTCCTCTGCGCTTGCTCTAAGACAGTTTCTGCCATTACTGTTATGACAGTTGTGTTCATCCCTTAGATAGCTGCTATGGCTTTTGTAATAGTGATAAACATTATTCCATAGAGACTGTGTCAGTACCCGACCCAAAGCTCACCTAGATATTAACACAAAACAAATAAAAAAGGTGTCAACCACAGAAATCTGATAAAAATAAAACCTTCAAATGTAGTGGCTTTAAAACATCAGAGAATTAGATGTGGTCTCTTAAATATTAGATCTCTCAGGTCCAAATCTTTACTGGTGAACGACCTTATAACAGAAAATCAGATTGATTTATTCTGTCTAACTGAGACATGGCTACGAGAAGAGGAATATGTCAGTTTAAATGAGTCCACTCCCCCCAGTCATTCAAATATTCATATACCACGACACAGGCCGTGGTGGTGGTGTAGCAGCTATTTATCATTCCTGTCTCCAAATCAATCACAGACCAAAGGCTAAATATACTTCTTTTGAAAGCCTTACTCTAAATTTATCTCATACTGATTCAAAAACTGGCCAGACAGTCCTATTTGTGATAATTTACCGTCCTCCAGGCCCATACTCTGAATTCTTATCAGAATTCTCTGAGTACATATCAAACTTGGTCCTAAGCTCTGATAAAATAGTCATTGTAGGTGATTTTAATATCCATGTGGACAAAGAGAGTGATAGTCTTAGCTCAGCTTTTATGTCATTAATAGACTCAGTTGGCTTTATTCAGTCTGTTAATGAAGCTACCCATCATTTTAATCACACTCTTGATTTGGTTTTAGCATATGGCCTCAATATCAATGAAGTGAAAGTTTTTCCAGAGAATCCATTTTTATCCGACCACTTCTTAGTGACTTTTAGCATCCTCCTGGAAGATTCTGTGTTTTGCAGCAAAACTGTGAGCAGTAGAAATCTGTCCAGTGGTGCAGTGGCTAAATTCACAGAGGCCATTCCTACTGCCCTAAGCTCAATAAATTGGCCAACTGATAACTGTGATATTAGCTTTAGCTCAACTCAGCTGGATCAGCTTGTTGATGACTCAGCCAGTCTACTAAGATCCACTTTGGACTCAATTGCCCCACTGAGACAAAAACGTATTAAACGTCCAGAGGACAGCTCCTTGGTTTAACTCAGAAACTCGTACACTTAAACAAACAACCCGTAAATTAGAGAGAATGTGGCGCTCTGATAAAAGGGAAGAGTCACGATACTTTGGCGAGAGAGTCATATTAACTACATGAGAGCCTTAAAACATGCTCGAGCTGCCTACTACTCTTCACTAATTGAAGAAAATAGAAACAACCCTAGATATCTCTTCAGCACTGTAGCCAGGCTGACACAGAGTCAGAGCTCTATTGAGCCTGTGATTCCTCTAGCCCTGGGCTGTGAGGACTTTATGAACTTTTTCAATGATAAAATTCTGAAAATTAGAGATAAAATTAGCAACTCTTTATCTCCAGCCGAACCTGCCCTACCTTTTAAATGTAGTAGAAGTCAGACCTGAGTTAGACAGTCTCTCACGATCAGCCTTCAGGAGCTAAATTCTCTCGTCTCTTCCTCTAAATCATCAACCTGCCTTTTAGACCCAATCCCAACTAAGTTGTTTAAGGAGGTCTTTCCTCTAGTTTGTCCATTGTTGCTGGAGACAGTAAATATATCTCTATCAACAGGCTACGTACCACAGTCTTTTTAAAACAGCAGTAATCAAACCCATCCTTAAAAACCTAACCTTGATTCAGGAACATTAGCTAACTATAGGCCTATTTCTAACCTTCCATTTGCCTCAAAGATCCTGGAGAAAGTGGTAGCTGATCAGCTAGGTGACTTCCTTCAAGACAATAGCCTGCTTGAGGACTTTCAGTCAGGATTTAGAGCTCATCACAGCACAGAGACTGCTCTAGTTAAAGTAACCAATGATCTACTTTCAGCTTCAGATGAAGGACTGCTCTCTGTTCTTGTTTTGTTAGATCCTAGTCCAGCTGCGGACACCATTGAGCATGATGTTCTTATACAGAGATGCCAGATGTTACTTGGGATTACAGGGACTGCCTTAAACTGGTTTAAGTCCTACTTATCTAATAGATATCAGTTTGTACACTTGATCAACAAATCTTCTGTGTACAATAAAGTAAGTTACGGGTTCCTCAAGGTTCAGTGCTAGGTCCAATTCTCTTCTCTATATATATGCTTCCCTTGGTAATATCATGAGGAAATACTCTGTTAATTTTCACTGTTACGCTGATGACACACAGCTCTATGTATCTTTAAAGCCAGGTGAGACAAACCACTTAGATAAACTAGATGCCTGTTTAAAGGACATCAGAACCTGGATGGCCAGAAATTTTCTTCTTCTTAACTCAGACAAGACAGAGATTATTGTGCTGGGCCCTCGACACCTTAGAGAATCCTTTTCTAGTGATTTAACTGCCATAGATGGCATTACCCTGGCACCAAGCACAACTGTTAGAAATCTAGGAGTGCTATTTGATCAGGATTTATCCTTTAACTCTCACATAAAGCAAATTTCAAAAACAGCCTTTTTTCATCTACGCAACATCGCTAAAATCAGGCCTATCCTGTCCCAGAGCGATGCTGAAAAGCTAGTCCATGCTTTTGTTACCTCCAGATTGGACTATTGTAATTCTCTGCTTTCAGGCTGTCCCAGCAAGTCGCTTAAGACGCTTCAGCTGGTCCAAAATGCTGCAGCACGTGTACTGACTAGAACTAGGAGAAGAGACCACATTACTCCTGTATTAGCTTCTCTTTTTTTTTTAGGGTAAAAATATAGAATAGAATTCAAGATTCTTCTCCTCACCTATAAAGCTCTCAGTGGACAGGCACCAGTCTATCTTGAAGAGCTTGTAGTGCCGTACAACCCCTCTAGAACATTACGCTCCCAAGATGCTGGCCTACTTGTGGTGCCATCAATCTCCAAAAGTAGTATGGGAGGTAGAGCCTTCAGTTATCAGGCTCCTCTTCTCTGGAACAATTTACCAACCACAGTTCGGGAGTCTGACACTCTCTCTACCTTTAAGGTTAGACTTAAAACATTCCTCTTTGATAAAGCTTTCAGCTTATAGGTTATAAATAAATAAATAAATAAATAAATAAATTAGTTCATAAACTAGACTCATAGTTTAGATGTAATAGGCCTAGACTGCCGGGGGGGAGGGGTCTGGCACAATGGGCTCTATCACTCTCTCTCTCTCCACATCTGCTTTTGCCCCTTTTGTTTGCTCCTGTACTCGTCTCTGGCTCTTGTCTTGTAGGTGGCCTGGGATCCTTGGTGGAGACTGCCTGCTGCTGTGGAGTCATGAAACCTCAAAACTACAGCTATAAACATGACACACATAGTTGGCCATTCTATTAGGAACACTCCATTCTCATTATCATTATAGCTGTTCATGTAGTTATTAGCATGATCTCCATATCCATGATCGTTACACCTACAGTATCTATTTCTTATTACCACATAGTCATGAAGTCCCTCTTGAAAATGGGATGTCACATCTCAAGAGGCCTTTAACACATTTATACTTAACGGAGACAAATATGGTTGGGATGCACTTGTGGTCTGGGCACCCATGAGTTCGTCACTACCATAAGTTCTTATTTTCAGTTTGAATATCTAAGATTATACTTCTAGAAAATGATCACCACAACCATTCAGACATGAGGACCTCCAGAAATGAGATGTAGCATCTCAAGAGGCTAACCTCTAAGGAATCAGACGACAGGCCAATGATACATGGACCTGTCCCTAACTTTAGTTCTTACTGTCCCACTTGTCTCCTCTTACTTCCCTTCCTTTGCCCTCACACCCATCACAGCATCGTGTGGATTTGCTGTTCATCATGAGACTGGGATCCACATTCAAGATTTCCTGCTGCTTAACAGAAGGTTTTTTCTTGCCGCCATGATGGAGGGATTCATGATTGGCTATATGGATTCATGTTGGGTGTTGGATGTATATATTTGTATATATATGTATATGTGTATTTTATATGTATATATGTATCTATGCATATATGTGTATCCATAAAATGAAGAGCTTCATGCTCTATTGTAAAGTGTCTTGAGATAACACTTGTTATGAATTGGCGCTATACAAATAAAGATTGATTGATAATTTCACTCATCTCTGAATGTAATTAGCAAGGTCAAAAGCCAACATTGGATGCTTGTGACCTTTGTTTCCTTAGGCAGCACTGTCTTATAAAGCAGTATCATTGTGTAAAGGATATCAGCATGTGGGCTCAGGAACACTTCAGAAAACCATTGTCAGTCAACACAGTTCATCCCTACATGTACAAGGTCAAGGTCAAACTCTACCATGCAAAGACAAAGCCAAATATCACCAACAAAGCCAATAATCTGCCAACAGAGACCTCGGACTGTTGAGTAACTGAAGTCAAACATGAAACAAGACTGCAAAGTCCACCTACAAAGCTTCAAGAGTTACTGTCCTCAGCTCACAAGCACCTATTGTTAAAGTTCCAGTGATATAACATAGTGTTAACATGCCCCTGTCTTTACACAGTGTCCCAGTGGTGGAACTGAGATTTGTAGTATTGTTTATTTGAATATATCAGACATAATTGCATTGAATTCTTAGCCTTATTTGTAGTCCTTGCATGTAGATTGTTAGCAGCCCTTCTTTTAAAACAGAAAAACTTTCAAGATTCAACGTCTGGGCACTGAAGGAGACCTCTTATTCTGCAAAATGAAATATTAAAATCTGCTTTCATGTATTCATCACCAACATAATTTCAGTTCTCTTTCAAACTTCCCTCGGTATCTCACTATGGGAAGCGCCCTCTGGCGTGACCGATCATGGAAGCTCCAATGACACCATGTCTGTCATATGACAGACCAATCATCTCGAGATGCACGGGCCAGCCCGCCCCCCTTATAAGCGCCTCTGTGCTGCACCCGCCATTCTCGCTTTCTTCCACCGTGAAGCTCACAGTGCTCCTCAGCTGTCCTGATTGGATTATTCATTCAACCACTCTTCCGATGCACCGTCAAGGTAGTCACCGAGCGTGGATATCTTTATTCAGGATTGCTTACTGCCTTAAAGCTGTGGTCTACGATTTGAAACCGCAGCCTGACCCCCCTTCCCTCACCTCTTCCCCCCGTGTTCCAAGATCCCGCCCCCCAGCTCGTGTCGCCTCGCCTCTTATCAAGCCCCCTCGGACAGAGCTACGAGCGACTTGCACAATATATCAGCAGCAAACTCAATCAAAAACAGCTCAGCTCAACTGAAAGTATCAAACACGACAGACATCCCCCTTGTAACACACAGCAGTAGCCATTTCAATTGGACCAGCGGCAATGCGGGTCTGGCGCCGCCAGAGCGGAGCCGACTGTGGGGGAGGATTTATCTTTCTCAGCCTGTCCTCCCCAGCTCAGCTTACAGTGCAAACGATTAGCGGCTAACAGGCTAACCCGCTCCCCTGCAAGTTATTAGCCCGTGCAGGCGCAAACTAACCAGAGTTATTCAGCAGACATCTCCCACTGTAGTAAACAAAACCATTACCTGATCAACCAGGGGCGAAACGGTCGATGCTGAAGGTCTGACGGCCGGCTGAGGCTATTCGTTAGCCATTAGCCGTTAGCCCGCTAACAGGCCTCAACCCGCGGGCAGAGCTCCGCTGGGCCCAGCGAGAGGGAGGCGGCTTGGTCTCGGCGCTAGGCTTTCGGCTCCATGATAGTTCAGTAGCTAACGCTGCTAGCTGCTCACCGGAGGTAGAGGGAGGAGACAGGACCATGGCGCCACGCATCGCATGACGATGCGAGTGAGAGAGACAGGATTGGATGGACTCACGGACCAACTCACGGACCAATTAATAGTCGCAGGTTCTTAGGTTTGATTGGTCAGCTAGTATGCAGCTTTTCAGCGGATATACTGAATGGATTATTTTCATTCTTTTTGGTCTTTATACTGTGTAGATAGGACCATAGGACCATAACAGCCTTATAAACGGTGTTATTAATATGTACAAAGCTTCCAAATCGTAGACCATAGCTTTAATTTAATTTTATTGCTGCTTTCGTCATGAAAGTTGTATTTATCGCTACTTATGCTAACTGTTAAGGTATTAGGGTGGTGGTGTTTTTGCGACTGACCGTCGAGGTTAGGTCATGGCTACCGCTTCCTCTAAGGGGACAACGGCTAGCGGCAAGGCGAAGGACGTTGAGTCCCGTCCTTGCCCGGCCTCTTGCGGTTGCAGCATTTCAGGGAGAGACCCACATCCTCTCTGTATTGCTTGTATGGGAGTCCGGCATGCTCAGGCGTCACCCGCGGACCCCGAATGCTGCCAGCACTGCAGCGCCATGCCGACCAGGATCCTGGAGTGGCGCCTCCGAGTGTCAGCCAGTTCAAAAGCCAACCCCTGCCTCTCCGACAGCGTGGCAAAGCCGAAGCCGGCTACCGCTAGCGTGAGCTGGGATAACCCCCCCAGTGGAGGATTTCCCTCCGCTGTTCGACCGGCTCCTCGACTCGGAAGACAAGTATGGAGGGGGAGGCGCGGAGGAGGATGATAATCTTGACCTTCTCAACGATGAGAACGAGGAGGATGGCGAGGATGCCGTCCTTCCTCCGACTCCGACATCCAGACCCAGCAGCTCCGTCAGCGGGGAAATTCAAACCCCCTCCTTCCCCTCGGAGGTCGACCTGCATGAAGTGTGCAAGTGGGCAGCATCCCGTCTAGGTATTGACTGGCCCGCCTCCCCGGATGACAAAGGTGAGGAGAGGGATCTTTATGATGGGAAAATTCTGCCTTCTCGTCAGTCACTGAAAAAGCAGGTCATGCCTGCCGTCCCAGCATGCATGAAGGAGATGAAGCGGTTTTGGAACAAACCGTTTCGCCATAGAGTTCCCGTCAAGGGTTACTCTAGCTTGGAGGTAGCTGACACGGATGAGTGGGGCCTCGGAGATCCCCCGGTAGTGGAGCAGGCAGTGGCTTCCAAACCTCCACCCCAGCCATCGGTCCGTGCTCGCTGCAGCGGGTCATACCCTCCCGAGCAAGACGGAGCGCTTCTCTGCCTCCATGTACCAAAAAATATATAAATCAGCATCCCAGTCAGTGAAAAACTTAAATGTTGTCACCCTGCTGACAGCCAACCAGACTGAAATTTTCCAGGAGGTGGGTCTCCTCCTGGATAAAGGCTCCCCAAGCCCGAAAATATGGGAGGAAATATGTATTGTCACGGACCTCACTCTCCATGTCTCCAGAGGGGCGGTCCAGGGCTGCGGCCCCGTTATGGGGCTCGCAGTGGCGGGGGAGAGAGCGCTCTGGTTAAATCTCTCCAACCTGTCGGACCAGGAAAAACAGGTCATCATTGATGCTCCTTACAACCCGTCAAGGGCTAAGGGCTTATTTGGTGAGGCTGTTACGGCCATGCAGCAAACCAGGGACCTGAGGAAGAAGCAGGGAGAAGCCTTCGACCTCTGCCTTCCTCGCAAGGTCACTCCTCACCCCGTGCCGCTACCTCGCCAGGGGTTTGCGGCTACAGCGAGAGGGCGCAGCAGTGGCTTTAAGCAGCCCAGGCCACGGGCGTCTGAGCAGCCAGCGTCTCACCAGTGCGGAGCTCAGCCCCACAGGCACTGGCCCAAAAAGTCATTTGCAGCTGTAGCTGCCGCTCCAGGCACCGATCCGAACCGCCCGTCCCACCCCCCGGACGGGAAGAATAAACGGTTGGCAAAGGTGTCATGGTTCGCAGAAATAGAGGCTCAGCAGTCAGCACTCATGGAGATCCCTGCTCTGAGCCCCGCCCCTGGAACAGACCAGTTGTTTCCCTCTCCTCCCAAGAAGCGGAGAATGGATGTTTTGGACCAGTGTTCTGGTCAGCGCTGTGTAACGGCCCCATTCGGTCATCCCGTTCACAGACCAGAAAAAGCACTCGTTCCCTCAGTGCAGTGTTTAAATTCCCCCCTTTAACACCCCACGGGGACAGTTCAGAGGGAGGTGGTAAAAAGTGCAACGTTCACACAAAGCACTTCACTTGGTTTTTCAATAAAAAACACACTGTTGCAGTCAGTCTCATTCATAAAGCTGAGGGCACAGCGAACACAAAACAAAAAGGAAAATCAAGAAGTGCAGGACAGTCTGTGTCCCCCAGAGGGCGCAGCTGGTCCGATGTTAAGCTTCAGGCCCCCTGGTCCTCTCGCCCTCAACACAGAGGAGTGGCGCGCATGAGCAGTCAATCCCTGGGTGTATACAACAGTTACCGGGGTTACAGGCTGCAGTTTGCAATGAAGCCGCCCAGCTTCAACGGGGTGCTAATGTCAGAAGCTACGGGGAAGCCGCGGAGTCTTTCAAGAGCGGAATATATTCTCTGTTAAGCCTAGGGGCGATTCAAATTGTACCGGAGGGAGAGAGAAATAAAGGTTTTTATTCCCGGTAATTCCTCATTCCAAAGAAAGGAGGTTCACACACTCTTCACCAACGACTGCCTCAGTATCTCACCCACCACAACATATCTCAAATACTCAGACGACACAGCCATTCTTGCACTCCTCTCTGACAGTCAATCCACCTCAGACTATCACAACACAGTCACACACTTCACAAACTGGTGCATGGACAACCATCTACAAATCAACGTAAATAAAACAAAGGAACTACTGATCAGCCCCCCCTCACCCCAACACCCCATCATCATAAACAACCAAACAGTGGAGACAGTAGACTCTTTTAAATACCTGGGAATAACTCTGGACAATAAACTCACCTTTGATCAGCACATCACGGACATTCAGAAACGAAGCCAGCAAAGACTGTCAGCCATCCGGAAACTTAAAGGACTATATGTTGCACCTCACCTCCTGCTGTTACTCTATCAAAGTATCATCCAGCCCATCCTCCTGTACTGCTCCACCTGTTTCTACACCATGCTCTCCGTCACAAACCGGGCCAAACTCATAGACATTACAAACACAGCAGCAAAAATCATTGGTCTACCCACTCCCAACCTCACAGAATTAAACAATAGGTCCATCACTCGGTTAGCAAACACCATTGTACAGGATATCACCCACCCACTGAACCAATACATCATCCCACTACCCTCAGGGCGCAGGTACAGAACAATCAAGTTTAGAAAGGCTCGCCTGGGGAAAAGCCTGATCCCCTCAGCCATAGCTGCCTTGAACAGCAGGCCCTGCTGATCTGTCTGCAGCTCATATTGTATGGTATTGTATTTCCTTGTCCTGCACTGTTATGGCGACTGTATGATGTCCTCTGTTAAGGGAAAATGTCCGAATTTGCCCCAGAGTGTCAATATTGTGTTCTGGTCACCATTTTTTTCAGCACTGCCTTAACCCTCTTTGGGAGGGAGTTCACCAAGGCTTCACTATTTGCCACTGGAATCCTTTTCCACTTCCTAATGACCACATGATGGAGCTGGTGGATGTTGGAGACCTTGCACTTCTCCACCTTCCTTTTGAGGACTTCACACAGTTACTGATTAGGTTCATCTTGTCTTCTTTGAAACTAAGGGACAGATCACGTGATCAATCTGTCCCGCCGGCTACTACCGGAAACAGCTGATAAAAAGACATGTCACAGCTGTCAGGATGACAGCTTCTGAAGAAGACGGCAGAGTAACGTCGAAACATGTCAAGGTAACCATACCTTTTTGTCTTTAAAAAAGAACACTAAAACACTTAGGACTTCACACAGATGCTTAATAGGGTTTAGGTCCAGAGACATGCTTGGCCAGTCCATCACCTTTACCCTCAGCTTCTTTAACAGGGCAGTGGTGGTCTTGGAGGCATATTTTGAGGTCGTGACAGAACAGGCACCACTCAGAACAGGCCTCACAATGGTCAATCAAAAAAGTTTAGTGCACGCTGTCAGCATCGTATCCAGAGATTGTCTTTAGGAAATAGACATACAAGTACTGCCAGCATTGCTGCAGGGGTTGAAGGGATGGGGGGTCAGCCTGTCAGTGCTTAAACCATAAGCTGCACACTGCATCAAAACGGTCTACATGACTATCATCCCAGAAGGAGGTCTCTTCCTAAAATGATGCTCAAAAAATCTGCAGTTTACAGAAGACAAGTAGACTAAAGACATGGATTACTGGATCCATGTCCTGTGGTCTGATCACACCAAGATGAACTTATTTGGTTCAGATGGTGTCAAGCATGTGTGGCAGCAACCAGGTGAGGAGCTCAAAGACAAGTGTGTGTTGCCTACAGTGAAGCATGGTGGTGGGAGTGTTATGGTCTGGGGCTGCATGAGTGCTGCCAGTACTGGAGAGCTACACTTCATTTAGGGAACCACAAATGCAAACGTATTGCAACATACTGAAGCAAGGCATGATATCCACCCTCTGAAAAAGGGGCCACAGGGCAGTTTCCAACGTGATAATGACCCCTAAACACACCTCCAGGACGACCACTGCCTTGGTAAAGAAGCTGAGGGTAAAGGTGATGAACTGGCCAAGCATGTCTCCAGACCTGAACCCCACTGAGCGTCTGTGTGAAGTCCTCAAAAGGAAGGTGGAGGGGTGCATCCACCAGCTCCATCATGTGGTCATTAGGAAGTGGAAAAGGATTCCAGTAGCAGTGAAGCTCTGGTGAACTCCCACCCAGATAGGGTTAAAGCTGTGGTCTACGATTTGAAACCACAGCCTGCCCCTCCTTCCCTCACCTCTCCCCTCCGTGTTCCAAGATCCCGCCCCCAGCTCGTGTTGGCTCATATAAGCCCCCTCCGGCAGAGCTACGAGCGACTAGCACAATATATCAGCAGCAAACTCAATCAAAAACAGCTCAGCTCAACTGAAAGTATCAAACACGACAGACATCTCCCTTATAACACACAGCAGTAGCCATTTCAACTGGACCGGCGGCAATGCGGGTTTGGCGCCGCCAGAGCGGAGCCGAGTGTGGGGGAGGATTAATCTTTCTCAGCCTGTCCTCCCCAGCTCAGCTTACAGTACTAACGATTAGCGGCTAACAGGCTAACCCGCTCCCCTACAAGTTATTAGCCCGTACAGGCACAAACTAACCAGAGTTATTCAGCAGACATCTCCCACTGTAGTAAACAAAGCCATTACCTGATCAACCGGAGTGTAAGCGGCGGATCCTGAAGGTCTGACGGCCGGCTGAGGCTATGCGTTAGCCGTTAGCCCGCTAACAGGCCTCCACCCGCGGGCAGAGCTCCGTTGGGCCCGCGGGAGAGGGAGGCGGATTCCCGGGTTCAGCGCTAGGCTTTCCCGGCTCCATGATAGTTCAGTAGCTAACGCTGCTAGCTGCTCACCGGAGGTAGAGGAGAGGAGGCGGGACCATGGGCAAGATGCTGCGTACTGCGTAGTGAGGGAGACGAGGGAGAGGGGAGAGGAGAAGGGTGGTCTGCAGCCAGACTGTCTTGGGAGAGGGAGGCGGATTCCCGGGTTCGGCGCTAGGCTTTTCCGGCTCCATGATAGTTCAGTAGCTAACGCTGCTAGCTGCTCACCGGAGGTAGAGGGGAGGAGGCGGGACCATGGGCAAGATGCTGCGTACTGCGTAGTGAGGGAGATGAGGATTGGATGGACTCATGGACTAACTCACGGACCAATTAATAGTTGCAGGTTCTTAGGCTTGATTGGTCAGCTAGTATGCAGCTTTTCAGCGGATATACTGAATGGATTTTTTTCATTCTTTTTGGTCTTTATACTGTGTAGATAGGACCATAGGACCATAACAGCCTTATAAACGGTGTTATTAATATGTACAAAGCTTCCAAATCGTAGACCATAGCTTTAAGGCAGTGCTGAAAAAAATGGTGACCAGAACAGAATATTGACACTTTGGGCCAATTTGGACACTTTCAGTTAGGGGTGTACTCACTTTTGTTGCCAGCAGTTTAGACATTAATGGCTGTGTGTCGAGTTTTTTTGAGGGGACAGTGGATTTAAACTGTTTAACAAGCTGCTGCAGTTTGCAATGAAGCCGCCCAGCTTCAACGGGGTGCTAATGTCAGAAGCTACGGGGAAGCCGCGGAGTCTTTCAAGAGCGGAATATATTCTCTGTTAAGCCTAGGGGCGATTCAAATTGTACCGGAGGGAGAGAGAAATAAAGGTTTTTATTCCCGGTAATTCCTCATTCCAAAGAAAGGAGGTTCACACACTCTTCACCAACAACTGCCTCAGTATCTCACCCACCACAACATATCTCAAATACTCAGACGACACAGCCATTCTTGCACTCCTCTCTGACAGTCAATCCACCTCAGACTATCACAACACAGTCACACACTTCACAAACTGGTGCATGGACAACCATCTACAAATCAACGTAAATAAAACAAAGAAACTACTGATCAGCCCCCCCTCACCCCAACACCCCATCATCATAAACACCCAAACAGTGGAGACAGTAGACTCTTTTAAATACCATAGGACCATAACAGCCTTATAAACGGTGTTATTAATATGTACAAAGCTTCCAAATCGTAGACCATAGCTTTAAGGCAGTGCTGAAAAAAATGGTGACCAGAACAGAATATTGACACTTTGGGCCAATTTGGACACTTTCAGTTAGGGGTGTACTCACTTTTGTTGCCAGCAGTTTAGACATTAATGGCTGTGTGTCGAGTTTTTTTGAGGGGACAGTGAATTTAAACTGTTTAACAAGCTGCCCACTAACTACTGTACACTGTATCAAAGTGTCATTACCTCACTGCTGTCCCATGAAAAGATATGATAAAATATTTGGAAATATGTGAGGGGTGTACTCACTTCTGTGAGACACTGTATATCCAGCACACGGAAAATATCTCAGGTTTGCTTTCAAGGGACTGGTCTACGAGTGTCAGACCCTGCCTTTCGGGCTGTCACTAGCACCCAGGGTTTTCAGCAAATGTGTGGAAGAAGTGTCATGTGTTGGTCAGAGCGGACAACGCAACAGCAGTAGCTTACATCAACAGGGAGGGAGGCACACGCTCCGTAAAATTACACAGAGTGGCTCAGGGTCTGTTATTTTGGAGCAGAGAACACCTGTTATCATTACACGCGGCGCACATACCGGGCGCACTGAACAGCGGGGCGGATTTACTCTCCAGAGGGAGTCCCCTGTGGCGAGTGGAGACTGAACCCCGAAGTGCTCCTCCGGGTGTGGGAGAGATTCGGCTAAGCGTGCGTGGATCTCTTCGCATTGCACAGAAATGCACAGTGTCTCCTGTTCTTCTCATTATGAGACCGGGACGCACCGCTGGGTGCGGACGCACTGGCCCAGCCGTGGCCAAACGTGCTGCTGTATGCTTTTCCCCCTCTGTGCCTCATCACTCCCACTCTGATCAGAGTAAGGGAGCAGCAGCTGTCATTAATCCTGATAGCTCCTTACTGGCCTAGCAGATCGTGGATGGCAGGGCTGATACAGCTCACCCACGGCCAGCCATGGCCGCTGCCTTTACGCACGGACTTGGTGTCACAGGCGCACGGGCAGATTTTTCATTCAAACCCCGAACGGCTGGCTCTCTGGGCTTGGTACGCGAGAGGGTGAATGAGTCTGGTCTCCCGACAAGGGTGATTGAGACTATTCAGTGCGCGAGAGCGCCTTCCACGCAATCATTATACGATAATAAATGGCACGTGTTTGAAAGGTGGTGTGAGACTAAAGATATCCCATTTCAGTGTTCTGTCTCGGATGTGTTGTGCTTCCTGCAGGACTTATTGGACGGTAATAAAGCTTTCTCCACCAATAAGGTCTATTTGGCTGCTATTTCAGTACGTAAATCTCTGGTTCCATCATGGGATTTACCCACGGTTCTGGAGGCACTCTCTGGATCGCCCTTCAAGCCATTAGAGTGTGCTGATTTAAGAGTGCTGTCTCTTAAGACTATCCTGCTGCTGGCTTTGACGTCAGCTAGACGGATAAGTGAGTTACAGGCTCTGTCGGTGCACACCTCATGTCTTCAGTTCTCACCAGACTATGGGAAGGTGATGCTGCGTCCTAACCCAGCGTTTGTGCCTAAGGTTAGTGACTCTGCCTACAGCTGTTCCACGCTTGAGCTGCTCGCTTTTCACCCACCACCATTTGCGAATAAGGGGGAGAAGCTGCTCAATTCACTTTTTCCTGTGAGAGCTTTACGCATCTATATGGACAAGACTAAGGGATTTAGGAAGAGCAACCAGCTCTTTGTATCCTGGGCTCCCTCTCACAAAGGGAGGGCCCGGACACACCAGCACCTGTCACATTTGGTGGTGGAGGCTATAATCTTGGCGTATGAGAGTCGTGGGTTGCAGCCCCCGGAGAGGCTTCGGGCACACTCCACCAGGGGTTTGGCCACCTCATGGGCCCTGTTCAAGGGTACATCAGTGAGGGATAATTGCGCCGCTGCCAGCTGGGCATCCCCACACACATTCATTCGATTTTACAGGCTGGACATGACTGAGACATCTCTGGCTCATTCAGTCCTCAATGTGGGTCCATTTTAACTGCATGCTAGCCCTTGGGGAGGGTTTCGTGGGTCGACCCAAAGTGGGTCGCGGCTTCGTGGGCTTCGGAGCATGCAAATCCGGGAGTGGGCTATATCTCCCATAGTGAGATACCAAGGGAGGTTTGAAAGAGAACGTTAGGTTACCCACGTAACCCCGGTTCTCTGATAACCGAGTGAGGTATCTCACAGCACTGCCCTACTTGCATCAGTGGGGTGGAAGAAATACGCTTGAGAATGGCGGGTGCAGCAGAGGCGCTTATAAGGGGGGCGGGCTGGCCCGTGCATCTCGAGATGATTGGTCTGTCATATGACAGACGTGGAGTCATTGGAGCTTCCAGAGGGTTACGCCAACCAGGGTTACATGAGTAACCTAACGTTTTTAATCTGCAAAGCTATTCTAATTTAACCTTGGGATCCAAAAGTGTAAATATTTAAACTCACATCTGCATATTAGGACTCATTCCTGCACCACTCTATACATGGAGCAACAGCAGGGGATCTTGATCAGATCTGAATGCTTAAATGCATTGAGTTCCTGCCATGTTATTGACTAAATAGCTGTTTACTTTAAGGATTAGTTAAGTGGGTGTGAGGTGACTGCTGAGTGTAAATCGACGACTTACCCGCGCTTTGACTCCGCAACAAAGCAGATGCCAAAATGCCGTCCCAGCTCGTCTTTAGATGGCGTCCAGCTTAAGATGAAGTGCTTCTTGTCGTTCCTGTGCTTTCTGATCCCCAGAGGTCCTGTCATGACCAAATCTGTGACCCTGCATGAGAATGAAACAAAGGGCTCTGACACGTCCTTGATAGTCTTTGTAAAAATAATGAAGTTGATGCATTGGGTCAGGGTCTCACTCTGATTCTAAGGCTTCTGCTCGTATACAGATCTCCATTTCTTTGTTGACCTCGGCTAGAATCTTTGCTCCTTGGTAAGGTGTTGGGGACAAGAAGTTTGGCAGGTAGACTCCTGGTGTACATGAAGGAACAGCTCTGTCCACTGAATAAAAAGAACATTAGAAATAAATTAATAGGATATTATATATAGGTCCTTCATCACAGCTCACCCTTTTTGAGACTGACAGGGGGTGGAGCCATTAAGCGCTGGATTTTTACCCCTGAAATTATATATTTGAGGCTCCATAATGCTGTTGTTTTGTTTTTTTTAAAATCACGTTTTCTTCTTTGTAATGTAGTCATTTAAGGATGGGACATGAAAACCAATTCTACTTAGCATTAGTCTTTTTGCTAATCTATATCCAGTCAGTTCCTTCCATTGACAGCGGTCAGAAATGAGGAGAATCATGGTTTTATTTTAAGACCAGATGACACTAACTGCACAACTTTCAGTAAATGGGTACAAACAGCATTGAATCAGGCATGTCATGTGTTTGATATTGTTGCCTGTGAAAAATTACTTATTCCCACACAGAAAACTCTAGAACAAGATCCAAGGTGGCTGCTGTGCTACTGCTGTGCTGCTGAATCTGTGAGAATAATCCTTCTGAAATCAGTGCAATCCTTATTATCTCCTTCTTTTAAGTCTCACTGGAGCTTGGAACGTGTTTTTTGCAATACACAAAAGAGAGATTGTGACTGAATGGAATCGGTGGAGCTTTTTTTGAAGCCACAGGCCTTCACCCGGTGAGGCCTACAGCCTGTCTACTCTTCCTGCTGGGGCCTACAACCTGCTGTTTGCTCCACTGCTTTGTGGCAATCCATCCTGCTGAATCACTGCTGCTGATTATTGCCTGCACACACTACGGTGTACATTTTAGGGCATCCTCAGTCTCAGGAAAACTTCTATCATTTCTCAGACCAAACGGCCTCAGAAAAACCTCTGACATACCAAACGGCCTCAGAAAAAACTCCCTCAGATAAGGCCTCAGGCTTCAAAATGAAAGCCATCAGACAAAATACTGGAAAAACGGACTCAAATAAACAACAGCGTCAGGTCGTAACAATATCATAATCATCGTAATATCAAAAATGTTAAATTGTCTTGAGACGGCATTCAGATAAAGTCGGCCACTAGCAAACTTCCGGTTTTTAAAATAAAAGCATTCTTGATTGTCTCCTTTTAGTTCTTTCTTTTGTAAATTGGGCTCTTGTTTTGGAGCCAACCGGAAGTGTCTTGGATAGCATAATGGCACGCATAACGGAATGTCCGAAATGTCAAAATGAAATTTGTATCCGTGTGTTTTATGGCTCAAATGACCACATTTTGGTATTCTACGTGTTGACTTTCTCACCCAAAATGCTCTTTGAACTTTCAAATGTGGCGAATCAACAGAGATATTTGATAGCCTGGTGTGCTTCCGGTTTTTGTCGTCTGAGGTTTGAAATGCATCATGGGAAACTTAATAGTGTACTACAGTGTCAATGTTGGCACACTAATTATACTTATATGTAGTATAGAGTATATTTATTTGAGTCCGTTTTTCTAGTATTTTGTCTGATGACTTTCATTCTGAGGCTGTTTTATCTGACGTCGTTTTGGTTGAGGCAGTTTAAATTGACGCTGTTTTGTCCGATGACTTTTATTTTGAAACCTGAGGCCATATTATCTGACAGAGGTTTTTCTGATGCCGTTTGGTCTGAGGGAGGAAATTTCTGATGCCATTTGGTCTGAGGCCGTTTGGTCTGAGTGAGGAAATTTCTGATGCTGTTTTGTCTGATGCGGTTTGGTCTGAGGATGGTTTTTCTGAGGCTGTTTGGTATGACGGGGGTTTTTCTGAGGCCGTTTGTTCAGCAAAAACTCTTTTATAAAGACATGTTGGATCTTCAAGAAAAGAACTTTAAAACCTTCCTCTCAGTAGTTATGGAAACAACAAATAAGCTAATATAGATGACCTTGTAAAAGATGTTCTGGATTTCAAACACAGCATGGAGTTCACCCAGTCAGAGGTGGTGGAACTGAAGAGTGCACAAAAATCCAATCTCAGTGCCTCCAAATCCATCAATGCAATCTGTGATGATCTACAAACAATGTCAGACAGTCTTGTGTCTAAAATGGATTATATTGAAAATCAAACAAGAAGGAATAACATCCTCATTGATGGCAGCAAGGACAATAAATCGGAAAGCTGGCATGACACTGAAGTAAAAGCTAAGAAATTCCTTGCGGACCACCTCAAACTGGATCCTAAATTAATCGAGGTGGAGAGAGCGCATCGATGCAGTTATTTGACATACCATTCTATAAGGCTGTTCACCGCTTTAGAACACAGAGAGCTGGAGGAGGCGTGTCTATTTATTTATTTATTTATTTATAACTGTTGATGGATAACATTTCATGGAAAGATGTTTATGAACATACAGATGCCGAGTCTGCTTATCAGACTTTCATGACAATCTTTAATTCTGTATTTCAGTCATGCTTCCCGTTGGTACAATCAAAAAAGAAAACTGCTAGAATTAATGGGAAACCGTGGTTTACATCCGGTTTACGTAAATCTTCAATTACCAAAAATAATTTATATAAGAGGTTTCTCACCAATCCTTTACCTTTAAATTCAACAATGTATAAATCTTATAGAAACAAATACAATCATTTAGTTAGAATATCTAAAAACAGAAAGTTATCAATCAACTTATGAATAAGCAAAAGGCCTCATCATCTTATCCATCAGAGTTCTGTGAGGGTGATGCAACATTTAATGATCCATATGTAATTTCTTGTGAATTTAATAATTTTTTTGCCAAGGTGGGTTCTTCTTTGTCAATGAACATTAATCCGTCTAAAGGTAACCCTCTTGATCACATAAAGGGCAATTTTTTCCCGCTTCTTCAGTTTGAAAACACCAACATAGTAGAGGTGCGTGAAATAATTGCTAAATTGAAATTGTTTGCTCCAGGTCATGATGATATGGGTGCTTCCTTGATCAAATATGTGTCCTCGTCTATTTTGGAACCATTAACATACATCTTCAACTTATCATTGCAGAAGGGCTGTGTGCCCAAAGATCTTAAAATCGCTAAAGTTATCCCCTTTTACAAAACTGGGGACCAAAAATCTTTTAATAATTATCGACCTATTTCAGTTCTACCATGTTTCTCAAAAATCCTAGAAAAAATAGTATATAAAAGAATGTTACTTCACTTAAATAAACAACACATTTTCTATAGGCATCAATATGGTTTCCGGGAAAACCACTCAACTGATATGGCCCTACTACAACTGGTAGAAAAATTTATTCAGCTTTAAATAACAATGAATATGCACTTGGTATTTTCTTAGATTTATCCAAAGCTTTTGATTCTGTTGACCTTACTATTTTGCTTTCTAAACTTCATCGTTATGGATTTCAGGATTTATCATATAGTTGGCTTGCCAGTTATGTTTTGAATCGTGAACAATTTGTTTATGTTAATGGTTATGCATCCTCCAGAGCTCTATTAACATATGGTGTCCCTCAGGGCTCCATACTTGGCCCATTATTGTTCCTTGTGTACATCAACGATTTGGCTTCTGTGTCTTCCACCATACTACCGATACTTTTTGCTGATGATACAACCTTGATTTTGACTAACAAGAACTTTGATTCTTTAATTAGTGAAGCTAATTCTGGAATAGGAATATTTTCGGAATGGTCCCAGATAAACAAGTTAACATTAAAAACAAAAAAATCAAATTTTATTATTTGTACAGGTAAAAACAAAAAATACTGTACATCCAAGGCCAAGATTTCCTTTGGAGGGAACGATCTAATCCAGGTCTCTTCCACCAACTTCTTGGGGGTTTTGACTGATGAGAGGTTATCATGGACGGAGCATATTAAGCTCATCAATAACAAAGTGATGAAGTCTATTAGCATCATCAGGAAAATTCATGGTTTCATTACTAAGAATACTCTTCATACATTGTATTACAGTTTAATATATCCACATCTTAGTTACTGTAATATTGTTTGGGCAAGTACATACCCTACAAATTTGCAGAAAATATTCATTACTCAAAAGAAATTTGTTAGGCTAGCGACCTCTTCTAATTATTTGTCTCCATCTGCCCCTCTATTTAAAAAGCTGAACTTATTGTCCATTTACGATATTGATATTCTTTATCAAGATAAGGGATGTTTCTAATATTCATTTACTTACAGAGGTTCATTAGTTTGGAACTCATATTATCATTTAACAAAAACATCTACATCCCTGACCAGTTTTAAGTTCAGACTAAAGTCATATATGATACAATTAGATCCCAAAGCTTATCTTTGTTCTCATTCATAATAAATTAAATTGCTTGTTGTCTGTTTGTTGTTGAGTTATTCTAAGTTTATTTTATTGTATTTAATTTTATTTCTTTTTCATATATTTTTATTATTAACTTTATATGGGGAGGTATCTTTGATAAGCCCACTTTGGATTTTTTTCACCTCTCCAGCACTATCTTGTATTTTTTTTCTATGCCAATGTAATTGTTTCTAATTTATGGTGCAAATAAACAAATAAAGAAAGAAAGAAAGAAAGAAAACAAGCAGGATCCTTTAAAGAACTAGAAAAGCACTTCAAAAGCGCTGACCTCCGCCAATGCCACAGTCCTCACCCATATTGTAATTTTCACCATAAATATTAGTCCTACCTTTATTTCATCTAAATGTTGAGATTCCTTGACCATGGAAACAAACCATTAGCAACTGGATTCATAATGATATCTATTTTAGTTCAGTAGTGATTCACAGAAATCACATTTTTCGCCATGGCGGCCAGACGCTGATCCGGATCAACACCAAAATCAAGTCAGTTCTTCCTTTTCCCATGCTGAACATTTCCTGAAAATTTCATCAAAATCCATCCATAACTTTTTGAGTTATTTTGTTCACAGACAGACAGACAAACAAACTCTCCCAAAAACATAACCTCCTTGGCAGAGGTAATCAGTTCAAGATATGCAGGACTGATAATGGCATTGGTGTCAATAGAACTTTTAAATTCCCATCCGATTAGTTATAAGTCATCTAAGAGAAAATGATACATTCAAGTCAGTCTATCGAAGAATTAGACGTAGAAGGTCAACAAGGGACATGATAGGTTTCTTGTAATTTCTTAAAAGACTCAATAAAGGAAATGTTAGCAATCTGACGTTAACAACTGTAGCATGTAAGCCAGAAATTTAATCATATAGTTGCAAAAATGACTATTTATAGCAACAGAATCTAGATAAATTAGTTTAAATATACATTTATTTGTGGTTAGTTACTTATTTTGTTTTATAGTGAAGACTTGAGTGACCAGCATTCAAATGTGGGACGGCTTGATCATTATTTATCTTTATGTGATTTGCATACAGTTCTCTGAGATTTTGATTCTGTTTTTTGCATTTTTATGACCATGCTGCTTTAATACATCAATCTGATGTCATGACAGCATAAATATCTGATAGCTCAGATTGTCTGGGAATAAAACGATGTCCTTCACTCGACTGTTCTCAAAAGACTAGATGTTTAGGACAAGGTGTGTAACAAAAATACTCTTATGTATTCTCCCATTTTAAAGACATTTATACATTTGAGTATTAATGATTTGTAAAAATTATATTGCCATCCAAAAAGAGATTATTTCATCAGCTTTACTGGATACCTGATAATACCTCCACTTCTCAGAAGCAGAATACAGGTCTGATGATATCAGCATGTCCATTGAAAGACATTTGAAGTTGATTATTGTGAGACATAAATAACTATAAATAAATAACTATATCTCCCACTGGTTGAATATCACAAGCACTACGGGTACAGAAAACCTCCAGCCAATAATAATAGAGAGAGAAACCAGGCTTACCCAGAATGGGGAAGTGTAGGGGGAGTTGGCTGAGAGGCGTGGATGCGGGCGGCGGTGGAGTTGTTGTTGGTGGTGTGGTTGTAAAGAAGTAGGGGGGAAAGTAGGAGTGGGGGAGGGACAGTGGTGGTGAAAGTGTTGATGTTGGTGGAAGTGTGGTTGATGGAGGTCCTCCACCATGTGTTGTTCGTGGTGGTGTTGTTGGAGTTGTTGTTGGCGGTGGAGGGGTAGTTGTTGTTGTTGGTGGAGGTGGTGTTGTTGTTGGTGGTGGAGGCGGTGGAGCTGTTGTTGATGTTGGTGGTGGTGGTGGTGGAAGTGTTGTTGTCGTTGATGGCGGAGGTCCTCCAGCAAATGTTGTTCGTGGTGGTGTTGTTGGAGTTGTTGTTGGCGGTGGAGGTGTTGTTGGTGGAGGTGGTGTTGTTGTTGGTGGTGGAGGTGTTGTTGTTGTTGGTGGTGGAGGCGGTGGAGGTGTTGTTGATGTTGGTATCGGTGGGGGTATTCCAGCAAATGTTGTTGGTGGTGTTGTTGGTGGAGGTGTTGTTGTTGGTGGGGTTGGTGGTGTGGTACTCGAGTGTGTTCGGAATGGTGGTGTATATATTGTTAGTGGTGTAGTTGTCTGTGTTGTCCATGGAGGTGGTGGCCCTTGCCTCTTCCTCCTCTTCATGGGTGGAGCGTAGATGGACTGGGTGCCGTCTGAGTAGGTCAGAGTGATGCGTCGTCGTGGAGAGTCCTCCACCACCATCTCCATGGCATATGGTCTTGAATTATATGTGCCTCTGATGTATTGAAAAGTGCACAAGTCCTGAAATGTGAACACACAACATTTCAACATTTGGTAAAGCTCTGAGTCGACTAAACCTTTAGTAACAGTCAAGAATCAGAGGACTTTGGTCAATTTGGCTACTGTAGTCCATGAGTTGTCACGCTGCAGCTCTTTTGATCCTGTGTGGTGGCTTTCTGGACTCTTTTTCTTTGCATTTGAGTTCTTATAACAAACATTATTACTGCAGGTTTAAGCATCATGTAGCTCCAATATCCTCTTTTCATTAAATAGTTTAATAGTTACTTTTTAAAATCTTGTTATTCTAAATGTGTAAGACTGTCACAGTGATCACAAATATAAAATATGACAGTACTGAAAAGCCAACCATGTAAGCCACTGCAGCAGCCACATGCAGGGGCAGCTGGCCCATTAGACAATATAGGCAAATGTGACGGGCATTGTGGCCTCCAAGAGGCGCCATAAAATCAGGAGAAAATTCACCTTGAATATTATTATTGTAAAACTTTTAATTGCTATTAGCTATTAAAATGAAAAAGCACACATTGATTCAAATGTAAAGCAATGCTTAATTAATATCTACGGTGGTCAAGACCCGCCACCTCTGCAAATAAAAGAGTACCTGCAAACAATAAAGAAATGCGGCAAAAAAACAAACAAAAACGCAGCAAATATTAAAGAAACGCTGCAAACAAAAAAGAAACACTGCAAACAAATAAAACACTGCAAACAATAAAGAAACGCAAACAAAAAAAGGCACGCTGCAACGGAAGTGGATTACCGGGGACTATTTTTGCCGACGCACCAACATTTTGTGAGAGGAGACAAAGAATTGTAATTTTTACAATCAAAATGCTAAAAATACTTTCAAGTGCATTCAAGTTCACAAATTTTAGAGCACGACAATATTTCATTTTTTATGTAATTAAAACTGTTTAATATGTCAGTGTAAAACTGGAGACTGGATGTGTATTCTTATGGGTAGGTCAATATTTTACTGACCCTGAATAAATTTTAATTGTTCATCTGCTTCACAGCAACACACACTGTGGCTGAGGGAACTACAGCTATGTGAGCATGTGTGACCTGTAAGCTGCTCGTGTTGGTGCAGCAGGGGTTTGTGCAATATAAACTGGTGCAATAATATTTAGTGCAAAAGGGATTTGTGTAATATAAACTGGGTCATTATTGTTTTCAGCGTTTCTTTCTTTGCAGCGTTTCTTAATTTTGTTTGCTGCGGGTGTTTTTGTTTGCAGCCTTTCTTTTTTTGCAGTGTTTTTATTTGTTTTCAGCGTTTTTTTTTTTTGTTTGCAGCGTTTCTTTATTGTTTGCAGGTACTCTTTTATTTGCAGAGTTGGCGGGTCTTGGCCACCGTAAATATCACTAAAATTTATAATACCATATTATTACTTCACATATTTACAGGATTTTTTTGTTGTCATACACACACATACACACACACACACACACACACACACACACACACACACACACACACACATATATATATATAAATATATATGTGTATATATATATATATATATATATATATATATATATATATATATATATATATATATATATATATATATATATATATATATATATATATATATATATATATATATATATACATATATATATAGATATACATATATCTTAGTGCTGTCAGGCGATTAAAAAAATTAATCTAATTTATTACAGGATTTATAATTAATTAATCTAATTAATCGCACTTTAATCTCATATCTGCTTAAAGTCCCCACATAAATAATTTTAATTCTAGGACATTACAAAACTGTAGTGGATAAACAATCAAATGAATACACTAAAAAGAGAAGATTTTATATCTACATTTTTATTGGTGACTAAATAAAACAAAAGTCAGGGCAACAATTCTAAGCTCAATCAGGCAACTCAATTTACACTTTAAGTGTGTTTCATAAATCAAATTCAAAATAAGAAAAAGGTCGAGGACATCCAGCAAACCAATTAGACCTGATGCATTATTAAAGAATGTAGCACAAATAAAGATAAATAAATTCAAAAATAAAATAAGACTAAGTCTAAAGTAGGCCATTCCTGTTGTCATCTCGGCTTTGTTTGGTTTGGTGAGCAACACATGTGAGGTCCTCCAGCTGGCCAATATCAAAATGTTTGTGAGCTACGAGTAATCGCGATTAATTTTTTTAATGCATTAATTTGCGTGTAATTGATTAATCTAATTAATGCACTAAAGTGACAGCCCTAATATATATATATATACATTAGATATACAGTATGTATATATAATGTATATATATATATATATATATATATATATATATATATATATATATATATATATATATATATATATATATATATACATATATATTTATTATTAGGGCTGTCACTTCAGTGCATTAATTAGATTAATTAATTACACACAAATTAATGCATTAAAAAAATTAATCCCAAGATTAATCATAGCACACAAACATTTTGATATTGGCCAGCTGGAGGACGCGTACATGGCAGTGGCACGTCACTTCACACATGCGTCTCTAGTCAAACCAAACAAAGCCCAGGTGACAACAGGAATGGCCTGTGTCTACATACATATATATATATATATATATATGTATATTATATATATATATATGTATATATATATATATATGTGTGTGTGTGTGTGTATGTATATATATATATATATATATATATTTATATTTATATACATATATATATACATATATGTGTGTGTGTGTGTGTGTGTGTAGAGAGAGAGAGAGAGACATCGCACTTTTTTCTGATTTTCTTTTTTTCATAAGGCTGGGTGATTGGTGAGATTTTATATGTTTTCTGTTTTTATATACAAAAAAGTATTTTTCAGAGGGGAACAGAGGAGGACATTTTTCAAATGGCTTCAGGCTCGAATTGAACCTTGGCCAGGCAGAAGGAGATGGCATGAGCCTTGTTCGCTAACCACTCCACCAGAACAGCTCCCAACAGTTTTACTTTTTCTGAACCAAAACACCAAAAGAAAAACAATTTGTAATTTTTCCATTCTTTTAAGTTTGTCATTTTAGAAATAAGAGGTTTTGGCCTATGTGACAGTGTGATATAACATATGCATTGTTTATTTTAACATGCTCCTCAAACACACAAAGGCAGACACACGCTTGCGGCGCTTCTGCCTCCCGCTGCCTCTCTCACTGATATCACCGCTGAGAGGAAGAGGGCTGCATGAGACCGTCGGGCTGCTAGGTGCCAAAACCCAGAAATAAAGCTTTTACTTACCTCATCAAATGTGAAGCCGGGAGGGGGCGCACACAGACTGCACTCCTGATTGCGTTGGTTTCCATATCGACATTTGACTTTGTCCCCATCAGGGTCAAAGGCCATGAGCTTGTATGTCCGTGGACAGTTCTGAGGGACTCTTTAAAAGACACATAAACATGATTAAGTGATTAATCAATCCAGAAAGCAGATTTTATCAAAACAGCACATTTATACAACTTCATTTGTGCTGCATTCACACTGCTACTCCTTCAACTACGTAAAGGGAAAAGTTGTTGTTTCTTCCTTCCCTATGGTGGAGGTGACCTGAGAGTGGAGCCTACACAGCTGAGGTCTGCAGTCAGTCACCTCTGATTTGGGCCAGTTCAAATTTTTTATTTCCAAAACTGAAATTTGCTCTGTGGCAAGTCAGAATTCTGAGATTAAAAAGTTCTAAATCTTGAAGAGAAAAAAATGAAATCTCAGATTAAAGTAAAAAGGGATATATTCACCTTCAATCAAAGGTGAGAGTATAAAGATGAAAGGGTGCTAAATGTTCATTTAAATTTAAAATTAATAAATGCCACATTTGTAGGTTAAAACTCCAAAATCTTAGATATACATCACAATTCTGAGATTAAATTTAGACATCTAATATTAAAGATGAAATCGTAAAAAAAGTAAGAATTTTGTGAAAAGATTAGGAAAAAATGTTTTAATTCCTACTTAGTCTGAAAATTTATTATCAGAGTTCTACTATGATCTCAGAAATCCAACTTTTCTTCAGCCTTTTTTAGAGTTGAACCTCGAAAAGGTTTTATTTCAGTGGCCCTCATCTTAATCCATCTTATCAATTTTTTTTTTTTTTTTTAAATGTATATTTTTGGGCATTTTGAGTCTTTATTGATAGGAGAGAGATAGTGGATAGGCTTGTGAAAGGGGGAAAGAGAGTAGGGGAAGACACTCTGCAAACTGGTCACAGGCGGGATTCGAACCTGGACCGGCAGAAGCATGTACATGGGGTGCCAACCACTACGCCAAACCAGCACCCCCATCTTACCAAATTTTGACTGGTTTTAAGGATATGCAACTGCTAATAGATGGCCTCACGTTTGATCTGTCTCACAGAAATACAGCTGTGGAAAAGGCTCTCTTACCACTGCTATACAGAATATATTTCTCTGGTCCATCAGGCAAAGAGCAGCTTCTCACAAATGTCAGTAGATTTCTTCTGTTTCCAGCACCACCAGATTCATATAAGCTGAATAGATTTCTTACAGAGGCCAACACATCACCACCAGGTTGATTTTTTTTTTCATTTCCACTGACTGATAATGGGACGTTCTTTAGCTTCAGTTTTCATTTTAAACCATTAATTTCAAAAGCAGAACGCTTACCGCAAGAAAGGGGCAACAGCGATGATCGGTGGTCTGTTTGGTTTACTGGTGTCAGATCTTGTTCCAAAATCCAACATCATCTGTAGTATCAAACTACTCACGGAGTTACGTGTAGCGACCCAACAGCAGGTAAATAACCTGGTTTGATGTAGAGAAACAGTTTCAATACCAGAGAACCAGTAAATGTTTAAATCTTGAATGCACAGCACAGACAATCATTGCAAACATGGTGTTAAACTTTCTATAAATATGATTTATGTATGTGATGTTTCTGAATTTTGTGCAAGTTATGATGAGTTGTGATGTCCATCAGTGGGGGCAAACTGGCTGTCACATGTAAACGTGTCCTTTGGCAAGTGATTGTTACATGAGACAACCAGAGCTGGACTCAACCCCTCAACCTTCTTGTAGCGTATATTTAGGCTAAAGTTGTTTTTCAGACTTCCCTAACTAAACTGTACAAAATACTGAACAGGTTTCATTGGGACACCTTATGTGCCTAAGGGTATGAGTGTAACACTTGTTTGTACTCTGTATTTCAGCCTGATCAAATAAAATAACAATCTCACCAAGATTAACCCAAATCAGGAAAAAACCTCAGCTTTTCATTTTTCTTTAATTAAAAAATGCTGTAGTTTGAATCTGAGATACTCCCTCAGATCACAGTATGGCAACACAAAAAAGTTTAATGATAAACCAACATCACCTGCAGGTGGAGATGCCAGATAGGGGCATTTTCTCTTTAACATTTAACAAGCTGCATTTCAAATTTCAACCAAGAAGTGCACGTCAGGAACACAAGGATTCAGACCGTGAGTGTAACTGTAGCTGTGATGACCTTGTATCAGTGGAAAACATACTGATCAGCTCTGTATTAATAACAATCAATCAGGGGAACTAAATAAGTAAACATGCCCTTCAAAGTAAAAGCATATATCCCTGGACAGGATAGTCTGGCAGTCGAAATGTAAGAATACTTTTTTGAATTTGTTTAGTCCAAACTTAGGACTTAATAAACTTGAAAACATACTTTTTTTTCATTATGTTGCTTTTAAATTTGAAAAAATAACCATTTTTAGTTCCTCAACAATTAACTATCTCAAAATACCCCCCCCCCCCCCCCCCAAACAAATCAAGAAATCCTTTTATTGTATTAATTTTAAAGATTGGCCCTTACAACTGCCTGATTTTATTTGTCCCCAATAAAGACAAAAAGAATCACCCAACTGAACACGAAGACCAGACACAACCATAAAACTATCGCATCCATAAGAAACTCACCTCATTCTAAAAGGTTTGTCATTGTAGGTATTTCTCCGTTCTACTCTCTCAGTTTCACACCATTCTCTTGGATATGTTTGACCAGTGTAGCCATGATCAATTGTTCCTTGCTCATAGCGTGTGACGCTTCTACAGTAAGGGCAGTTCCAATAATATGAATAGGTGCACGAAGTATGTCTCTCTTTGAAGCGAAACTCCAACTGCAAAGTGAAAAGGTTCAACAGTTAGACATGTAAAATCTTGAGAAAAATCAAAGTACATGTTGAAGAAAGAGATCAAGGAGTGACACTACTGAACCATCTCCAGGTTCAAGAGTTTGACTTCGACCTTGAGCTGAAGCGTCCCACACCATGTCACATATGTGCCTGTACGCCAGTGTAGTAGTAGTAGTAGTAGTGAAGTATATTTCGGACAAAATAATAACAATAACAATATTAGTAATAATAATAAAGTAATAATAATGATAATAATGATGACAATAATTAATGAACAAAAAAATAGAACAGAGCAGTGGACAGACGTGAAAAAAAGAAAATACTCTACAGAAGCAAAACATGGAAAAAAATAAAACAGTAAAACATATCAAGTGATTAAATAAATTATATATCCAAAAAGGAGTGAGTGGAAGTTAATCTTATTTATACCCACCCTCTCTACTTAATAAATAGCAATCAATTTATCAATTTTCAGCTCATTCCTAATATATATATATATATATGTATATATATATATATATATATATATATATATATATATATATATATATATATATATATATATATATATATATATATATATATATATATATATATATATATATATATATATATATGTATATATGTGTATATATATATAGATATAGATAGATATAGATAGATATACATTTATATATATATGTGTGTGTGTATATATATATATATATATATATATATATATATATATATATATATATATATATATATATATATATATATAGATATAAATATACACATACATACATGAAAGGACAGCTGAAAGGACCTCCAGAGAGACATATAAACCATGTGGACTGATAAGGTACAGTCTGAGCATGTTTCTTTCCTAGTATATCATTTTTCAAGCATTAGCAGTCAGTAGTTAGCTCAGCGTTTGCATGTGTATTCTGTAACTTTGACTGTAGCTTTTAGGCTGGGGCGAGTGGCTGATGTATCATGGCTACCCAGGAGGGACTCGTTTGTTACCCGCTAATATCGAAAACTTTACGTGTTACGAACTTTGTAAGTTTGTAACAGTAGGATGACTCTATGCTCTCGGCAAAGCTGCGAAATGTGAGACAAAGAAAACGCTGATAATGACGGAGCAGAGTGATGACACAGCTGAGCTGGACCATCATCTACAGTTTATGAAACACGTAAAGAAAAAACTCTATTAACAAATAGTAGCAATCAATTTATCAATTTTCGTGCTCATTCCTAATATATATATATATATATGTATATATATATATATATGTATATGTATATATATATATATATATATATATAGCCTCCACTTCAGAGCCCTGAGAGTATAGACCCTGAGGAGAGTCATGCAGAGAAGAAGAATCAGAGATGTTGAGGTCTGGAGGAGCAGCAGTGTTTTTGGTCAGAGAGAGATCCAGCTGACCAGAAGAGACCTTCTAATGTGTTTCCGTTATGATGTGCAAAACTCACAGATATAATACTGTGTAACTCATTTTTATTAACATTATTAAAGTATATTTAACATAAACTGTAGACCTACTCATTTCAATAATAAAAAACTTTATTTGTTCACAAAAGGCAGTTCAAATCTTGGGAGCAAGTTGGTTCAGGACGTTGAATATCGAGTTATTAGGAAATAGGATAACTGCACTGAAATGCAAATAGAAAACTTGACACTGGAGTATTCATGGGATCATTGAAGGCTCGGTCCATTTTGAATCCTCATCAGAATAACGGCTTTCTGAAGGTCTTGATGTAACTGTGTTCTTCTGTGTCTTTAAAATCCTATAAACTCCAGCTCTGGGATATTTTTGATTGTAGTTCTGTTGATGCCTTGATGGAGAAAAGCAAATTATTTTACAGTTTTTAATTTCACATCTGTTTAGTTTGTAGTTGTGACAATCTGTCTCATTGAAGGACAGTTAATGAAGCAAATTCTAATATACTGCGAGCAGAAGAGAAACGATGGCCATATTAACCCAAGAAAAACAGCTCTGAGTGATTCCTTCAGTAAAATGAGTAAGTTCTGCACATAAAATGTAGTCAAATACCAAGTATTTTGAGTACATTTTGTGGTGTATGAAGATTAGATGGATTTCAATGAGTAAACCTGTTTGTTATTTCACCATGAAAGAATAAAATCATTATGAATTCACCCAAAAAAAAGTCGGGCACATTGTTACTGTAAATATGACAGGTATAGAAGAGAGATCAGAAATAATATACAGTATTTATTACACTATTTGATTCATAGGTTTAAAGAAGCACACTGCATTGTACATAATTATCATTTAAACCAACACTATGTAGTTTTTCAAACAGAATATAGTCCTTCGATATTCACTGTGTTGGTCCACCACTTTACAATGAGTTGAATGACACCTCTTTCGTGCTCTGAAGTGGTCTGTATTCCTTTCACTGGTGCTATGTAACTTCGGGGTGGATGGTGGGAACCCTGCCACACTAAAAAACTACAAGTTTGAACTGCTTTACGGCATAGGCTACGTCACTTCCCCCGATTCCCGATTTGTTTAATACTCGGAAGTGTCGGCGAAAGCCAAACGCGGAGCTGTAGTCATGACGGAGGCAGCAAAGAACGCAAGAAAAAGAAAAGTTTATTTTGAGGAAACAAAACAAAGAAAGCGAGAGAAAAACAAGGTGAATGCTCGGACCAGAATAAACATTGGTTCGGTGTTCACTCGCTGGCGTGAAATAAAAGACGAGGAGGGATGTCCGACCAATGCCGACTTGGCCCTGTTATTGCTGGACTTGTAAGTACTTGTTGATTGTTTACCATCCGTTTACAGCATTCTTGAGAACCAGTATGTAGTTTTGTTTATACCTATTTCAAGTGTGTGATATCGCCAGTTCGTGGTTGTCTTTACTTTTATTCACTTTATCGCTTCAACAGGGCGGGGGCGACTTCACGGTAATAAAACCAAGTTGAACTTAGCGATTTTTAACATCGTCATTTAGTCAAAAATAAATAAATTACCTCGTCGCTATCCATCCTGCAAACAGCCGCTGAAGACAGAAGAATACTTTTGAGCGAAGTCCTGGCTTCTGTGATTCGCCTACAAAACAAATGCACGCGACCGGCAGATCTGTACCTTTACGGCAGTATGCACGCGCTAGCGCTCATGGGTAGTTGAGTTCTCGTTCCGGTCAAGCGGGGATCTTCTGTAGTGCTGCTTTAATACAGACTTTAATCTTCACATAGTTTGTTTTTTAACTATTTGGATAGATCAAGCACACAAAGGTTCATTAATGACAGTAAATGGTGAAACGATAATCAGAAACATTTCAGAAAACATACCTCCTGTTTTCTGACTCCTGTGGTGGTGTTAGTGTCTCCTGTCTTAAGGTGATACTGATCACCTGAGCTCATACCTGAAATAACTAAGCTAACTAACTAAGAAATAACTGAGCTAACATCAAATCATCTGATTGTTGGTTGACAGCCTCTGAAGTGTTCAACACTCAACATCACTGCTGTACTAATCATAATAATATTATCAGATTCTAAATCTAATCAATCATAACTCATAACAATGGCATGTGAGGCTAACACACATGCTAACAGTAACAGTGTATTTCTTTCTTATTTCTTTGATCAACAGTAAAGTGACAGAATCAAACCCCAGCAGCTCAAATCAAGTAAGAAACTTTGAAAAACTTCTTTACTCACCCTCTCACAGCAGCAGAAGAACTCACAGTCTGACTTCAGCCTGTTGATTCACGAAGTTCAAAACATTGCTAAAAGCCCGTCCAATCTTCTCTCTGATCCGGCTTTTAACTCGTTTTTTCCTCCTCTTTCTTTCCCAATCCTCATCCATCACAGTCCTCTTTCGTATCACAGTCTCAGCTTTCATAAAAACCGGACACACGCATCTGTGATCCTCTGTTTATATCGGCCATAAGCTGAACTCAGGTTGGTGCCGTAAAGCAGGTCGTTGCTCAAACGTTGGCCCGCGCTTAAGAGTTACAGGCTGTTTTCCAAAGCTCAGGTACCTTGCCTTGCCTTGCCTTGGAAGGCAGTGCCTCTGAAGCCACTTCCTTCCAATCCAAGGCAAGTATCCTGCCTCTGCTCAAAAGGAGATGCTAATGGAACAGCCTACAAAGGCATCTGGAAACGTCAGACCCGCCTCTTCATGACACTATTTAAATTGAAGATTATTGTTCCATATCTTGCAGACATGACCGAGGATGAATTTGTTTATATTTTGTTTGCCTATTTTTTGATGATATTTTGGTTTCTGATATTTTGTTATAATAAATGAAGGTACACAAAAACGTATTGTGTCTGTTGAATATGAACTAAAGTAAGGTTCATTGTTGCATTTTTTTTCTGCAGAAATGGAGAAGTATGTCTGCTATGTTCATCAGATGCACACATTAGTTTTATGCAGCTTCTTTGTGCACTGCACACATAAAATCTCAATCTCCATCTTATTAATGCATTATTTCCAATGCAAATCACTGTTCAGCATCTGCCATTTTACTCAATTTTGATGCCAATATGTCTTCCAACTAAGCTACATTTAACTATAATTCAGTCCAGTAAAGTACATTTGGGTTCCCAGTTCATACACGCCAACTTCATCACCTCGAACCATCAGGCAGTGGGAATGCCTATCTGCATCCCAATTGACTGTAAAGTGTTACCCTACAATACATGAAAAGTACTGTAGACTTTGCATGGAACTATTATACATCACCAGTCACGTAAAAGCATGGCAATCTAATCAGTTTTGGATATGCTATTTGTACAGTCATCTTTCCTTGTGGTCAGTAAAAATTGTGCAATAGAATTTGCCACAATTAGTATCATTTGTCTCTGCTCTAACAACAATTATAATTTATTGTACCACTGTTATTACTGAAGGTATTGTTGATTTTTGCCAAAAAAGGTAGCACACACCAATTGTAAATAAGGCTTTATTCATAAAACTATAAATAAAAGTGTTTGTAAATATGTGTATTTGTAATATTTTTTACCATCAGATTCCTGTCACAAATGTATATGTAATTGGAGTTATATTGTCTCACATAACATGTGTTGCACTGTGAACAGTGCTTGTAAAGTTTATACAAACGTGGGAGTAGACCGTATGCTCAAGCGGCTACAAATATTGTCATGGCTTGCCACTTTTGTACGCTTTTTGCTTTTTTATGGTCTCATCATTGACACTCTGCAGGTGCGGCTTCTCAGTAATTATAGTTACGTGATTGGCACACAAAAGAGTTAGTGGTGGACATGGTATCAGTTGTAATTTTTAGAGGTGTATTTTGTTACTTACATTTGAATTGGAATTTACCGCGCGCCTCCGCTGGAGGATCTCTCTCTGGTGCGTCTTTTCCTTCCATTTTTTTCCTTTTTTGTAGATTTGCGCATTGCATGTTGGGTATTTATAGCCATGGCAAGGCAGCGAAGGATACACCTGTGTATCCTTGGTGAATTAGCCACATGCTAACCAAATGGAGGACATATGCCTTCGGAGGACATGAACATTGGAACAGCACTTGGGCAGCGACTGATGATGTGGATTCCTGCCCACACCCACATCAGACCAAGGCAAGGCAAGGTACCTGGGCTTTGGGTTTGAGTTTCACCGCGATCATATCATATTTCACATAATAGGATGTATGAGCGGACATTATTCCAGCTGTATCCTTTTCACTCACTTATCAAACACAATACACTGCAGCTGATGCCCTGCAGCAGCATTATCTGTGAGTTTACAGCGGTGCGTCTAGGGGGGACTAATGCCCTCACTGACATTAGTTCCGCCTAGACGGAACTCACCCGCCCTGTAGTCCGGATGAATAACTGTCTGTCTAGGGTACCGTCACACGTACACACACCGCTGATTGGCTGATGCTGCACACACACGACATTGCCTGAATAGATCAACTTTTTTTAACTTTGACATTGCGCGACGAGTGAAATGATCGCAGCGTTGCCAGACGTACGATAATTATCGTATTTGTACGATAATTTAGCCCTCTGTACGATGTACGATCAATAATTCCAAAAAAGGCTTCATGTACGATAATTTGACAGTTTCATGTGGTTGTTACAGATCTACCCAAGTCTGACGGATAGTTATGCATCTTATATCACGTGATGTTTCCAGCCAATCATAGTTTGAGTGTCATTTGTCTCAGAACGATTGACAGCCAATCATGCTCATAGGAGCTCAGTCAGGAAGTCAGTTAAGAAAAATGAGCACCGCAGGAGGGTGAGCGAGCCTGGAGCTGCTGATCAAATGCTGCTGATGTGGGGCGGGGCAATGAATGCCCACAAAAGTGCCTGTAGGACACTAAACAGACTGATCAATTGTGACTTTGGCGCAACAATAAGACAGTTACTTTGATCAAGTCGGGTGTACGATAATTTCCCCCAGAATACGATAATTTTGAGACTCTGGTACGATAATTTCATATTTCCCATCTGGCAAGGCTGAATGATCGTCTTGTACACGACTGTTGCATCGCCGGAGGGTTAGCCCCGCCCCATCGCGGCTGTACATTGACTTTGAATGGAGAGTGATCGCCGAGGTAGTACAAGTAGCGTCCGGTGTGATCGCACCTTAACTCTTAAGCGCGGGCCAACGTTTGAGCAACGACCTGCTTTACGGCACCAAGCTGAGTTCAACTTATGGCCGATATAAACAGAGGATCACAGATGCGTGTGTCCGGTTTTTATGAAAGCTGAGGCTATGATACTAAAGAGGACTGTGATGGATGAGGATTGGGAAAGAAAGAGGAGGAAAAAACGAGTTAAAAGCCGGATCAGAAAGAAGATTGGACGGGCTTTTAGCAATGTTTTAAACTTCGTGAATCAACAGGCTGAAGTCAGACTGTGAGTTCTTCTGCTACTGTCAGAGGGTGAGTAAAGTCTTTCAAAGTTTCTTACTTGATTTGAACTGCTGGGGTTTGATTCTGTCACTTTACTGTTGATCAAAGAAATATGAAAGAAATACACTGTTACTGTTAGCATGTGTGTTAGCCTCACATGCTATTGTTATGAGTTATGATTGATTAGATGTAGAATCTGATAATATTATTATGATTAGTACAGCAGTGATGTTGAGTGTTTAACAGTTCAGAGGCTGTCAACCAACAATCAGATAATTTGAAGTTAGCTCTTGTCCTATTATTCTGTAATATTGGAGATGATTACATAGAAAACGTCTTGTCCAGCTGCATGAGATGACGATTATATATTCTGTCCAGTTCACTGCGACACTGACCTCAGTATTTATTTCAGGTATGAGCCCAGGTAATCAGCATCAGCTTAAGACAGGAGACACTAACACCACCACAGGAGTCAGAAAACAGGAGGTATGTTTTCTGAAATGTTTCTGATTATAGTTTCACCATTTACTGTCATTAATGAACCTTTGTGTGCTTGATCTATCCAAATAGTTAAAAAAACAAACTTTGTGAAGATTAAAGTCTGTATTAAATGATAATTAGGTACAATGCAGTGTGCTTCTGTTAACCTATGAATCAAATAGTGTAATAAATACTGTATATTATTTCTGATCTCTCTTCTATACCTGTCATATTTACAGTAACAATGTGCCCGACTTTTTTTGGGTGAATTCATAATGATTTTATTCTTTCATGGTGAAATAACAAACAGGTTTACTCATTGAAATCCATCTAATCTTCATACACCACAAAATGTACTCAAAATACTTGGTATTTGACTACATTATATGTGCAGAACTTACTCATTTTACTGAAGGAATCACTCAGAGCTGTTTTTCTTGGGTTAATATGGCCATCGTTTCTCTTCTGCTCACAGTATATTAGAATTTGCTTCATTAACTGCCCTTCAATGAGACAGATTTTCACAACTACAAACTAAACAGATGTGAAATTAAAAACTGTAAAATAAATGGCTTCTCTCTTTCAGGGTATCAACAGAACTACAATCAAAAATATCCCAGAGCTGGAGTTTATAGGATTTTAAAGACACAGAAGAACATAGTTACAAGACCTTTAGAAAGCCGTTATTCTGATGAGGATTCAAAATGGACCGAGCCTTCAATGATCCCAGAAACCTGCTGCCAGTTCTTTCATTTCCACTTCAGCTCTTTCACTGTATAATACAGTAAATAAGGGGGAGATTTAGGGCAGTTTTATTTTGCAAGTTAGCAAACACTGAAGTATTGACACATGAGAATATTCTTCAATCATGTCTGATATCCTGCATATTTACTTTGAATAAAAACATTTCTACATGCTTCTATAAGTTGATATTCACTGTCCTTGCACTTTTTCTCTTGCCTTTCAGGCATTTTTATATTTGCGAAATCGATCTTTATCTCTGTTGTATTATTTTAGCCTTACACTCAGTTTTACTATAGCCTACATTTTTCTGTATTTGTTCTGATTGTACAGTGGTAAGTAGTTTTATTTTGCACTACAGCAAACACCACAACATAAACCAGAAAATTTTGCTTTACATCATGTGAGTAAATATCCAGACTGTTTGTACTAAATTGAAATATTTATCTGTGCTCAAATTAACAAGTAGCACTGAATACTCCAGTGTCAAGTTTTCTATTTGCATTTCAGTGTAGTTATCCTATTTCCTAATAACTCGATATTCAACGTCCTGAACCAACTTGCTCTCAAGATTTGAACTGCCTTTTGTGAACAAATAAAGTTTTTTATTATTGAAATGAGTAGGTCTGCAGTTTATGTTAAATATACTTTAATAATGTTAATAAAAATGAGTTACACAGTATTATATCTGTGAGTTTTGCACATCATAACGGAAACACATTAGAAGGTCTCTTCTGGTCAGCTGGATCTCTCTCTGACCAAAAACACTGCTGCTCCTCCAGACCTCAACATCTCTGATTCTTCTTCTCTGCATGACTCTCCTGATCCTCTAACTTCTCAGGGCTCTGAAGTGGAGGCTCAGTCCTGTGTCGAACATACACATCGAAGCAGAAAATTACACAAATGAACAGGCGTAACGTTACAGCCTAACTTTTTACCTAATGCCCACTGTCTAACTCGTACGTGTTAAAGTTTTTCACAATTAATAGAGTTTTTTCTTTACGTGTTTCATAAACTGTAGATGATGGTCCAGCTCAGCTGTGTCATCACTCTGCTCCGTCATTATCAGCATTTTCTTTGTCTCACATTTCGCAGCTTTGCCGAGAGTATAGTGTCATCTTACCGCAGTCATGTCTCAGAGGGCCTCAACTTGGTAAAGTTTTCACTATTAGCGGGTAACAAACGAGTCCCTCCTGGGTAGCCATGATACATCAGCCACTCGCCCCAGCCTAAAAGCTATGGTCAAAGTTACAGAATACACATGCAAACGCTGAGCTAACTACAGACTGCTAATGCTTGAAAAATGATATACTAGGAAAGAAACATGCTCAGACTGTACCTTATCAGTCCACATGGTTTATATGTCTCTCTGGAGGTCCTTTCGGCTCGCTGCTCCTTCCTCTTTATGTAAACAAGTGCACGCTTGTTGTGCGGCGCTCTTTTGCAGTTACACTCAACGACCACAGAGGGAGCTAGAGAGCAGAATAAATGGAATCCTACATAATGGGCCTTTAATGTCTAGTTTTCGTCAGGGGCAAAAGGCTGTTGACAAATACTGTGACAAAAAAATATTTAGTCAACAATATAATCACTGTTGCTGTTACACTCAGTTGAGCTTATTTGGGTGCATTGATGCCTAAAACAAGAGCACCACAATGCAAATAACACTGACATACCATTAAAAAAATGTTAAGGCAGGAAACAGTGTATAAGTGATTAACGTCAGTAAATGAATCATGCGTGTATGCTTACGCTACACAGACATGCATTTGTGCCTTTAATGGAAGTTTGAATTTGTGTCATTATTCAGAATAATCAAATCTGTGACAAAATACCAGTCGCTGCTTCAGTCAATAAAAGCATACAGGCTCACTTTTACTGGTTTCTAAGAAGTTCTGACTCACCGAGACCGACCCATCAGAGTTTTTCGACAGAGGGTGGGCTTCCCCGGACGCCCCATATTGATGAGACGCAGACGTCAGTGAGACGAGGAACAGCAGCAGGAGCAGCAGCGGTGTGGACGCCATGATGCTCAGACTCTCAGCTCACATCCACCTGCTGCTTCTTTATTCAACTCTGTGGGCCAGACGCAGGCACTGACGTGGGCAGAGCAGCAGGAACACAAATAAAACACAATATAATTAAATTTCTTGAGACGCCCTGGCAAAACACATTTGGGTTCAGTGTGTTCAGGTAAAGAGGTGTAGGATTTGCATAGACAAATACTTTGAGCTCTGACCCTAAATGCCCCTGCCTATTAGATACACATGGTGTCCTGTCTTATGGATCAAGCATTGCATAAGCCCTTTTGGTACCAGGTCTGGGATCTGCTGTGCAGCAATAGAAACGTTCCAAGACAAATGGTGAGTGCACGCTGAAAATGCTTTTTTCTCCTGTAACTGTAACTACATACAGAGATTATCTGAGATGCCCTCATCTAGACAGGAGATTGTCAAGCTTTCTTTTGCTTGGTGTTAAAGAAAGATGTTAACAGCCTTCATGCAGTTTTCTATAACATCTGAAAAACAAATAACACTAAAACCTCTCAATAGTATGTTTTTTAAGCTCAACCTTCAGCACTTTTTGACACCAGTTCTACACAGCAGTTTATGTTTTGTCTTTTACAGCATGGCAGTCGCACCAACCTACTACATTATCTGATTGGTCCAGAATGGATGTGATTGACAGACTGATCATCCAATCACCAGCCGTACATGCTTTTGAAAATTTCTGCCAATTCCCAAACACTTTCTATGGGCTGTTGCCCAATTTGTATGGTCAAACTACAGGCAAAATTTTACAGGTCTGCTGATACCAATAGGTGTCCCATGCATCCCTAATCAATCAATCAGTCTTTATCTGTGTGGCACCAGTTCATAACAAGTGTTAACTCAAGACTCTTCCCAGTCAAGCAGGCTGAAGACAAACTCATGATTTTATAGATTAACATACTACATGCGGATAAACAAAAGCATATAGTTAATATATTTCAGTCAGTCAGCTCACGTTAAATTGTTTTATTGTTGCTGCAAATGCATGTTATAGGTTTGCCGTCCAGGCTCCAGTCTCATCACTCCTTGCAGAAAGGTTTACATGAAGCTATGGCGGAGTGATAAGCAAAACATATGAACACCCCCGGAGCCTGCAGGTGGATGCTGGGGTGGAGGTGGGGGTGAAAGAACACGCAACAAATCAGTGTCTGGCAGCATAGACGTTTGCCGTGCAGAGGGAGAGATGGGTAAACTCCCAGTTTAAATACACCGCCAAATTGAGAGGTGGAGAGCGTGATTGGAGGATTGATGTAAGGAGTGTGACGTATGACATGTGAATGTGACATGTGACATGTGAGTAGCAACGTGAGTCAACTCACGTTAAATTGTTTTATTGTTGCTGCAAATACATGTTATAGGTTTGGCCTCCAGGCTCCAGTCTCATCACTCCTTGCAGAAAGGTTTACATGAAGGCATGGAGGAGTGATGAGCAAAACATATGAACAACCCCAAAACTTAACTGATTGGAGCCTGGCACTGCTGATGAGATCTATGTGTGGCTATTCCCCCCAGCGCCTGCTGTTAGAGGAATATACTACCTAGTGAATGCAGATGTTAGCATGATGAATTGGTACATACTTAACCCCAGCACACCACCTGATATGCAATACAGAGTTATGCAGCAATTGGATGCAATCTTTAAACATCAAATGCAGGAACTCATGAGCTTTGAGCAGACTGGATGACTTTCTTGTGAAGTCTCCTTAGCGTTGATATGCAGAAAAGGACCAGCGCGCCAGGGATTCCAGTGTTGCGGTAGGCAGATGAAGCAATGCGGTCATGGTTACACCAATCATCAGGGAGTGAGGGGAATAGAGTCCGGAAGGCAGGCCACAGCTCAACAGAAAACTCGCAGATTTGAAGAGAACCAGGATCTCGTCATAGATTTGTGACCATTGATGAACCGGGGATGATTGTTGATAAGGGGAACGATGATGCAGATTTTCATCATAGAGAAAAGACAAAAAAAAAAAAAAACTTTGATTTTTTGCAATTTGATATGAGTGCCTTTTTGAGATCTGTCAGATTTGAGTGCTTCAAGGATAAGGCATACATGTGCTTTCTATTTTCAAATCAGAAAAGCTGAGACCATGCTGTGGATTAAAATAGAGACCTGGTTGAGAGCAAGCAACATTACTGGGTAAAGCTCATGAGGGCAGTAGATTTAGGATCCTCTAGGGTCTGCATTTCGGTTGGCCAGACATCTACAAACCACTCATTATTATAGAAACCCCCCAAAACCAGCAGATGGAGCAGCGTCAGTTTAAAACTGGAGAGAATCTGAAGACTCAACATAGTCAAAGTAAAGAAAGAAATGCTATTTCATTCATCGCAGAGCAAAGACCAAACTGCAGATCTGAACAACAGCCTTCATCAAAACTGCTGTGTCTATAAGATTATTTAATTATATTTATTATTATTATTAGTAGTAGTAGTAGTAGTAGTAGTAGTAGTAGTATTTTAATCAATTTATTTAGCTGTATTCATTTATTTATTTTATTATTTATTTTATTTTATTTATTATTATTGTTCTTTCTTTTATTTTATTTATTTTTATTTATTTTTTTATTTTTTAATATGAATTTATTTATTTATTTTTCACTGTGCTGACAGAGCAGAGCAAATGGAGTTTTCTCATGTTGTCCAGCATCAAGCCTCTGAAAGCCTGAAAGCCTCTGAAAATTATTAGTATTATATTATCATTATCATCATTATCATCATCATTATTATCAGAGACATTATCCTCATCATTAGCCTCCAGACTAGACTACTGCAATGCACTTCTCATCGGGATCCCTAGCAAGAGCCTGCAAAGGCTACAATACATCCAAAACTCTGCAGCTAGGATCCTGATGAGAGTGCGCAAACATGACCATATCACCCTAGGGTGACCAGATGTCCCGCTTTGTGCGGGACAGTCACGCATTTCCATTACTTTTCACACGTCCCGCAAATTGAGACGGTGTCCCGCATTGTTTACAGTCAGGCTCCAGTTTTGCAATACACGTTTTATATGGCATTTGTCAGACGGTTGTGTCTGTGGATGTTGTGAGTGAGTGAGGGCTGCCATCAGGGGGCGGGGTGGGCTGCTTGATCACGTCAATCAAACTCTGACACGGATACAGCTCAAGGGCGGGCGCGCGCACCAACAGGAAACAATGCAAATCAAGTCCGAACGGCACCGGCAGGCAGCGCAAGGAAAGGCATGGAGGAGAGGGAGGAAAACAGGATCCGCAATGCTAAGAAAAGGAAATGCAGCTACAACAAAGACTGGGAAACTATCTACTCCTGGGTGAAACCAGTGCAAGGCGAGTCTGATAAAGTTTTGTGTGAAGTTTGCCTGAGCCAGTTCTACGTTTCTCACGGAGGTGAATATGACGTTAAAAGGCACAGACAATGCGAGACTCACAAAAAACGTGTTGCACAAAAGGAGACTTCCCAGTCAATGAATGCGTTCCTGCTAAAACCTAAACAAGATGCAAACGCAGATAAGGTAACAGCAGCTGAACTGACGAGCGTTTACCACACTGTGAAGCACTCCCTATCATACAGGTCAGAAGACTGTGGTAATAAGCTAGCATTGACCATATTTCCAGACTCTGAGATTGCAAAGAAAATGTCATGTGGTCGTACAAAGGCAGCATCCATAGTTACAGATGTTCTTGCACCTGCCTCTGTCGAGCTTCAGATGCATCTAATCATGGCACTACAAAACTTTTCCCACTATCTTTGAGATATTGGACACCAGAGCTGGGTTTGAAAAGCAAGATCCTTGACTTTTATGAGGATAGCCGTGAGTCAGCTGCTACTATACACTGTCAGATTACAAGCAAGTTAGAGGAAAATGACCTGCAACTGGACATGATTTCAGCTTACACTGCTGATAATGCCAGTGTGAACTTAGGAAAAAGCAATTCTGTGTTCCAAAAGCTAAGATGGTTGAGTCTGTGGCCTGCTGTCCATAGACTACATGACAGTTTTGGAGCTATCAAGAGCTACTTCTTGTCCCTGGGAGAGAATCAGTGCCCAAAAGCACTGTGGAAGCTGTTCAAAATGGATCAGGACGGTGAGGGGCGACCCCTTGAACTACAGGCCTACCTGGCTTTCCTCAATAACATCCTGAAGATCTTCCGATCTTCTGATGTTGTACTGCAGCTGGAGGGACAGGATGGGACCATCTGTGAGCTATATGACATAATGCTTACTCTCAAGACAAAGCTCCAACAGCGACAAATTGACTCTTTCTTTGGAATGGAGACCTGTGCTATTCTCCAGCAGTTTCCTGACCATAAGGCAGCAACAATCAAACAGGATTTCTCCAACTACTACAAGACTGCACTCAACTACCTGGAAAAATGGTATGACTTCACAGACAACAACTACCAGAAGCATGTTGCATGCTTGGCACTGAGGACCAGCTTCTCATTCTCTCAGCTCAGTGATGCTGTGGATGTCCTGCAGATAAGGGGGAAACTGGACATGGATGAACTGTATGAGGAGTACTGTGTGACACTGCCACGCCAGCAGGAAATTGTGGAGAGCAGGGCTCCTGTTGTGGAGAAGTGGACAATGTTGCTTAAAAGCACCAAGACACCAAATCTGACTGCTGTTGCATCATTTCTCTTCAGCATTCCCATAACTAATGCATCTGTAGAGAGAGTGTTTTCCCTTATGACTGCTGCCTGGACTGACCAGAGGAACCGTTGCTCTGTGGAGCTTATCAAGAGTGAAATTCAAGTCAAGACCAACTTTGAATACAGTTGTAAGGAATTCTACAGCTATGCACTGAAGCAAAAGGCCTTATTAGAAGCTGCACATTCCAGCAAAAAGTACAAAGCTAAGAAGAACATCTAAGGTAAGATAAAAATGGTCTAAGATATAGATTAGAATATTGTGAGCACAGTGTGGTGCTAAGTTTTAAGACAGTGCTCTCTTCATATGTTTCACCCAGGTGCTCTCTGTGGTGCTGAAAGTGTATGTACAGCCCAGTCACCTGCAATTGTTGCTGAGATAAAGAGAATTGAAAGACTTTTAATGGACAAAATACAATCAGAAGTTCAGCAAGGTGCTGTCCTTGGTGATGGAGAAACACTGATTGTGTTACTGTGATGGACAAAACTGAAAAAAAATATTATTTTGAAAATAAGTCTGTGTTTCCTCCTGCCCAGGTTTGATTTGTAATTCTGGTTCTATTATTATTATTATTATTATTATTATTATTATTTTTATGTAGTGCCTAATTATATGCCCTGTGGTGCCTTTAATTTGCATTGTCCAGTGAATGCAGATAATTTTCAAATGCATTTCCTTTGTGTAGTTAATTTATGTGGTTCTGAGCTAAGTTTTCTCTTGTTTAGATAGCCAGTTTTACTCCATGTTGTCTAATCCAGCAAATGTTCTACTTGAGTATGTAGTTCAGTACATTGCTCTACAAGAGCAAACACTTTAATGTGGTGTTTCGAGTTGTGCTAGAGTTGTGATGTTGCTCTCAGTTGCTGTAGAAATACAAGAAAGAAAGAGCACATTGAGGCACATTAAAATACAATACTTGGAATAACAACTGCAGCCTTGAGCATCTGTTCTGTTTTCAGTCAGGTGTTTTAATTTGAAGGCACTGTGAAATAACATGAAAGCTCCATGCCTACTATGTTTTCTCACATGAGAGAACTTGGGAAAGTTGCATTTTAATGGGACAAATTTGGTGAGTTTTTCTTTGCAGTCTGTTATGTGCTATTAAATCAACCAGATGACAGAAGTATTGTAATGTTATAAGCTAAGGGGGGCAGACAGAAATGTTTTTTTTTGTTTCAAGTTATTTTAGACTACCTCAACGTATTGGTATCACCAGTGTCCCACATTGTCCCACATAACCATAGTCTTTATCCCACATTGAGTAAATTGAGATCTGGTCACCCTATATCACCCCCATCCTCCGTTCACTACACTGGCTTCCGGTCTCCAGCAGAATTGAATACAAGGTTTCCCTCCTCACGCACCAATGCATCCATGGACATGGATTACCTGAAAAGATTTGATTCCTTAGAGAATCAGGAATAGCAGCAGCAGGAGGCAGAAACCAATGCTGCGTTCCATTAACCTCGGAACTGGGAACTGAGAAATGGGAGTGAAATCATCTCCGACTTATCGGCATTCCAGTTGAAGTCGGAAAAAAGATGTGCCGATCGACCAGGCTATTGTTAGCAGTTGTTAGCACGCCCTGCGTTGTTGTGCACAAATATCACATAAAGAATGTGATTATCACTATGGCAGCATTTTTGTAAATATAAGTCTAACAATACTATGTATACAGCTGATCTAGAGCGACACACCCCAGTCAGAAGTGCAAATAAATTGATTATTACAGGAGCTAAATAACTGTTCACACTGGGGGCATCCATCTTCGATTGTCAACTCGGGGGTGGCGAGGTTTCACCGAATTCCTAGTCGGATATTCCGACCTCGGGGGCAGGAACCCATGGCAGGAACGGGACTGCAGATCCCAGGATCCTTGTGGCATACGGCAACCGGAAAGGACTGCAACCAGCGAAGCAAAGGACGCGGAAGTGGACCCGGGATGTTGTTTTCCATGTTGTTCAGCGCTGTTTTAACTTCAAGGAGTGCAGACAGGGAGAACGCATCTGTGGAGAAGCCGGAATCTGGCTGCTTCGCTTTGGAGGCAGCGCCGGGCTCCAGTTCAGGAGGAGGGACAAAGCAGTGTGCTTTACCTGGCGCTTTACCCTCCCCCGGGAGGAATCTGGAGTACTGCTGGATCATCGAATAATCGAAAATCTCTTCATGGCTGAGGCTGGCCGGCGTGGTGAAGTTACAGGCATAGAGCTCTTCCAGGATGCGGTGACCTGGCCAGTCAGCCAGTTGTTTGCGGATGTGCGGGAGATCCGGCGAGGACAAAGCAGGATTCATTCACAAAGCTGACTTCAGGGACTGAATCTAGGTTTCGGGATTAAGCTCAGCGTCCTCCCGTGACAGCCAAGACTCAGTCACTGAATCGGAGACGACGAGAGACATCACGATCACCGGAACAAAAGGTATGATGACGATCCCGTGATACCCCTTTTCCACCAAGCTGGTTCCAGGGCTTGTGCTAGAGCCGGTTCGCAGTTGAACCAACTGCGAACCGGTTAAGAACCGTTTGCTTTTCCACAAACAGGTGCCGGCCAGAGGGCTACGTCATCACGTCGATGTATACGTCTGTATACGTCATGCTAGTTTCCCATAACAACTAGCGCTGAATTCAATTGCCACTACAAAGATGGAGGACTACGTTGCGGTCCAACTGTTGCTGTTGGCTTTTCGAGCCTTCCTTTGTAGAGCAAAAGTTGGCGATCCAGCAAGTTAATGTTGCTCGACGACTATGCAACAAACATCGATCACGCTTGAGAAGACGGGTAAGAGTGCTCCCGTGTTTTTACTCTGCTTTGGTGCTTCCGTGTTTTTACCCGCCCCCACCCCCTGACGTAAGCCCGTAGCCCCCGACGTAAAGTGGTTCTTTCTGCTGGCCCAGCAAAGAGTTGGTTCTTGCCAAGCACCGGTTTTGAGAGCCAGCAACCGGTGCTTAGTCTGTGGAAAACCAAAGAACTGGTGCTAAGCTGGCTCTAGCTCCGAACCAGCCCTGGAACCAGCTTGGTGGAAAAGGGGTAAGAGAGAGCAGGTGAAAGAACACGCAGCAAATCAGTGTCTGGCAGCATAGACGTTTGCCATGCAGAGGGAGAGATGGGTAAACTCCCAGTTTAAATACACCGCCAAATTGAGAGGTGGAGAGTGTGAATGGAGGATTGATGTAAGGAGTGTGACGTATGACATGTGAAACGTGACATGTGAGTAGCAGCGCAGCTCGAGTTGTCTGCCTGAACTAGCTTGCAGGCTTCGCTTCATTTGTATATATACATGCATCCATTTTTGCCTTTGTTGAATATAAATGTGTTACAGGTCAGTCCCTTGATGTGACATGTCATTTTCAGAGGGTTCTCATATCTATATGGTTGTAAAGATGAATGATGATGAATAATCAATACAACCATGGATAGAAAGATAATTCTAATATAAACATTAATGTCTGTATTGACTATATATATATATATATATATATATTTTTTTTTTTAATTTAACCTTTATTTAACCAGGAAGTCCCATTGAGATTAAAAAAATCTTTTTTTACAAGAGAGACCTGGCCAAAATAGCAGCCGTACAGAGTCATGTTCCATAGAAAATGACACAACACAATCAACAGGTTTAAAATAAATAAGCAAATACACATTTGGCTTTCAGGAAAAACAACCACATGAAGGGGAGGATTAAGGTAATCATGGGCCCCTGGGCTACTTATTTTCTGCGGGCCCCCCTTATGTATCATGCTCTCCACACACACACACACCCACTCCAGGTACACTAGCATTACTGTAACACCCTTTAATTTTAACAAAAATACTCGAAAGGTATTCCACCCAGATTTTAGCTAAACCAAGACACCATTTGTGCTGCAGCAGTACTGCTTTTTTTTTTGAGCAAAACACACTCTTACAAATCAAGCAGCTGGTAAAACAACAAATTCAACAAAAAACTGTTAACAAAGCAGCAGGAAATGTAAGGATAATAATGGCAGCAATGCAACAACATTACAGCCCAATAAACATGCCTTACCTTTACAGGGCTCTCTTTCTTGTTTTCCTGGCAGAGAAGTCTTTGATGAGGTTTGTAAAGTCCAATTTTCTGAGAACATCACTCTCAATAGCCATCAGAGACAGGTGATTCAGTCTTTTTTGGCCCATTGTGGATCTGAGTTTATTTTTCACAAGTCCAAGTTTTGAGAATGAGCGCTCTCCACTGGCATTGGTCACAGGTAAAGTCAGATAGAGTCTTAATGCTATGTCAACATTTGGAAACACCAACTGTAGTCTCCTTCCTCTTACAAGTTTCAGCAGTGACCTTGCTGAGGTGTCCTTCTGTTCCTTAATAAATTCTCTGAATTGTCCAATTTCATCTACAAAATCTTCCTCTAAATCACTCGGATATTTCCTCTGGTGATCAGCTGCACCTGAACAGTGATCTTTTACAGAGATGGATGGAATGTCATTCAAAAATCCAAATGTGAACAGAACATGTTTGTAGGAGTGATACCTCCAATCCAACTCTGCCAGGAGACAATCTATGGCAGCAATAAACACTGTAGATCTGAACCTGTCCTGACCCGACTGTTGACAGTCCGGTTCGGTTCGGTTGACTCATCTGCTTGATTTTTCCTTTTTCTGTGTCTGCGTGTGTCCACTGTATACTGCTGGGAAACAGTTGGAGACATGTTTTTTGCATCAGTCTCAAAGTTGTCAAAATTACTCCGTAGGCTGGCCACGTAATCCCTCAATGAGCTGATCAGATTGACAGCGTTACATAAATCCAGTTCAACAGTTTGTAGTGCAGTACTGGTCTTATGAAAACATTGTAGTATGTTGTTCCACATTTCACACAGGAAGGCATTCTCTAATTTTTCCATCTTACTGTACAATGCCCTGGCTTCATTTCGAGTGGTGAGATTTTGTCTTGAGTCTTCACTCACTTTCCGCAGGGACTCCTGGATCTTGGAATAGTTCTGGTGCAGTGCTTTTGTCGCTTGTGCGTGTGCTGACCATCTTGTGTCAGACAGGCTTTTTAAAGTCTCTATTCTATGGTTTTCATTGGGCTGTAAACCCCCTGTAATAACTTGCCAGCAGGCTGTGGATTTGGAGGAAAAATTGAAAAGTGTCTGAACAAAGTTAAAAAAAATCCCCTGTCTCAAGGCAGCAGTTCACGCTGTTAACTCCCACTAAATTGAGAGTGTGTGCTGCGCACGGTATCCACTCAGCCAAAGGGTTAATCTGCTTAATGTGTGACTGTAGGCCATTGTAAACACCGGACATGTTGGCTGAATTATCATAGCACTGGCCTCTGCAGTTGTTTATATCAATGCCCATGTCATGCAAAACATCAAGAACAGACTGGCAGAGTGACTCTCCTGAGTGACTCTGAATTGGCAGGAACTTCACAAAACACTCCTCGACACTGCCATCAGGTGACACATAACGCATGATGAATGTCAACTGATCTACGTGGGTCACATCTGGCGTGGAATCAACACTTATTGAAAAGTACTTTTATCTGCCTGATTATCTCTGCAAGGACCTGCTCCCCCATCAGCTCAATAAACTCCAAACATGTTGTTGACGAAAATAGGATGGTGTACCCTTACCAACATTGCCATATTTTTCTATATGGGCTTTCAAGAATGGGTCAAACTGAGCGATAATTTCCAAGACACCCATGAAATTCCCATTATCAGCTTGTCCAAAAATTTCACTGTGTCCCCTGAACAGGAGTCCGCGCTCTGCCAAAAACTTGACGACTGCAACCACCCTCTTTAAAACCTCCGTCCAGTATTCACACTCGCTGTCAAATTGTCTTTTAAGTTCTGAATCGATGCATCAGCACAGCGTGTAGCATAAGCCACCATGACCTTTCTGTGGCTCTTTGATGCTTCGTGTTCAGCAAGGCGCTGGGTCGCATTTTTCCAGTCACTATAGCCCATCGTAAAAGCAGACTGAAAATCACCGTCACCAAATAATTTGCAAGCGAAACAAAAAACAGATCCTTTTGAAGGGGAATAAAGTAACCATTCTCTTGCCATAGTTTCGCTATTTGCCAGTTTTCTTGTAAACATAGTTGTAGAAAATAATCTTTTTTGATGTTTGTGTTATCTTTCGGATGCAGCCACATCTGCATCTTTATTCTGACAAGTTTCAGGACCCATTTTAATCCAGTAATTCCTCAAATCGTCTTCAATTTTGTCCCAGCAAGCAGGATCCAAGCTCCAGGTAGCGTCAGCAGGATTACCGTTATCAGGGCCCTATTCTACAAAGCAAGTTCAGCCTAGCAAGATAGCCTTGGAGCTACCTCGCTGAACTGAGCGCGGTAGCCTGCAGTCTCGCTACACGGTTCGACGACGCTGGTTATCAACCTCAAAAGTGGATCCAGCTTTGCAATGAGCGCGTGCACGCATATAAGGCGGAGCCCGCCGCATCTGACCAATCACAAACATGGACCAGTCTGGAGCGTCAGAGCAGGCCAGGGAGCAAAGGACAACCTACTTCACACATGGGGAGCAGGAGGTGATCATGACAAAGTATGAAGAATTAAAACATATAATAAACGTCAAAAGCAACACCGTCTCCGCTGCAAAAGCACGGAAGGAGTGCTGGCAGAAAATTTGCTGACAGTCTCAATGCATAAGTATAGTGTGCAAAAAATCTTTCGTGCCATTATCATCCTGAAATAGCACTGTTCAGCATGCACTTTTACTGTAACATGCACCAGACATGTCTACTTCATTTCCAAGATTAATTTATTCATTTGTTCATTCCTATCTTGTTTACATTTTTCTGTGTGATATGTAGCCCACATGAGCCCTACATGAATTCCTGTCACAATTTTAAGACGGGCAATAAAATATTGTCATGGAGCAGAAGTGTTGGCATTGAAGATCTTATTACGGCAATGAGAGTTCTTCATTCCCTTTAACTACCTGTAGAAAGTGTCATGTAGTGTGTAGTGACTCTATCTGAGTCTCGTTTCAGCACCAATCAAAGTGGCACAAAAAGATCTGGGGTGGATTCCTCCCCCAGATTTTACTCCTGCAGAGGAGCTGGCCCTCTGCAGCCATCAGATCAGCTCATTGGTCACTGGGCGGGGTTTTTATAGTCCGCAAGTTCAATCTGGAACCTAACCTGCCCCGGAGCAGGTTAGCCGTTCAGCGTACGTTGCCATGGAGACTCGCCTCGCTAAGGAGTGATCCCATCTCGTAGAACAGGGAACCCGGAACCTACCCTCAAAGTTACCTCGCTAGGCAGTAATCCTGCTTCGTAGAACAGGGCCCTGATGTCTTCTCTGCAGCAACAGGTGAAGCAGCATTGGAATTAGCCGAGCCTAACACATCACGGCCAACTCCCAGTGCACTGGAGACACAACATGCCGGTTTGTCGGGTGGCTCAGTTGTCGCCGATCCTCCAGTCTTGACTTCTGAGAGACGGGGTGAGGCACGATGGTCGCGGTTAGCCTCCCAATCTACTATACCTGGGCTGGAGCTAACTGCTGCGGCTACAACGAAGTTAGCTTGCTCGTTATCCATCTCCGGCTGCCGTTGATGGTCATCTTTTCTGTGACAACCAGGTGTAGAATCAGCAGCCTTGACAAATCCCGTCAGTTTCGGAATCTTCTTAGGTAACTGCTCCTCTCCTTCTTTCTCTCGCTGCACTTTTTTCTTTTGGGCTCCACTGTATTTTTTGCCTGAAATTTTGCCGCTGTGGAACTGTGACTGGCAGCTGTCAATCAACGGCAGGCTGTGACGCAAATAAACAAATGTCACAGTCTCAGTCTCTGCCTCAGACTGCCACATTCCTGCAGCAGTCTAATCAGCTGAGCTCAACTCACCTGTGCTCTCTGCCTCAGCCTGCCACATTCCTGCAGCAGTCTAATCGGCTGAGCTCACCTCATCTGTGCTCTCTGCCTCAGCCTGCCACATTCCTGCAGCAGTCTAATCGGCTGAGCTCACCACACCTGTACTCTCTGCCTCAGCCTGCCACATTCCTGCAGCAGCCTAATCAGCTCAGCTTATCACACCTGTGCTCCTGCTCACACCTGGACCTCGTCTGCTGCTATCAGGCCACCTACAAAAACCCCAGCTCCTCACACAGTCAGTGTCAGACTGTCTTCGCACTCATGCTGAGCACTCCAGACCTGTCTCTCGGACTGATCACCCGTTGTTTCTGCCTCAGACGCCTGACCCTTGGCTTGACTTCAAGGTATCGACTAGCTTCTGTCCTCGACTCACCCGTCTGTCTGAGTCCCCGGCTATCGATCCTGCTACGCCGAGTTCTGCCTGTCCTGATCTGCGGTGATCTGCCTGGTAACTGATCCCTGCCCGTCTTTGACGCTGAGTTTCCTCCCGAGTCCTGCTTTGTGCTGGTCTGCCTGGTAACTGATCCCTGCCTGTCTTCGACGCCGAGTTTCCACCTGAGTCCTGCTTTGTGTTGGTCTGCCTGGTAACTGATCCCTGCCTGTCTTCGACGCTGAGATTCCGCCTGAGTCCTGCTTTGTGCTGGTCTGCCTGGTAACTGATCCCTGCCTGTCTTCGACGCTGAGATTCCGCCTGAGTCCTGATTCGTGCTGGTCTGCCTGGTAACTGATCCTTCTGCCTATCTTTGACGCCAAGTTCAGCCTGAGGTCTGATTCGTGCTGGTCTGCCTGGTAACTGATCCTTCTGCCTGTCTTCGATGTTGAGATTCGCCTGTGTCCTGATCTGTGAGCCTGCCTGGTATCTGATCCTCTGCCTGTCCTCAACGCTGAGTTCCCACCTGAGTCCCACTCCGTGCTGGCCTGCCTGGTATCTGATTCTCTGCCTGTCCTCGACGCTGAGATTCAGCCTGAGTCCTTATTTGTGCCGGTCTGCCTGGTATCCGATCCTCTGCCTGTCCTCAACGTTGTGATTCGCTGTGTCCTGATCTGTGTGAGCCTGCCTGGTTACTGACACCCCCGCCTGTCATCGACAACGAGAGTTCGCCTGTGTATCCTCTCCGAAGTGTTCCTGAACGCCTCTCCTCGTCAGTAAGTGAGTCACGCCTTTACCGCTCTCCTCTTAAGACTGTGTGAGCCTCTGTCTGAGCGTCTCCTGTGTGGCTCAGTTGGGAAAGCGCCCGTCTTCTGATTCTGCTGCCACGGGTTCGATCCCCACTCAAGCTGCTGCTTCTCTCCTGTAAAGAAGTGTGAGCCTCTGTCTGAGCGTCTCCTGTGTGGCTCAGTTGGGAGAGCGCCTGTCTTCTGATTCTGCTGCTGCGGGTTCGATCCCCACTCAAGCCGCTGCTTCTCTCCTGTAAAGAAGTGTGAGCCTTTGTCTGAACGTCTCCTGTGTGGGTCAGTTGGGAGAGCGCCTGTCTTCTGATTCTGCTGCCGCGGGTTCGATCCCCGCTCAAGCCGCAGCTTCTCTCCTGTAAAGACTGTGTGAGCCTTTGTCCAAACGTCTCCTGTGTGGCTCAACTGGGAGAGCACTCGCCCATCATTCCTAAGTGTGCAGGTTCAATCCCCGCTCTGAACTGTGCCTTGAATATCTGTCAAATAAAACTGTTCATTGGTTTCATCCTACTACTTGCTTCTGGGTCCTAACTACAAACGTTACAACAAATCATTGTACGTGGCCACGCAGGCACCTGTTGATTGGATAGAGGTGACCCATGTCCACCCATTTCCATACAGTCTGACCAATCAGAGGGCCCCCACACACGTGAGGCCCCTAGGCTGCAGCCTAGGAGAGCCTGTGCATTAATCCGCGTATGACCACATGCCTCTGTCACCATACTGTTAATGATGCTCTTAAATTCATTCAGAGATATCATTGAATCAAGTTTTAGCTCTTTTTTCAGATTATCAGATTAGAGGATTTCACCATAATCAATCACAGACAAAAATGTAGCCTCCACAAGTTTTTTCTTGGCATTAAAAGTAAAACAGGATTTATTTCTAAAATAAAAGCCAAACTGGAAAGGAGTGATGTTGGTTCATATAGTCGCATCTAGCTGCACTGCCATTAAAATTGGTATAACTGTTCCAAAAGTATGAATTTATGTGAACTGATGTCATTTCTGTTGATGGTTGATGCAGGACAGAGCAGAGTGGAGCAGGTTCACAGCAGCAGGTCATCATGATTGTTTGTCAAGGCCATACTTATATACTCATACTATATATTTATGCCGTTTTAGAAACTATCATGCACAAAGTTAAATATCAGGAACTGTTATGATAATGGAATGGAGCTTAATGACACCTATGCTTCATTTTTAGACTGTGTTTACTATAACATTAATGGAACATTTTAAGGCAGCGTGGATTATTGTTGGAATGTTGTAAGTATGTAATGAGGATATTGATAAGTGCATCATAATGTCTCAGTGTATTCATTTTCTTGCGTCTGGAGAAAGATTCAAGTGAAGATGAATGTGAAGATGTGTTATGAATTTTCAAAGTACATTTTATCATCCTGAGTGTCTTGAAATATACAAACTATTTTGGTTTGGCCTGCCAGTGAGACGATAGCCATGTAAAAGTTCATCAATCAAACCCTCTCTTTTTGCTGGTTTCCTTCCTTAATGTGAAAAAAACTGTAATGTTTGCATTCACACCTATGGTTCACCAGGTAGCCTGGATCATTTCATGTTTCTTAGTAAGTTTGTATGGTGTTTTGTTATTTAGAGTTTAACAGCACCACAAGCAACAGGGTTTATATTAGACAGAAATAAATCAGCTTTGGTTTGGATAAGAGTGCAATATGATCCAGACTTTTTGTGACGCCCATTGTAGGTAGGGGCTATCGTCACCCCATAACATGCCCCCAATCCAAGTATTTTCTGTATTTAGCCCCGATAACATAATTTGCACTGAAAGGCATAAAAAACTCTACAGAGTATAACTGTGGCTCGATGAATAATCACAAACGGTGAAGAAATACTTGATCAGGACTTCCAAGGTTTTGACCTTTTGCAGTGTTGGTCTTGGCCTGGACTTGAGGCCTTGTGATGATCTGAATTGTGGCAATGACGCATTGGATCAGCCTTTGTTTGATGTCCTCAGCCAGCTATTGTCTCTGTGATGACAGAGCTGATGTTCTCTCTCAGTCTGATCCGTACTGTATCCGTCTGAACGTCCTTTATCTTCAGTGTGCACCTCATTCAGGGCAGGCTTTTCGAAGTGCTGCAAACATCATTGGGCAAGTTTCTGGTTAGTCATCACAAAGGGCTGGAGGCCCCATGAGAGGTAACTCACTGGACGGACCACAATAGATCAGTTTGACTCTTGTCTAGTCTCTTACAGCCCTTTGAGATTTAACATCTGTTTTTCCAGAGGGTCCTCATGTCTATATGATTGCAAAAGGTATTTGTTATGGAGGTATAATCAATAACAACCATGGATAGAGAGATCAATCCAACATTGACATTATCATCTACGACTAGAAAAACCCTCAGAGAGCCGAAACCTCCACCAAGCAGCTCAGTTAAGCAGTGACTTTTCCACAACCCCTGAAAAAGATACAAATCCGGATCACCAGATTTAGAATAGAGCCAGGATCCAGACCAATCTCAGCACATATATGGATACTGTTATCTTGTGTGATCAAAAAAAGTTTTAGGAACATAACTGTGTGTTTTGGTTTTCTATAAATTATTAAATGTCATCAATGGGATTTCACATGATCAAAGTGTAATGTTTTTTATCAATGTGGTTCAGATAAAGCTAAAATGTAAATTGATGAAAGAGACATGGACCCCATATTATTGTGTGAAATTGATAGGAAATCATTTAAAAAACTGCAAATATATGATTGTTTTGAAGTCTAAGGCAATTTGTTGCCTTAAAAATGTCTGCACTAACTTCTAAAGATGACATAATATTAGTCCCTATATCACAACACAGGGCTTTGGCGAGTAAAACAGTTATGCTGTAAGGATCTTACAGCAGTGGACTGTAGCATCTTGTCAAGTTGTTTTTGTGGAGTCTATCCAAAAAATGGGGCAATTGTCAGGCTTTTAGTGCAACCATGAGTCCAATTCACAAGGCTTTGTTATATTTACCTTGAGACATTCACATCACTTCAGTGAGGCTGTAATATCTGAAAGAATAAAGAGGAAGACAACTTCTTCCCCTCGCTCAGTCACCATGATGTTCATTATGAATTGGGATACTGACTGCTATGTATTACCTAGCGTACCTGACTGTTCCCTCTCAGGAGCAGAGCTGGACATTTGCTTGATTGGCAATCACATTTGCCAGTGCCATGGGCCTTAAAAACCTGACCTGTCCCTTTAACTCTGTTCCTCACACAGCAGTCCATACCACGTGCAGAGAGCACTCTTTCTTTCGTAAAGACAATTCTTCAAGTATTTTGATATCCTGAGTTTATTCATATTATGTCGTCTTTAAAAGTTACACCAGCCATTTTTAAGGCAACAAATGACCTTAAAAATTGAGAGTACACAATATTTCTGTTCCAACCACCCAGTGATATCAGCATCGTTTTGGGCATTTTAAGCATCTGGCATGTTAGATTGTAGCGTACCATTTAAAAGACTTTTACTCTCAATCCTGGGAGGTTTGGAGAACTCTTGCTCTATAATAGGTCCCATAGATTGTTGCTGCAAACAGCTTCTTGACATTTCTGATCTGACCTGAGATAACTTTTCACATTAGCTTGAAGTTTAGTGTCATTATTTAATAAGTAAAGTTTAACTTGGACCTGCCTGACTCCAGCAAACCTCTTTATTCTTATAGGTCTTGGCAGTACCATTGCCAGTGTTAATATTAGTTCAGTTCATTTCAAGAGTTATTATGCACCAGTGGATGCCTTGTGCAGGAGATGAACTTACCTTTAAAAAAGATAATTAAACTCATGATGGCTCTCAGACATGTGATAAGCCAAGGTCCTGAGGAGAAGAAGAGTGTCAGCCATTTTCTCTAGTTGCTTGATAAGTTACACTGCAAATACAGTAGTTTGTTGTAAATTTCAATTTCTTGTAACTTATTGGCAACAATATGTCAGTATGTTTCTGTCAATGTCTTGACAGTAGCATTATTCTAATTTAATCTACAGTGGCTGTATTCCCTTTTGTATGATAGTTTTTCTACTTCTTTTTATTTAAGGTATTTAGGGCTGGGTTAAAAAATTGATTTTATCGATTTAAATCGATTTTTTCCTTTAACCGGTTCACACTGTTAGCCCGGATTTCATTTGTACTTACAAATTAAATTACAATTTACTTATACAAATCAAGTTTGACTTTATTACTTCAAAATCTGAGTATGTGATCCTTGCTTACTATCAAATATCAATGTATTATACTTAAGTTTAACAGTAATGCATGTGTTCACAATTTTACGTTATTCTAGCTTTAATTCATCAAGTTTTAACCCTGATTACTTAAATTTATTGAGTTAACCTTTCACAATGCATTATGGGAAAGAGAAACAGCGCTTTTTAACCGTCAACCATTTCATCACCCACAGCCAGTTGATGAAGTTGTACTGTGGATATACTGAAATTTTAAGACATTTTCAAGACGTGGGGACGTGTGGTTTATCAACTGGACTGATAATTTGGACTTGTGGAATCGGACACCGCCTCTTAGTGAACGCCGGACTCTTTGCTGTGCGCACCGCTGTACACCAGAGACAGAGGAGGCTAGGCCGGGAGCACCGCCGTCGTTACCGCGGTCTACTGGGATATTGTTGATGCCGAGTCGGACACCGCCTCTGGAGTTGGACCCCGCTGTGTACCAAGGCTCCGCCGAAGAGAGAGGAGGCTAACGCCGGGACGTCCCTGCCAAAACCTACTACATGTGGTGAGTGCCATTAAGCTAACATTAGCCACGGTATTGACTTTTCAGACGGCCATTGAATGTACTCTTCCAACTTTATCACTGCTGTGCTACTTGGAGTTCGTCTGTGTGAGTTTCCTAATGACTGAACAGGTGAATACAGGGGCGGATCTAGTCATATGGGGGCCCAAGGCAAACCTAGTCATTGGGGCCCTTCCCTGTACTGTGCTGATACATTTTTTAAATGATTTTATTCATTTTTCCAACTTATGGAAGGGTGCAGAGAAAACATAAACAAGGAACTCGGCAGTGGAATAAGTAGTCTAAGTAAGTTTTACCTGTGTTTTTTGGTCTGGTGACGATCTTTTAAAATAAGTAAAAAACATAAATTTATCATTGTAAAACGCTAAAAGTCAGACTGAAAAGAAAGCAAGCAGGCAATGTTTATGCCCTGAGAGTTTAAAAAAATACATTCAAAGTTCAATATATGGCAAATATTGTTATTTCCTTTATTACTTTTGCTGTGGCTTCTAATATAGGATGCTTTTCTTTATAAAAAGTGAAAGGTGCTTTTTGATGGGTAACATAGAATTATCTACTAATGTCTTTGTTTCTCTGTTAGGATGTAGGCTAACCAACAAGGATGGATACAGCCAAACACAACTGGAAATCCTCTGTGTTGATGAAGAAAATCCTCAGATCAACCCGTCCAGTGTGGCAGTTATCTTAGACGGTAATATGGTGATGGATGAACCAGCCGACCTGCATCAGGCTGTCTGTGTCCTGTTTGAACTCATTTATGCCTCCATTATGTAGAGTTATATATGACACTGACATGCATTCAGTTTCAATAAAAAGATTAATACATGTTTGGACTTTTTCCTTTTTTCCCTAATTTTGTAGTTAATGTATTCAAAAAAATATGAAATGTATTTACCTTAATGCTAAGTACAATTTATTGGGCACAGGAATTGATATTTTTTTTTTTTTTTTTTTTTTTTTAATGTACAATGAAAACTTAAGTAGATTAAACTTAAATATGTGAAGTTCTGGAATTGATAATACTCAAGATTTTAAGTTAATTCAGCTTGACATTAAGTTTATTGTACTTAAAAATAGCAATTCCAGAACTTCACATATTTAAGTTTAATTTACTTAAGTTTTTATTGTATATTACTTTTTTTTTTTTTTTTTTTTTTTTTTTTTTTTTTTTTTTTTTTTTGTATTTTTTTTTTTTTTTTTTTTTTTTTATTTTTTATTTTTTTGTTTTTTTTTTTTTTTTTTTTTTTTTTTTGTTTTTTTTTTTTTTTTTTGTTTTTTTTTTTTTTTTTTTTTTTTTTTTTTTTTTTTTTTTTTTTTTCCCGACTCTGTAGCATAATCGATCCATAAAATCCAAAGATCGATCTTATAACTTGGGTAGTTTTTTCTTCTTTGGATGTGCAGAGAAGCAGCCTGTGGTATCAACCCTGCTAGTCTCGTGTGATCAGCGTTTAGCGTTGCTTTCTACTGAACAAGATCTCATGAGATGTTACTGCAAACAAACATGGTGTAAGCACTATATGGGCACAACTGATAAGTTTAAAAGCTGATGTTTGGATGTACAGTATTTTAGATTTAACAAGTCCAAAGGAAAATACGAGTTGGACAAAAAACAAATAATATGCAGAATATGCATTAATGCACATCATTAAAATATGATTAATGTAACTGCTTTGGGTTTAGTTCTTCATGTTAAAACAATTTTTAATGATGTACCAGGTCAAAAGGTCACTTTTTAAATGTACAGCACTATTTTAACTAAGATATCCCAGACTGAATAAATATTGAATTGAATTGTGAATTGAATCGATTTGAGACCTTGTAATATCGAATTGAATCGATCCAGAAAATCTGAATCAATACCCAGCCCTAGTATCATTATTCATTTTTTCATTCATTTTCTGTACCGCTTATCCATTTCGGGGCCCCGAGAGGGTTGGAGCCAAATTCCAGCTGTCATTGGTCAAGGGCAGGATGCAACCTGAACTGCTCACCAGTCGATTGAGAGACCACCAGTTGCACTCACACCCATACCTAAGGGCAAGTTAGAGTCACCAATCTACCTCAGAAGCATGTTTTGTCTTTGGGAGGAAGCCAGAGTGCCTAGACAGAACCCACACATGCACAGGAAGAACATGCTTCACACAGAAAGGCCCTGCCCAACACGGGGTTTAAACGTGCAACCTATTTGCCGTGAGGCATGTACACTAGCTGCTGTGCCACCATGCCGCCCTAAGGTATCATTACTGTCTTTCAATTTACAGCATAATTACTGTACTATCCAAAAAGCAGTGTTTTTTATTACTATATTTTTTTAAGTGAACTTACTGTTTTCTAGTTTATTTATATGACTATATCTTTAACTATTTCACTGATCATTAATTTGCAAGACATTACCTTGTAATAATACTCAAAGATTTGTTCCATCCAAAAATTTGAATCATTTACTTAAAGATGCTATGAGGAGAATCTATTACCGGCGAAATAAAGACTCTGCTACCCATGAGCACGCGCGGCGACTGTCGTAATGCTCGTAACCTCGGAAATGGGAGTAACATCATCTCCGACTTATCGGCGTTCCAGTTGAAGTCAGAAAAAAACATCCCGATCTACCAGGCTATTGTTAGCTGTTCACTAGCAAGGACCACACCACAAATGTATACGTTTGACAGTTTACTGAAGGTTTAGGAATATGAGGAATGACAGTGATGAACATGTGACATGAGATTTGTTGAGAGATGAGCCGTTAGGAAGGACGTCATAAGCCAGGCAGAGCGAGACTCAGTGTGGGGGTCCCGTCTCATCGTGTCCTGCCCGAGCTGATCTTGACCCCCTCCTAGGATAAGGTGAGCAAGGAGCTGAGTGGAGAAAGAAAAGGGCATGATTAAGATTGAAGGGTGGGAGCATAGATATACATAAGAAAGGCTAGATGGCTGATGGGAGTTTGGCCGGCAACGTCACTGGTCGGCCATCTTACCTAGGGGGACTTTTCCGGAGCGCTCTATAGTAGTGGATGGAAGGTGAGCGACCTACACAAACAAAAATACACTTAACTTGCTGAATTCTTGACGGATTTAAAAACGGTTTGGTTTATTAAAAGCCTTATTAATGTGGCTATGATTCAGGCCGCGCAGACCTGTTGAAATTGCAGTTTTTCTTTTCGAAAATCGCTGCATAGTTGTGTGAATGTTACATTTGCAAGGCTGCAATCGAGTTTCGATTATTATATAGGTTTCTGTGAGACCAATAATAATTTTGTGACAACATATTTCGTCAAAATGACAATTTGTGTGGATGCAATTGGATATTAGCTAGCAAAGAAACAAGAGGTTGTGAATGAGACATGTGAGCCACTTGGACTATTACAAAGTAACTTGGACTTAATTCTATACAGGTGGGAAAGGCATAATTACTCCTTCGTTTTAACATGATTTCCACGCTGTTTCATTAGTGAATTGTATCCTAGATTTAGATTCATTTTGGTAGTAACTGACTGACTTTGTGTTTGCAAAAATACCCCCCTTCAGTGCAGGATGCCACACTTTTGTGCAGCGTATCGATGCTCAAACGAACGTTCCTTCAAAACAAGAGCCCGTGGAATCACCATTCACTCGTAAGAAATGACTTGAGGGACATATTTAGGATATTTATTGCTAACTTATTGGATTTGTACTTATATAATGCAAGTTATTTTGACCCTGACGTTTTAGAAATGTTTCTACCATTTGTTTACATAATAATCATTGAATATTTCTTTTTCACAATTCTTTTAACATGTTACTGTTATTTAGGTTTTCATAATGGCATTCAAGCATAGGCTACATGAATTACCCCAACAATATCATAATTTAGCTCAGTATTTTTGTCCTTACCATTAATGTTAAAGGTAAGAAGGGTGTAAAATGTTGTCAGTAATTCATATGGTATCTTCTCATGTTTTTAAGGTTTCCCCAAAACGCAGAGAAGAGGCGGCAATGGGAACTTCCTCTTAGAAGGGAAGGTTTTGTTGCATCAAAAAACTGCAAACTATGCAGCGAACATTTCAGGAGTGAGGATTTTGACAGGACAGGGCAGACTGTCCGGCTTAAGACTGGTGTTGTGCCAACCATTTTCAACTTCCCTGCTCATCTCCAAAGGGTATGTGTATCATTGGCCAAGAAGAATATGTGATATACGTATTGTCACGATTTCTCCAAGTTTAGGAGTACATAAAGTGTTGTGCTTTAAGGACATTTTAATATTTAACTGTATATTTTAGCCGGTAGCAGCAAGAAGCACTGCTACCTCTAGAAGAGCAGAAGAAAACCTGCCCATGGACCTGCACCAGGATGAGCCTCCACCTGATGTGAGTATTTGTACACAACTAGAGCATCATATGGCTTATCATCATATCATTTATCTCAGTGGTGCCCAGGAAGGGATATGATGGTGTTAGATAGATAGATAGGCTTTATTTCAGACTCAAGGTCCATATGCAAAAAAGGGATAAAAAAATAAAACAGCACAAGAACAAGACAACAATAAAAAACATGGACTAACAATTCATTTTAAAAGGCACTTATACCAGTGCTGCCAAAGCTGGGAAGTGCAGCATATGTCACTGTACATAATGTTCACCAGAGCCCTAACTATTTGATTCTCAGAATCAATCAATCGGCAGACGAACCTGTGCATTAAGTTTCTCAGATTTATTGGGTTACTCGAAGAACTCAATATCATTTGGGTTCTTCAATATTATTTGAAGTGGTAATCTGTGTAAAAGGATTGAGAACCACAGGCTTTCACTTGCTCATGTCACTCATACACTTTATTGAATAAGCATGTGCAAACTACAACAAGGTGTAGGGAACCTTTACAATTAGAACTGACATTTTTGTCAAGAGACCCAAAACATAATTTCGCCTTTAGCCAAGCCAATTTATTTAAATCAATTTATTAAAAGAACACTGATTTGGGTTTTACTTTGTAGATTTAAAGAACATAGTATTGTATTGAACTCAGCACTGATAGGTGAACATGAATTGTTAAAAAGTTACCCCTAATACTGTCCTCATTATTATTATTATTATTATTTATATATTTTTCCAAAGTCTCTGGCAGCCACTGGAGAGAGGAGAAAGAGCCTGAAGAGGAAGGCCTCTGACCACCTGTATGCATTGCCTTCCTGCCCCAAGGCTATAAAGGCCAAACTCGATGCAGCTTTGGCAACAGTGTGGAAACTGCAGCGGGAGAAGAGCAATGCCTTGGCGAGGGAGAGGAGGGCAAAGAAAAACATGCATGCATGATTTGGAGTAAATGTCGTACGGTTTAGAGTGACTCTTTATTTGGAGTGAATGTTACATGGATTAGAGTGACTGTTTATTTGGAGTCAGTGTTGCATGGTTTAGTGTTACTGTTGGTTTGGAGTGAATCTTGAATTGTTTTGTATTGAATTGTGCACACCTGTTAATAAAAGAAACATTGATATGATGTTACTGAATGTGTTTATTTAGAAATTAGGGCTGTCACTTTAGTGCATTAATTAGATTAATTAATTACACTGCAAATTAAAGCATTATAAAAATTAATTGCAAGATTAATCATAGCACACAAACATTTTGATATTGTCCAGCTGGAGGACCCGTACATGGCAGTGGCACGTCACTTCACACATGCGTCTCTAGTCAAACCAAACAAAGCCCAGGTGACAACAGGAATGGCATGTTTAAGACTTAGTCTGATTTTATTTTTGAATTTATTTATCTATATTTGTACTACATTCTTGAATAATGTATCAGGCCTAATTGGTTTGCTGGATGTCCTCGACCTTTTTCTTATTTTGAATTTGATTTATGAAACACACTTAAAGTGTAATTTGAGTTGCCTGATTGAGCTTAGAATTTTCTGGACAAGTTGCCCTGACTTTGGTTTTATTCTGTCACCAATAAAAATGTGGATTTACAAATCTTCACTTCTTAGTGTATTCATTTGATTAGTCCTGCACTACAATTTTATAATATCCTAGAATTCAAATTCTTTATTTGGGTACTTTACGATTAATTAGATTAATTAATTATAAATCCGGTAATTAGATTAATTTTTTTTTATCGTCTGACAGCACTATTAAAGATGTATTTAATATAGGGGAGAACAGGTAAGATGAACGAACCATTCCCTTGATCTTTAAAACTATACACGAGTTGTCACGAGACCCTAAAATAAGAACACAAACATCATTTCCACCTGGCTGTGGAATTCTTCGACTTTTGTGGTATAATTATTTTTATGCTAAAGCAAATGGACCCAGGTAAACTTATACATTATGCATATTAGTGATATTCAATGTATAGAACTATGTGATCATTTGGCAAAAGATCATTCTGAATCATTAAATTAATTAGGTTTTATCAAAACGATGGTCATAGGGCAAGAAGAACCAAAAGCCTTGAGGTAAATTGAACCAATTAATCACAATTCATATAATGTAGCCTACATACATTATTTGTTCAGTTTAAGTTTAAAATATCATGTGGGTCAACTTACCCCTTTATATGTATTATATGTATTAATTAGAAATATAAAATATCCAACTATTAAATGTTTAACATAAACACGGACGATTTAATTTCACCGTGTGTATGTGTGCAGCTATGGCAGGTAATGCTCTACTATCTACTTTTTTAATTTAATATGAAAGTCCATGGTTATAATTATCCGTAAACATGCAATAACATAACTACATCTCTGGCGTTTATAACATAACACACCGTTTAAAAATCGGTTGAAAATTGAGCAAGCTATTGTTAATTAAATAGTACATGCTCCATAGGCATTAATGTTATCTGTGAGCCAGCAGCCCCTAGGTAAGATGGCCGCCGCGTAGCGACGTCAGCCCTCATTGGCTCACAGCGGCTATAAGCTATCTAGCCTTTCTTATGTATATCTATGGGTGGGAGGGTGGGTTGAAGAGTTACAGACAAACTGAGCGATGAGGCATGGCTGAGTATAAGTAGGCTTGTCAGCTGATTGGAGGTGTGGTTTGTGGCGTGGTCCAGCTACCGAACCTAAGTTAACACATTAACTTCATTTGTTAGCAAGCCCTGCGTTGTTGTTCACAAATATCACATGAAGAATGTGATTATCACTATGGCAGCATTTTTGTAAATATAAGTCTAACAATACTATGTATACAGCTGATCTAGAGCGACACACCCCAGTCAGAAGTGCAAATAAATTGATTATTACAGGAGCTAAATAACTGTTCAGACTGGGGGCATCCATCTTCAATTGTCTACTAGGGGGTGGCGAGGTTTCACCGAGTTCCCAGTAGGAAATTCAGACTTCGGGGGACGTTCCAGTTGCAGTTTCCTACTCGGAACCCGGAAATTTCTACTTCTGACTACAACTGGAACGCACCAAAATACCCAAGCCAAAGCGTGTTTGTGTTGTGATAAATGCAGCTAGGGCCTTCCTCAGAACTCTGCACTGCTCTACAACTTCTTTTATCAACAACTTACAGGATGCAAAGCCACCAGGTACTGTATCTCTTTCTAGTTACCTAGCGGTAGTTTTTGATGTGTGATAACAAGCAATTTTTGGAAAACTTAGTATCGTAGTTTTAGCCGGCTATATATCGCTACTTACAGCCCGGTGCTCTAAGACGTGCAATATAAATAATAAAATAATATAAATTTGCTCTAGTTTTAATTGTCTTGTTCCCGAAGTTGAGTACCCAGGCCAGTTCAGTCCTGTCCAACCCGACCAGAAGGCTAAGGAATAGAATTCATAGATAACCTATTTAGATGCTATAAAACTCATCTTAAAGTGTGTGTTTTTTGTAATTACTTAGAAACTCCTCACAGCCTCTTTAAAGAATTTTGCCTGGTGTTGATCAGTTTTCCTGGGTGTGACGGAGCGTTTCTAAACGCTCCTACTCCCCTGTTCAGCACACGTCTCTCTTTCTCCTGGCCAGAGAGCATGGGCCGGGAGCGCACAGAGTATTTCCATTTTTCCTGAGGAGCCGAGCTCCAGTAAACTGAGCCCCACAACTGTACCTCAGCAGGGCCGAAATCATGTCCCGCGGTCCTGCGTCTATAATGTCATCCTGCAGTAGGCTGCTGAGGGTGCATACTCAGTTCCTACGCGGCACAGACGCACACCCACACAAACGCTCACCTGCTGCTGCAGACGTCCACCATTCTGTTTACGGGCCAAACCGGGCACTTCCTAGTCACGCAGTAAATAGCGCTTGGTGGCACGCTTGAATGAACCAGGTGCCCACAGACTGCCCCATTAAATTTGTTTGTGTTCTTTTCTAATTTATTAAGTTTACATAAGTAAATTAACATCCATATGAAAGGACTTTTTGCTTCCTTTTTTGCCAAGGTAAAATTGTTTCCTGATTTAACTTTCACTTGTAAAATGTTACGTTATGCCTTAAATCTTACAGGGTAATTGGTACATGCAAGCCCCCCTACTGCGATAAGGTGGTGTCTCCCGCAGGGGTACAATGCTTTAATTTTACAGAAATCAGTATGTTTTCCCACATTTTTTTACCATTTACAGTAATTTACTTTATAGATGTTTTATAGTACACTGTAAACCCAGATTTTGTTTTTAATTAAACTTCTGAGTGATCATTACTTGAATGTACTTTTATGTATTGTAAAAACCTGCCATCATTACTAAACAACATTAGTTGACTGTACTATTTAGCTGAAAGGTGTCATTGCACTAATCATGCTTAGTAGAGTTAACTTGGTATGTTAAGTTTCATAAGAAAGGGGAGGGACCTCATTCAAAAACCTGCCTGGTCCAACCAGGGTCCAACACAAGGCCAGCGCAACTGTCTGTAATGCTGCGTTCACACCACAAGCAACCCAGCTACCAAAATCGCGTCGCCCACTGACATATTGTGCGTGTCCATAAATACCTAATTTTGGTCACCGTTGCTGTCGGCCGACACTCGGTGACGTCACGTCCACTCGAGTTTCACTGCGATCATGTCATATATCATATAATAGGATGAATAAGCTGACATTATTCCAACTGTATCCTTTTCACTCACTTATCAACCACAAAACACTGCGGCTGATAATGCAGCAGCATTATCTGAGAGTTTCCTGCGGTCCATCTAGGCGGAACTTATGTCCCACACAGACATAAATTGTCCGGATGAATAACTGTCTGTCACGGGCACCGTCACATACATACACACCGCTGATTGGCTGTAGCCACACAGCCACACACGACATCGCCTGAAAAGATCAACGGTGTGTAGGCACCTAAAGGTTGACACTGAGTTGGCGGGAAGAGCACATGGCAGCTTACAGCAGATGGTCTGTCAGTACTCTCACCAGGAGGCAGCTTTATGGAACGCTTTGAACGGTTGGTATGTAAAATGTATGTTTGTATGTATGTTAGTATGTAAAAAACATAGCTAATGACTGTCTTTCTATCATGTGTCTAGATGTATATTTCTCTTGTCCTCTTTAAGGAAAACATTGATATTTTTAATTTCGGGCATGCTGTTTACACACTTAAACATCAACATTTCAAATCATACAAAAAGGATATTCATGGATGTTTTTCAGCTCTACTTTGCAGATGGCTTGCCTTGTGTAGCTCAGTTGATCTAGGTTCTTAGGTTGTTTGTTTTTTTTGTTCTCTGTATTTTTCAGGTGTTCATGGAGCTCAGCAGGATTGTGGTCAAGAACCTCAAGCAGGAATTCTATGAGAGCATCGATCGTCACAGTCCTCATCTCCTTGAGATATTTCGTTCCAAGAGAGGGAATGTTGGACAGTTGTTGACACAACAGACCAATGTAGGTCCATACACATTATGTGCTTGGCATTGTTCTTTACAGGTTTTGTAACAAAAAAAAAAAAAAACATCATAGAGCCACTCTATTAGTTGTGTAATTCAATTTCTTATAGATCATTAGCTTTCTTATAGATCATTATTTGTTTTTCATTTTAGCTATCTAACTTGTTATTCTGTTTAATTCCCTACTGAGCTGAACTGACTACTGAGCCAACTGCGATCCGGACACAGGTGCTCAGAGGGCTTCCAATCATCCTGGGGGACAACCCCCAAACTTCTTCAAAGCAGGCTTTGCGAGTTAGCTCTTGCTTTCTTATAATTTTCACCATTATTTATTTTTCACCGTGACACTCTTACAGTATACTGATTAAAGTTGTTTTCAAATGAGAAGTCTAATGTAATGATTGTGCTCTTCTGTGATTCTTTATTAAGGAATCTGATGATGCTGATTCTTTCCCCGACTGTGACATCAGGATACTTCTCGCTGAACGTAAAGGTGCCGTGCTCACATCTTCCCAGCATCTCAGTCCAGCCTCGTTGAAAATCATCATTGAGGGAAAGGTCGTGATGGGAAACATTCAAGATCTGCCAAAAGCAATGTGCATTCTGTTTGGACTCACATATGCACCCCATCTTAACTACCCCAAGACTATGAAGCTTACATTTCAGTTCATCCAACAGGTATCGCTCTCGTTAGGCCAGACTGACCTAAAACCGAAGCTACAGACTTTGAAAAATCAGCTCGCAATGTAAAGAGATGTCATCTCTACTGTAAAAACCTGTTGACTGCTTTTTTTGTCACACCATTACAAACACTTTCTGACCCGTGGGGTAAACCTTTTTTATTTTCTGTAAAACAGGCCGACAAACAGGCACACGTAAAACGCAGACACGCACACAAACAACAGACACATTCAATACCCACACACAAAAGACACTGACACATACACACCTACACACACTTAAAGGAAAACTTCGGTTCCTGCAGCTTTTACATTGTTTATAGAATGAAGTAGAACAATATACTCACCCTGAAGGCTTTCCTGATCCAAACAGTGCTTCGGGAGATATTTAGATCCAAAGTCGAGCAGCGGACATCCGTACAAACGTAGCACAATAGGGCATGCATAGCGCCGCTCCTAAAACTGCATTAATCGTCCAAAAACTCATTATTTCACCAATATTCCATCATGGTCCAGTCCCGCTACTCCTCCAAGACAGTCTGTGTCGCTCCAGACATATCTTTGAGCCTCTGCTGACCTCTGAGCTGACGAAGAAGACCGGGTGCCTCTGCGCATGCGCAGTACTCTCTGGAGCGCTGCCTCCGCTACCTCCTTTCTATAAGTTCCTTATCTGTAAACTGTGGCTCGAAACTGTAAGGACACCCATCATATTCAAAGTTCTCCTCCACAACATCTTCATCCGATAGATATTCACCCATTTTGCACAAAACTGGAGGAAGAAAGTCGTTGTGTAGCCGGCGGTCGCCCCTGGAACAATGAGCCGTACTGCGCATGTGCGGAGGCACCCAGTCTTCTTTGTCAGCTCAGAGGTCAGCAGAGGCTCAAAGATATGTCTGGAGCGACACAGCCTGTCTTGGGGGAGTAGCGCGACTGGACCATGATGGAATATTGGTGAAATAATGAGTTTTTGGACGATTAATGCAGTTTTAGGAGCGGCGCTATGCATGCCCTATTGTGCTACGTTTGTACGGATGTCCGCTGCTCGATTTTGGATCTAAATATCTCCCGAGGCACTGTTTGGATCAGGAAAGCCTTCCGGGTAAGTATATTGTTCTACTTCATTCTATAAACAATGTAAAAGCTGCAGGAACCGAACTTTTCCTTTAAATGCTGTAGGAAGTGGGCTGAAGGATGTGACTTGTGTGAAATTAAAATTGAGAGGACTTGTAGAAAGACATAAGACATTGTTTCAGTTGTTTCATCATCTGTGTAGATGGAGTTGGATATTGTTCGGCGAGTCTCTGCTGGTTCATGTGCTGGCCTCCCTTCATTTAGGCAGATGAAGCAGATTCTGTTTGTTATTTGTACATTTGAGCAGAGGTTTCTTGTGAATTTTTTTTTATGGATTTACCACTATAATCTCAGGGCACATCCATGTTTTTCCTTGTAAATTTGTGATGCATTCAACACCCTCTCACACAACCAACACTGACAACACCAACAACCACACAAACAACACAGACACAGACAACACCCACACACATAATTGTTTCAATGATTTGAAATAACCTTTTTCAAAACAATCATTTTACATTGGATGTGTTAATGTTGACCGGATAATGAGTTTGTAATAATAAGATTGGCTTTGTTTTGCCATTTACTTCAAAATAAAATGCATTGGAGCATTTAAAGGTGTTTATTTCCTCCATTCAATTTAATGAAACAATGTTTTCTACAATATTTTTTTTTAAAAGAAAAGGTAAATAAATTAATACAACTCAACATATTTAGTTTCAGCTTGTGTAAAAAGTTAACGTTCCATGTTAGTAAAACTCAGCATATTTAGTTTCAGCTTGTGCAAAAACTAAAGTTGTATAGGGCAACGGGTTTCCATGCGATTTGCGAGTAAAGTCAACTAATTCGGTTTAAGAGTGTAGGTAGATGTAAATATAATAGTTAAGTACTGTGAAGTTTATAAAAAAAAAACAGTAACAATGTACTAAGACTGAAATGTACAGAAATAGATATAAAATTATTTTACTTGGAGTAGAAAAAATGATTTCATTTGAAGTTTAGTTACTTCAGAGGTTTGTTTATCATTTTCAGATCTCCAAATAAAGCATTTTGGACCCATATCGTAAATCCAACATAAGGTCTGCTCTCTTGCATATACCAGGCTACAATGCAGCACTGTCTCCTTCCACATATCAATTCAATTCACCCACTTTATGTATTCCCAAAGGGGAAATCCCTGATCGGGTCGTGGGGACAGCAGCATAAGCCAGAAGAGACGCCCGGACTTCCCGCTCCCTGACCACTGAAGCTACACCATGAGGCTGTACTCACTTCTGTTGCCAGCAGTTTCAACAGTAATGGATGTGTGATGAGTTATTTATTGGAAACAGTAAATCTACAGTTTTACTCGCTGGACACTCAATACTGTACTAGGGATGTAACGATATGAAAATTTTGTATCACAGTTATTGTGACCAAAATTATCACAGTTATCATTATTATCACGGTGTTGTTGCAGTGTGCTCAAAATGTTCAAAATTTACTTTAACGCAAAATTGAAATAATTTAACCCCTTAAATATTATAATTTTTACAGTTCTTTAGTCTTTTTTTTGTCAATAAATGTGTCTAGAAATGCCCTTTGAGTACATTTTTTAACCTTCTTTCATTAGAAATAAAAGTAAACAATTCTGGCAAGTATTTTTCATTATTATAAATGCTTAAACAGTGTGTGATTATAAGAAAAGAAGACAACAGATTTGAACTTTAAACAGGATTCTCTCTTTATAAACAATTGAAAATGCACAACAAATAACCTATTTTACATACACTCACAGATTTCTGTTTGCCTGCAGCATTTTGTCCATATTATAGCTCGTCATATTAGACCATGTCAGGGCCTGTGGGTTTTTTTTTACTGACGATAGTCCCTGAAGCAGTTAGCTCCCTTCATGACTCTTCTCTTGATTTTTTTCATCTCTAATCTTTCCAGAGTCCGATCGATTAAATCCATAAAGCATGAACTTTGATCAATTTCAAGATACGGCGAATACACGGCAAAAGAACGGCAAGAACACACTCCAGAATGATCCTAATGCTGTTATTTACAATATTTATACATTATTTAGACAGAGAATACTGACAGACAACCTGTAATTCTCTCGGGTATGCCTCATTGAATCTTTTCTCGCTCTCTCTCTCTCTCTCTCTCTCTCTCTCTCTCTCTCTCTCTACCTCTACGGCTTGGTCAGCTTATTTACACGAGGAGTTACGACAGTTTTAACCTTGCACGTCTTTTTCTCTCGCCGCAGCTTCGTGTTTAGACAGGGTGACTGTCTTCTATCAGTTTCCCCTCAGCAACCTTGTAAAATCCAAAATTTAACCAGACTTAAGAGTCCGTTTCCAGAGGGAAATCTCCGCTGTCTCTAACTTTCGCTGAGGCCAAACAATGCAAACTGCGCATGCGTGCTTCCATGAGGCTGTTTCATCCAGGAAGAGACTCATAGTTCAGGCATTTCCAGGCAAAGAGCAGCATCACTGTGGGTTTTTGATGCATTGTGGTGATCAAACACAGTATAATGGTAATTTTTATAGGACGCAGTAATGATTACCGTGGGAAATTTTACCATGGTTTTACCATTTTACCGGTAACCGTTACATCCCAAACTGTCATTTCTTCAGTGATGTCTCATGAAAAGATATAACATAATGCAGATATGTGAGGGGTGGACTCACTTTTGTGAGATAATGTCTCCCTCCAGAATTTTTTAATGATAAAACAGTCCCAGAAAATGAGATAGTGATTTGCACAAAGATGCCTACACTATCTCCAGCATGATAGAATGTCTTCACTATAAGCTAAGGTGGAGTAAGTTTTAAGTTCCTGGGAGTCAACATGAAAGTGAACGTGTAACGGACTTCACATGTCTCTGCCCTGGCTAATAAAGCTCAAACACGGCCGTGTTTCTTAAGGGAAGTCGAAGAAAGTGACATTCCCAGGCTAAGTTCTAGTCAAAAGGAGCCACAAAGGAGAGCGATCGGAAGCATACCGACTGGAAACATCTCAAACTGGCACAGGGTGTACACAGGACAGGACTCTGCAGCGAGTGATTAAAACTGCCCCAAACATCATTGGTTCTCATTCACCGAGTATCAGTGATAACAGGGAGGTGAGGTGCCTACTCAGAGCCGAGAGGATAGTGGAGTACAACACCCACCTCACCACAGCCTGCCAATCAAACCTCCAGAGCACAAATAACAACCTCTCAACAGTTAACCCATCCTCCTCCCATCTGGGCAGCTTGAAATCACCTGATTTTTAAGAGTTTTCTTTGCGTTTTCACCTCCTGTTTACATGAGAACGATGCCTGGAGTGCCTGAACATGCAAACTTTTAGACCAGGGTCCAGAGTGGTTTTGAAAACAGATCAGTGTCTGTCTCTGTGTAGAGCCATGAATTTATTACAGGTAAGCCCCTTAATATGCATCTAATTTTCAATTGAAATGAAGTGTCATCAGGGATCACTGAGGTGGAGATTATTAGCACTGATTCCACTAAGAGAAGATTCCTTGACCTCCATCGTCATTACGGAATCACTCCAGATCTTATTGGTCTTAACTTCAACAAAATATAAAAAAACAGATTTTCTTTTAAAACAACATTCTGCGTGTCAAATCAGCTGGAGTTTGATTCATTTTTACCCCCGCCAAGGAAGTTATGTTTTTGGGAGAGTTTGGCCGTCTGTCCGTCTGTCCGTCCGTCTGTCTGTGAAAAAAATAACTCAAAAAGTCATGGACGGATTTGTATGAAATTTTCAGGAAATCTTCAGCATGGGAAAAGGAAGAACTGATTCAATTTTGGTGTTAATCCGGGTCAGCGTCTGCCGCCATGGTGAAAAATGTGATTTCTGTGAATAACTACTGAACTAAAATAGATATCGCTACGAATCCAACTGCTAATGGTGTGTTTTCATGGTCAAGGAATCTAAATATTTAGATGAAATAAAGGTAGGAGTAATATTTATGGTCAAAATGACAATATGGCTGAGGACTGAGGAGGACTGGCGGAGGTCTGCGCTCTCCGAGTGCTTTCTAGTTTAAAACCTGGTTTTGAGGTGAGAGCTTTGGTGTCTCCAAGAGTGACTGAGGATATGCACATTATATTCAGTTTTTTACTCCGACAGAGGGTTATGTTTTTTGCTAGTGTCTTTTTTTTGTTTGTTTGTTTGTTTGTTTGTTTTGTTTGTTTGTATCTATGTTCGTAACATAACTCAAAAAGGTATGGTTGTATTGTGATGAAATTTTCAGGAAATCCAGATTGGGACAAGGAACAAATGGTTTAATTTTGGGAGGGATTCTGATCAGTGTCTGGATCCGCCATGACAAACATTACGATTTCCGTTAATAACTACTGAACTAAAACAGATATCATTATGAATCCAATTGACCCTTCGCTATGCCCCTCCCACAAACGGCTACTGTCCAACCCTAGCTTAGCAACTGTAACTATGCGCGAGAGGTCTGTCAAGCTTTTGGCGGAAGACAACAAGCCGAAGCGGTGTGCTTACGGAACTTGTAAGTCCGACATTCGTTATCCGCAAAGTTTGGAGGGTGGTGGTGTTTTTTTTTGGCATTCCCCAAGCCGAAGACACGAGAAGAAAGGTGGCGGGTGTGGATTAAGCAGTGTGGGAGACCGCATGATCAGCTGAATCCCTCCAAAATCAATAAGAACACCTACGTCTGTTCTAAGGTAAGGTGCTAGCTAACATTAGCTTACCGTAGCTCTGTGTTTTAGGTCAGATAACATTAGCAAAGAGAGACGTCTCAACGGCAGGTTACTTCTCTTAAAACTTGAGCTACTGTGTATTATTTGAGCAAAATAAATGCTGGTGACAGAGAGAGACAACTTCTGACATAATGGTATCTTTTAGCATTTTGTGGACAGACGACCTACAACCGAGTTCCCAAATCCTGTGGCTGCTCTTTCTTCTTTCTCGAGGAGGGAACATCAAGGAGGAAGTAGAAAACCTCCAGCAAAAGGGTTTGTGTTATTTAGTGCAGTGCAATTGTCTAATCTTTGTCTTTGACTAATCAAAATCCCCGCGTGAAATACTTGAATGTGACAGCATTTTATTGTAAGTGTTTACTATCTGTTGATGTCTTGCAGTTGACAAATGTAATGTTTTGATTCGTACAACACATTAATATGTACACACATTTTGGGATTGTCAAACTGATTTAATGTATTTCATTTTGGTATTGTCTTTAAAATAGCAATCAGTAAAATATCACAGAATAGTCACTGTTAACCGGGCCTTAGTGCCCACACCCTACCCCCACCAACCATTCATCAATGATGCAATATATTTTATTACCGTATTAGTAAAATTAAATTTCCACTGTATTTAACTGAAATATATGAAGTGTTAATGATAAGTAATCATGAACAGCATTGTAACTCAAACTCTAACAACTATTCTTTCACAGAATCAGAAGTGATGAACAGGATGCTGAAGCCTCTACCTTGAATTCAACTGATGAAGCTGCATCACATCTCAGTGTCAGAGAAACTAACAATGGTAAGAGTTTAACAAAGGGTGTGTTTGCTTTATTTTTTGTCATTACTGTTGGCATCTGCTGAGGAAGTACTCAAAGAAAAGTAGGTCTAATTGTTTTTCCTATCACCCCATTTTCCTGCATCAAAATGATTTCGCTCTAGGTGATAGTTTTTTGAGCACATCACAAAGAAATCACACCACAGCATGCCTGTGAGTCCCAACTGTCCCGTTATTTGGTAGTGATATGTGTGGCTCTCCTTTAGCTTGTAGCTACCATCTGCATGCTTCACGAGATAAGGACAATCTTTGTAGCTCTCCTTTGATGGACACTTGATCTCCAAAAGGCCGTGACTTCTACTGTCCCCTATCTCAATGACCTTCCTGTCAGGTGAAGTGCCAAGGTGAGGAGCATGAGGATTTACCACAAATCCACATGGGAGCACTGCATTTCCTGTGACCTCACAGTAATACTTTGCTGCAGTGGGCTCAAGGCGTACCCCTCTTTTCATAGCGCTTGTCTGCCCAGTGGCTGTGGTCTTAATGGTGGCTGCAAGGCTCTCATAGTTTGATTTTCTTGAGCAAATTCTTTTGAAACAGGTGGACGTAAGCCAGGCAGACCGTGCAAGGTGCCAGACATTGTTTGTCTCCTGTTGTCTGGTCTCATGCTCCAGGGCTATGGAATGTGGCAGAGTGATTGAGATTTTACTGTACATCTTTGCTTCGTGTTTATTCATTACTGTAGTAAAATTTGATGGTTGAGGGGGTAAGGGGAAATCTGGGAATTCACAAACTTGCTTTGCTGGTTGTGACTCTGTGTTTTTGACTGGAGGGAGCTGTGAAAGAGAAAATTATATCATTAACTGACTGTTTTTTTCATATTTGCATTTACAGAGGCAGACAACAATACAGGTCACCAAGAAGAGGAGCTGAAAACTCTAAAGGAGAGACTCGAACAACAAAAGAAGGAAATGATAAATTTGAAGATGGAACTTGAAGAAAAAAACGGCCAGCTTAAGTTACTTGAAGAGAAATTTAAAAATGCACTGATATTAACTCCAGAGTCTGTGAACCAAAGTCATGTGCCTGGTTATTTTCAGTACTGCACTGGTTTCACATATGAACAGTTTAACAGCTTGTGTGAATTTTTTAAAGTGCCAAATGAAATGACCCCACTGCACCACAAACACAGATTCCCCTGACCTATAAAGTGGTAGACATCGAGGCCCAAAACATGCCCTTGCGCACCCAGTTTTTACCCTCACTGATGAAGTTGGGACAAAATTTTGACCACAAGGACTTAGCATATAGGTTTCAAATTTGACTACAGAGTGTCATCACCGTAATAAACTCCTGGGTAGACTACATGTATGACCGACTTGGCCTATTTGGCCACACAGAGATATAATTTCACAGAACATGCCTGACAACTTTAAACTGGACTTCCCAACTACATTTGCTATTTTGGACTGCACTGAACTTAAGATAGAGAGGCCCAGCTCCTTAGTGCTTCAGAGTCAAACCTACTCTACATATAAATCTACCAACACTCTAAAGTCATTGGTTGCCTGTGACCCAAGAGGGGCAATTATGTGTCTGCTCTCTTCACAGGGTCAATCTCAGACAAGGAGATCTTTAATCAGTGCAACATCAAAGAGCTATTGCAAGGTTGCATTCAGTGTGGCTACCTTAAATTTGGAGATGGACTAATGACTGATAAAGGGTTTTTGATTGAGAAGGAGGTGGAGGAGATCAGTCTTAAACTGAACATCCCACCTTTTGCCAGGTCTAACTGTCAGATGCCGCATGCAGATGTTGAGATGACAAAAAAAATTGCCAAGCACAGGGTTCATGTAGAGAGGGCAATTGTGAAAATTAAAAAATTTAAGATTGTTTCTGGTAGAATACCAATTTCCCGTCTTGCAAACATTAATCAGATCTGGTACGTAGTAAGTGTGTTGTCCAACTTCCAACAGCACATCATCAAAGATTAGAGCCAAATGTGAACACATATTTCTATGTACTGATTGTTACACTAGGTAACATTCATTAACAAAAAGAAAAAGTTTTTCATTGCAAACTATACTATTCCCAAAAGTCTAATGTACATGATGAATGACCTCTACAGCTGAAAACAATTTGTACACCTTATAAAACAGCAGTTACTGGTAGAGCTTCAGTAGGGAATTGTGTATACATTGTACTAACATCTTTAAACATTCTGTTACTATTTTCTTGGGGATACTTTTTGTACATTTTAATGTATATAGATAGTTACATTTTTGCTATTCTTCTTGTTACTCTTGTATCAAATACCACTTCATGTATGGAACTCAAATGATTTTTTTATGAAAATAAATCACTTATCTAATCTCAGTTATAAGTTCATTTCATTCACCTGATGGCTCAAACCACTTCCAAGGGGGTACTTGTTTTCTCCCACAGTGATATCAACAGGAGGTCTGTTGACAAGGTAGCTGATGGGTGTTCCTACCTACCTCCTCAATCTAAGTCCTCATCTGTTACAGGGCAGCTCCTGGAAAAATATGGTATCAAGAAGCTGAAATACTTAGTTTAGGAACATCTACAATTTTTGACAATCCATATAGTTACTGGACTAGATCTGTGGTGAACTTTAAATAATCTATGTCAAAGCTAAATGGCTTCTCTCTGTTAAAATTGAAGGATGTAAATATGTAATTTACTTTTAAAAATTATAATTGCCAGGAAAAAAAATCTGGTAGGCCACTTAAGCACTACTGAGACTGAGACTACCAAGACTTGTTTTGCTCAGATTCTATTTGTTTAAATGAATTTTAGTTTTACCAAAGTAAGGTTCTCATCATAGGCCCTTCAAGATTTAAGTAAGATATTCTCTTGGGGTGAATAAAACAATGAAATTAATCTAAGAACCTAGACCAGAGCGCCATCATCTGGGCTATCATAGAAGTAAAAAAGTGATACCTCAGACCCGTCAAATCCAAATACCGCATTTCCCTCGGATAGTGGTCTTTATTTACTTTTATTACACAATAGCGACCATATGCAACATAGAGCTCATTGTGCAGCACGTCATCTTCCTAATTATGATCCTACCTGCTTCCCTTGTAGCAGCAATCTACGGGTCTCCGCCTACGCTCACGTCTGACTTTGGCGACAACAACAGATGAGATCGGCACTGCATTAATGTTGCAACCCCTTGGTTTGTGCCACTGCTGTGGCAAACTTGTGCAGGATATTGCTGGGCTTTGTTGTGCCTTAAATAGATCAAGTGTATAGATCAGTCCCACTATATGTGAGCAATATCCTGGCGCGCTGTAAACAAACGCAAATTTAGTTACGCAAGAAATGGGCAAACACACGATAATGACAGTTGATATAACATTAATTTAAATGTACATAATACATATCGGCTTACCCTGCTGTACAAGAACATTGTTGTTCTTGTATGTGATTGTTTTTGACGTGAAGTGACAGTACATGGGGTGTTTGGCGCTTACACTGAGATCTGTGCGCTTTTCCCTCTATTTTAACGTCCTCTTCATTTAAACTCCGCCAACATTTAATTTGGTGAATGTAGCTCTCAAAAGCACATTGAAGACCCTTCTGTCTGCTTCTCTCTGATATCGCTGTAGAATATTGTGAAGAATATTTTGACCTTTGTACATATTTTATGTATTCAACTTTTGTACATATTGTATATAATCTTTTCATGTATTTGACTCTTTATCCTGTAATATAATCATGCTTTTAATCACTGTCTAGCTTTTGCATACTTCTGACACACACACACACATACCTTACACACTGATTCACTACTGATAATGTGACCTCCGGACGTAACCTCGTATGGAGGCTGTCTCGCGCCCTTTATCAAGTTTGAGAGACATCCTCCATACCAGCTCAGTCTGGCTTGTTCCAAGATAGTGATGTACCGAGGTCACTACATACACACACCTTCCTTGACACTCTCATAAAAGAGAGAAAACATAACATCTCTTCAGATCAACATCCAGCTTCTTGTTGAATGTTTGTATCTCCGGCCGTTAATTAAATCCCATCTTTTTGCCTTCAGCTGTCTCATTGTTCTTCATTTTTAGTTATGTCAGGGGTTTTTGGTACGAACCGTGAAAGTTATACTGAGCTTTTAGAATTGCGAAGGGACAAAATCCTGACATAAATTGGTCCTTCGAGTCGCTCCTCACAGCTGTGACCCTGGGAGAGGGGGAGGCCATCGCGAAAGTCCGTGCACGGCCTGGGAAAAGATTTCCAGCATTGAACAGCCCGTCTTGAGGGTTCGGTGGTCTCCGCACTCGACTGGGGCCCAGTGACGAGGATCCACATGAGACACAGCTGACTGCAAATGGGTGAGCATAGATCTTTTGTGTACCCTTTACTATCTAAAGAGTAGTATAGGAAGGAAGCTTCAGAGCCGATTTACCACCCGCTGTTTATGGTATAGGAGATCTCAGAGCGGCCTTACAAACCGCTGGTTTTCAGTGTAGGATGATTCAGAGCAGATTTGTAACCTGCTAATGCCTTACACTAAGAGTTTAGGATGAACTAGAGGTAGTGTGTACAGCTATCTAATTGTCCCTAAACTAGGATACCACTCCTAAGTGTTTTTAACTGCGATAGAAGGCAGTCTCAGGAGTGAAGACAGTTGTCAATTATGTGACAATTGTATGTATGTTGTGTGTGTGACACTATTGGCTGCAGTGGTTCTCGGTTCTAAATTGAGAGGCTGTGTGTGTGTGTGTGCGTGACACTGGTCAAATAGAGAAGCTGCAGATAAAGACGGCTACATCCGCTGTAAATTTAGTTTCCAGTAGAAGGTTGATGTAGTGGACGATCTTTTTCTGATGGTGGCTGATCTATATTGATTAGTGTATGATATACACTTTGTGCAATGGGGAAGACAAACAGTAAACCAAGAAAACAGTAAACTGAGTAAAAGATAGAATAAGGAGTATGGATTTGATGTGAACAGTTAAAGAAGCCAATAAGAAAAGACAAGATAACTATGGTCTACCAAAATACGGTGACGTTCCAAGTTAAAAGAAAAAAAGTTCAATTCAGTTTTTACAAAGTTAAGTTAATGGGAAGGTTTTATAAGCACATTGATTATGTTACCAACAATAATAGACAACTAGAACATTTTCTTTGTTTTTTTTTTTAAAAGACGTACCTAGTTTTCTGTCATTAATGTAACCACACTTTAGGTTATCATTACAAAATTCATATATGTGTACTTTTGATAAAGGATAAAATATGCTGATAAAATTACTGACATTCATCACGGATGAAGTTAAGATATATTTGGATAAGAGCTAAATTGCAATGACATAATTGATAAAATCTTAAATAATGTCTAATGATTTATGACCCTAGGTGTTCTCTTAAATATTCTTGACATTTAAAAAATAAGGTCTGTGATACCAGTAACACCAGTGATGATGATGTTAAATTATTAAATTGCCACTTAAGTTTTAATTTTACTCATATATTAAACCAAGTGATTTTACATAATTGACCAATTGTCATATATACATATATTCATATAAAAATGAGGAAACATTTTAAACACAGTCCAATAGAATTGAATCATGGCAGCGGGACAAGTGTTCTTTTAGATACAAAGGGAATTAATACTGAATTATGATAATGATAATAATAATATTAATAAAATTGCTACCCTAAATAAACTGAAATTACCTTCATTTAAAATGGTTTCTAATTACATAATTTGTTTAATCTGGATGATAATTTTTTTTAAGGAGACAAAGTTTTATTATATTCATTATTACTATTATTTTATTTATATAAATATATCTATATATTGTGCATCTGGAATATGCAGGGACATGTTTGTCACGGTACTCTGAGAATGACCCAGTCGCAAGCAGCAGTAAATGCTGAAAAGAAAAAGGAGCACAGCAATATAAAGCAAAAAGATATATTAGAACTACAAAAACAGAATCAATTAGAATATGATATGATGACATGGCATTTGTTTAAACAAGATAAGGGTGTAACGGAGCAAGCTCTAACACCTAAAGAAAGACAAAGAAAACCGGATTCAAGAGACCAGATATCAGAAGAGGTCCCTGAAACAGAGGAACCCCTCCATCTGTCTTATTCTTATTCTAAGACTTAAAAAGAATTCTCTTTAAATTAAAGTTAGAGGTACTTTAATGTTAAATTCTTAAGTGAGCTCTAATTGCTTCAAAACAAATAATGCATCAAAATCTATTTATTTTTGAATTAATGACCTTATTAAGACTGCAATAACCTCACACCAAAAAAATTCCACTTTGCAAACAAAATAAATTCAAGATTTAAGGTTTTCTCCTATTGAAAAAGAACACACAAAAGTTTCATAACAAAAAGTACATTAAAGAACAAAAACTTTAATAATAATGAAAAATGTTATATCTATACTTAAGTCAAAAGTTGTTAAAAAGGTTTAATGCAATGAAACTAAAAGGAATGTATTGAGATATCGCTTTTATTACATTAATGAGAGGAACTGTTTTGGCAAACAAGTGACTTTAGAATGCATTAATCAATTAATTAATTTAGTTTTATTATTTTTCTTTTTGGGGTGCCTCAAGGATTAAAGGGAATAAATGAACACATGCCTATGTAGAGATAATATTTAGCAAAGCCTGGTGCACTAGCAGGTATTATGCCTGTGATTCAATAATATAAGACTTATTACAAGCTGGAGTCCTGATACCATGTGAAGACTCACCTGTAAATAAACCTATTTTTCCTGTAATGAAAGCTCTACCCAGTACAGGATTCAGAATGGTAAAGGGTTTACGAGCTGTAAAAAGAGCTGTTTAAACAAGTGTACCACTTGTGCCTGATCCACATACATTACTCGCTAACTTATGGCCACAGAAAAACATTTCACAGTTGTGGATCTAGTAAATGCATTTCTTTTTCTATACCTGCAGATAAAAATCTCAATTTTGGTTTGCATTCACTTTTAAAATAAAAAGGTATACTTATACCTGCCTTCCTCAAGGCTTCACTGATTCACCAACCATGTTTTCTCAGGCTATGACTGCAAATCTTTCTAAATTTAACCCACCTTGTGGTTTACAAATTCTTTTGTATTTAAATGATATCCTTCTCGCCTCAGATGATGAAATTATATGCTGCAAAGATTCATTGGCATTGCTTAAATCATTTAGCTGAATAAGGGCATGTAGTAAAATCCCCTTTCAAGACTTCAGTCTGTTCCTTTCTGATGTCCACTGCACCCACGTGGGCGATCAGCTGTTTGACTCCTCGGTGTGTTGACAAAACTTCTAGGAGGAGTGTTGTTATTTCAGAGACAGTGGCACTAGGATAGCAGCATGTTTAAATTCTTGTATGGTTAAGGCCACTGATAGCACCGTCTCCTAGCAGCAGCGTATCTCGGACCTTGACGTTTGGTCCAGATTGTCTGTCTGTCTGCTTTATGGCTCCTGTTTAGTGAAAATAATCCATTTTCTCTTTGTTTGATAGAATCATTGGTTAAATTCCAAGGACACATTATTTCTCAACCTAAAGACTTTATGGCGTTCTTAGGAACTCTTAACTACTGCAGTTAATGGATTCCAAATTTCTGTGCTATATGAGGACTGCTGTAATTGCTGTTAACATCAAAAGAGACAGTTTTTCCACCATCTATAGAGAATAAAAACCTCTGTGATTACTTAAAAAGGCAGTACATCAGTCCCTGTCATGAAAACTACCTGACTATGATAAATCATTTAATCTTTTCTGCCACTCTTAAGGTGGTCACATGTCTGCAGTACTGGCACAGAAAGAAACAAAAACTTACCAACCTATAGCCCACTACTCTAAAAAGCTTGACCCTGTAGCACAAGGCCTCCCTCCTTGTGTTATGGCTGTCACAGCGGCTGCAGAAGCAGTCTCATCCAGTGCTGATGTCGTTCTTTTCCATCCTTTGACTTTGCATGTGAACCATGATGTTTATGCACTGCTACAACAAGATAAGATTAATTTCCTCTCGCCTGCTAGACATCTGCTCTGTATGACTGTACTCCTGTCTCAGCCACACTTAGAAATAGTACACTGCACAGTTTTAACCCTTAAAGGCCCAAGACCATAGATTATAGTCAGAAAATTATTATTTTTTGGAGCTGAAATGTTTGTTTCACTTTCTGCTAATATCCATAAGAATCAAGACGTCCATAAAATTCAACAAATAGACTTTTTGTATCTCATTTGATACATTAGGTGTTTTTGGCAACTGATAATCCATTTGAGGACATTTTTGTCATTTATCGGATTGTTTTCAGATGTTTTTTGTAATTTGTTGATTATATTGAGTTGATAGAGGTATTATAATACTATGTATCAAATATGATACAATTGGATTTATCGGGTTAAACCATGCAACTCTTAGACCACCTGTTGCAAATGCATGTGATGATCATGACTACATAGAATATTCTCTTTAGACATTTCTGCCCAGACCTGATTTGATAGACAAACATATTTCTGATTCAATTTGATTTTTTACTGATGGCAGCTCTTTGAAAGATTCTTATGGCAAAACTCACTCTGCTTAAGCTGTAACTACTCTGACTCTGTGCTGATGACATAATCTGCACAGCTGAACTGAAAGCTGTTATTTCTGCCTTACACTGTTGTGCAGATTTCTCTGTTACTATTATCACTGATTCTAAATATGTTTATTCATCTTGTCATTATTACTGTGCCCAGTGGCACCTTAGAGACTTTAAAACATCATTTGGATCTGAAGTTAAACATGTGTTCCTTTAAGACCTTGACTAAGGCTCTTAAACTTTCCTCAGCTTTGGTTATTGTCCATATCCCAGCTCATACACAGAAAAATGATTTTTTTTTTCATGTGGAAATGCCCTAGCTGACTCTGCTGCTCAAGCTTTAGCTCGTGGTGAACCTGCAACTCCAATCTTTATTGCTCTAATAACTGTTGATTCTGATTACATTTTGCATGATCACTAACACCATGCCATGCTTGTGTGTTATTCTTAACACATGAGGATGACCTTTTTTTATTATTATTACCCAGATATTACTTTACTTTGGTTGCCTCCTTCCTTATATCCCTGGGCGTGCCAAGTGTCCCATGGACCTTGTCATGTGACAACAGCGGGGATGTTAGGGGGTGTACACAAATGTTAGGGGGGTACAAAAATGTTTTTATGCTCCAAATTTCCAAAAAGCAGCACATGATCATGTTAAAAAAAAATGTTTAATATGACTAAAGAATAATGTTCAAGGGGGCATACGAACAAGACAAGGTTCATTTCCAGAACCAACATCACCTTTTTAAGTTTTGAGTTTGAACTACATTGAATTAGAAAAATGTTAGAATAAAAGGTTTTGTTCAGTTGTTGTGTGACATTACAGTAATTGGACTGAAATACACCCAACTGCACATGCTGATGCAGATTTTACAGTTAAAGTGCTGAAAGAGTTTTTTCTACAGATTTAAAAAACCTGAAATTATATATTCAGATAATGGTACTGTTAAACAACAACTGATCAAAGCAATGGAAACAACAGGAAAACCATGACCTGATTGTTTACACCTGGTTAAAACTTCTATTAATACAACACCTTGTGGCTACATAAGCTAACACCATTCGAATGTAGATTCCATAGAACTTAACAGCTGCCTGAGCTGAGCTGACAATTATTCAACCTATGAAACCTGTGAAACACTCTGACTTTGTGACACATTTAGAACAATGTTTAAAAGTGAAAGAACAAATTGATGCTGCCAAGTCTGTTTCTGTGTCCCAAGGAGGAGAACCGGAGCCAGAGCCAAAGCCGACGCCTGTACAGCCTGTCCATCCGGGAGATCTCGTGTTCATCAAGGCCCATCAGAGACTGAAATGGTCGTCTCCACGTTGTACTGGGCGTGCAGGTTCTCCTGGCCACACCCACACGGCACTGAAACTTGCTGAGAGGCTGTCTTGCAAACTGCAAACTTCTGAGGCTTCATCAAGACTGTTAAGGTACACTGGTGATCCAGGCGGGCTACAAAGGGGGGCGGAGGACTAGCCCGTCATGTCTCAAACCGTGAAGAATCCATCAGCGATTCCGCCCCAGTGTGCCTCAGGTAAATGCCTCCAAAACCAACTGTCCATCTCCTGACTGCAGTGTTGTGTGGCTTCATCATCTGGACTGGGACTGAACGGTTTCTGGCTTCCTCTGGCGGACATGTTCTGAAAAAGCGAGATCACAGCTCCTTGGACTGGTACACCAAGACTTTCAACTTCTCGTCGTCCTTCGAACTGAACTTTTGGTACCGATATGCACAGTTCTTGGCGAAATCCCGAAATCAAATGAACTGCTATGCCTCTAGTAATCCACATATCTTACCTTAATCTGTCACAAATGTCAGCTCTTTGTTTCCACATGTTCTCAGCTCTTCTCTTGCAGCTAAGTTCCTGAACCAAACATACTAGTCTATGATTTCAGGGCCTGGACTGAACTTGAGTATGTTAGATTTCACACACTTCCTGAGTACTAACGATACCAAAAACACTCCAATTTATGGTCCAGTGCATCTAACTAAACATTTTCAGTTTGACTGTTTTTACAATAAAGACAATCCTCCTAATCTTACATCTATCCCCATGGGTACTGTTGATCCAGGATATTGCTCTAAGGTTCGTATGCCCTGCTTGAGGAATGGTTTCAATAGTTACAGTGACACTAATAAACCACTTGGGGTCATGTGTGCTGATTTCTTTACTGTTCCAGATGTTATGGGTACACATCCACAAACTGATTTTGTATTACTATTTGTCTTTACCTACAGTTTATTATATTAATAATTATCTGTTCAAATAAATGAAAAACAGTGGGGAATGTGAAGAATATTTTGACCTTTGTACATATTTTATGTATTCAACTTTTGTACATATTGTATATAATCTTTTCATGTATTTGACTCTTTATCCTGTAATATAATCATGCTTTTAATCACTGTCTAGCTTTTGCATACTTCTGACACACACACACACACACCTTACATACTGATTCACTACTGATAATGTGACCTCCGTACGTAACCTCGTATGGAGGCTGTCTCGCGCCCTTTATCAAGTTTGAGAGACATCCTCCATACCAGCTCAGTCTGGCTTGTTCCAAGATAGTGATGTACCGAGGTCACTACATACACACACCTTCCTTGACACTCTCATAAAAGAGAGAAAACATAACATCTCTTCAGATCAACATCCAGCTTCTTGTTGAATGTTTGTATCTCCGGCTGTTAATTAAATCCCATCTTTTTGCCTTCAGCTGTCTCATTGTTCTTCATTTTTAGTTATGTCAGGGGTTTTTGGTACGAACCGTGAAAGTTATACTGAGCTTTTAGAATTGCGAAGGGACAAAATCCTGACATAAATGTCCAGAAATTTGCACATATCTCCTGAGAAATATCACTCACCGGTACCGCTAAAAACTCCATATTTCATGCTAGGAGGGAAAGCTTGACAGGCGTAGCAACAGTAACCAAGGGGGGCAGGGCTTAGCGAAGGGTCAATAGGAGGGTTTCAGTCACGTGATTATTATGACGTATGAAGGTTTCAGATGGAGGGCAGGAAGTAAACATGGAGTCTATGAAGAAGACCGGCGAAAGTTCGTATTGTGCTGATCTAGATCCAGTTTCAAGAAATAGATATAAGCAGTTAATCAACAGATACGGTGGGCGTGATCCATATCTCATGAAGATGAGCGAGTTTTCGGCAGAGACAAAAGATTTACCGGCAATTGAGGCTATCGGCATCGCAAATAATCTGGTAATTGAAACGTCGTACCACCCCAAACAGCAGATGAAAGCCTACAAAAGTATGGAGGCATACAACTTTTTCATCAGCGGGTGGGTCCACAACCTCGGTACCAAACTACTACAGGATGGTTATTGTTTGGTCTTCGCAAGGGTGAGTCTTTCTTCTTTTTTATGTATTAAGGTGCTAGCAGCTAGCAGTCGCGGCTATGATGTACACAAACCATGGAAACAAACACGCAACAAATCTGAACGGCGACGTTAGCCCAACAGCCAAAGAACACAAGGACGTTAATTTGTGATATACCTAAAGCACCCGTAAACAACACAAAACATTGGCATCTTGATTGCTTATCACCTTAAGTTCTAACGTTACTTTACCTCCTGCCCTCCATCTGAATTGCACGCTGTCGCTATGCGACAATGTGACGTCACGTGAAACCCAGCTATTGCTAATTGTATGTTTTCAGGGTCAGTGAATCTAAATATTTAGATGAAATGAAAGTATGACTAATATTTACGGTGAAAATCACAATATGGGTGAGGACTGCGGTGCTGGTGGAGGTTTGCGCTCTCCGAGTGTTTTTCTAGTCTTAAATCTTGTCTCAAAAATTTCAGGGCAATTTACTAAATGTCTTTGGATTGAACCTGGGACCACAAAAACAACAAATAAACCAGGACAAGATTTTTTGAAATAGAAATATGTGATATCGTGGTACTTTATGGAGCTATAATTGTGTGGTAAATTACAGAATCATTGTCTGTCTTTTGTTGTGGACAATTTACACCGTGGGATAACTAGAAATGGAGCTGTTTTTTGCACTTATCTGGTGGACCACAATCGCCATTTCACTGAGCGCCAATGTCTTCTGCCGGCATCTGCACCTTATCTCTCCATCAGACTGCAATAAACTAAGGACATGCTTCTGCAATATAACTCCTCCGTACCCCTATCGGATTTGATTGTCCAACACCTTGAAAATAATCTTATATACAGACAAAATGACAGTTTAAAGCATGCTAAAATACAAAAGTGGGGCAAAAGGGGCAGGGTGTATCTGAGTTGCAGCGACAACAGCTAGAGAACCGCCTCCCGCTCCTGAGAATGATCCTGGCCAATGTGCAGGACTTACTGACTTACTCCTTGCTGGTTTCGGGATTCCCTCCCGCATTGATAGAGACAGTGACATCACACGGAAGTCCCAGGGAGGCAGGGTCTGTCTCTGGCTGTTTCCCAAAGCTTAGGTACCTTGCCTTGCCTTGGAAGGCAGTGCCTCTGAAGCCACTTCCTTCCAATCCAAGGCAAGTGTCCTGCCTCTGCTCAAAAGGAGATGCTAATGGAACAGCCTACAAAGGCATCTGGAAACGTCAGACCCGCCTCTTCCTGCCGCTATTTAAATTGAAGATTATTGTTCCATATCTTGCAGACATGACCGAGGATGAATTTGTTTATATTTTGTTTGCCTATTTTTTGATGATATTTTGGTTTCTGATATTTTTGTTATAATAAATGAAGGTACACAAAAACATATTGTGTCTGTTTAATATGAACTAAAGTAAGGTTCATTGTTGCAGCATTTTTTTTTTTGCAGAAATGGAGAAGTATGTTTATCTGCTATGATGCACACATTAGTTTTATGCAGCTTCTTTGTGCACTGCACACATAAAATCTCAATCTCCATCTTATTAATGCATTATTTCCAATGCAAATCACTATTCAGCATCTGCCATTTTACTCAATTTTGATGCCAATATGTCTTCCAACTAAGCTACATTTAACTATAATTCAGTCCAGTAAAGTACATTTGGGTTCCCAGTTCATACACGCCAACTTCATCACCTCGAACCATCAGGCAGTGGGAATGCCTATCTGCATCCCAATTGACTGTAAAGTGTTACCCTACTATACATGAAAAGTACTGTAGACTTGTATGGAACTATTATACATCACCAGTCACGTAAAAGCATGGCAATCTAATCAGTTTTGGATATGCTATTTGTACAGTCATCTTTCCTTGTGGTCAGTAAAAATTGTGCAATAGAGTTTGCCATAGTTACTATCATTTGTCTCTGCTCTAACAACAATTATAATTTATTGCACCACCGTTATTACTGAAGGTATTGTTGATTTTTGCCAAAAAAAAAAGGTAGCACACACTAATTGTAAATAAGGCTTTATTCATAAAACTATAAATAAAAGTGTTTGTAAATATATGTATTTGTAATATTTTTTACCATCAGATTCCTGTCACAAATGTATATGTAATTGGAGTTATATTGTCTCACATAACATGTGTTGCACTGTGGACAGTGCTTGGATAGTTTATACAAACGTGGGAGTAGACCGTTTGTTCAAGCGGCTACAAATATTGTCATGGCTTGCCACTTTTGTACGCTTTTTGCTTTTTTATGGTCACATCATTGACACTCTGCAGGTGCGGCTTCTCAGTAATTATAGTTACGTGAGTGACACACAAGAGTTAAGTGGTGGACATGGTATAAGTTGTTATTTTTAGAGGTGTATTTTGTTACTTACATTTGAATTGGAATTTACAGCGCGCCTCAGCTGGAGCGTCTCTCTCTGGTGCGTCTTTTCCTTCCATTTTTTTCCTTTTTTGTAGATTCGCGCGTTGCAGGTTGGGTATTTATAGCCATGGCAAGGCAGCGAAGGATACACCTGTGTATCCTTGGTGAATTAGCCACATGCTAACCAAACGGAGGACATATGCCTCCGGAGGACATGAACATTGGAACAGCACTTGGGCAGCGACTGATGATGTGGATGCCTGCCCACGCCCACATCAGACCAAGGCAAGGCAAGGTACCTGGGCTTTGGGAAACAGCCTCTATGTCAACCTGAGGTGGTGCAATAACATCACCATCAGAGAGAGAACATGCACCCCTGACATTGAGCTGTTGTCCATGTCAGTCTGTCTGTTTTATCTCCCCAGAAAATTCCCATGAACTTTTATCTCTGTGGTCTACATCCACCCTAAAGCCAACACCAAAAATGCAGCACATGTGATCAGACAATCCACAGAGACATTACAGTCTCTGCGTCCAGATGTTCTTTTTTTTGTTCTTGGGGATTTTTATCAATGTAAACTGAGGTGGGCTTTACACGAGGACGAATTTGTACGACTCCGGTAAAATAAACTATCGATCTGGTGATATTGACACACGGAGACGCGTATTTGTCCATGACTCCGAATCTTTTTTGAAAACGGGTTTGCAAGTGGATATCTGCGTATTCGTCTTCATGCCGTAGTTGAAGACGAATACGCAAGAACTACATTACCCAGCATGCAATATGGGTTGGGAGCATGCGCGGAAACCCACAGGTACGTCCCGGCGTGGATTTTGCGTTCTCAAGTAAATACACAAGCCTATCTACAATACGATATGTAAACAGCGATCCGTGTTTTGATGCCGACGTCAAGACAATACGGTGTCGTCCTCGTGTGAGGAGGGCCTGAGATCAAGTTTGTCTCACTTTTATTGGTACCCCACCTGCCCAACTCGTTAAACAAGACTCTTGATCTGTGAGGATTCACCCTCCTCTCCATTTTCCTCTGCTCCTTTCCCCCTCCCCTCTCGGGCTCTCCTCTCTCCTGGCTGCTGCAGCAGGGGCATGGCCTGGAGCAGACCTGCAGTGGATCCTCACCTGTTTCCTGTTTTCCTGATCACCTTCCCTATTTAAAGCCGGGAGCTTCACCTGCTGATCCGCGGCTGGTTGCACTTCATTTGTGGTTCTTCTCGGCCTCAGGTACTCTCAGTGCTGGCCTTAAGGTGCGTTCACACCGGACGCTACCTGTACTACCTTGGCGATCAGTCTCCTTTCAAAGTCAATGTACAGCCGCGATGGGGCGGGGCAAACCCTCCCGCGATGCGACAGCCGGCGACAAGACGACCAATTCACTCGTCGCGCGATGTCAAAGTTAAAAAAAAGTTTATCTATTCAAGCGATGTCGTGTGTGGTTGTGTGGCATCAGCTAATCAGCGGTCTGTGTACGTGTGACGGTGCAGTTATTCATCCGGACTACAGGGCGGATGACTTCCTGCTAGGCGGAACTAATGTCAGCGAAGACATTTGCAGACGGACCGCGGTAAACTCACAGATAATGCTGCTGCATCATCAGCTGCAGAGTTTTGTGTCTGATAAGTGAGTGAAAAGGATACAGCTGGAATAATGTCCGCTTATACACCCTATTATGGGATATATGATACGATCGCGGTAAAGCTCGAGCGGACGTGACGTCACCGAGGGACAGCCGACGCCAGGCGACCAAACAGGTAGGCTATTTATGGACGTGCGACGCTACCTCAGTGGGCGACGTGACTTTGGTAGCTGGGTCGCTTGCTGTGTGAACGCACCTTTAGGCTTTCAGTCTCCGCTACTCTGAACTCATTGTTTTTTCCTGCTTGGATGTTTTTTTGTGCTGTTGCTCATCTACCTGAAGACTCATATCTCTTTCTCTGTCTCCTAGGTCTCCACGAGCTCCCGCCACCACCATCACCACCTTCTTTGTATATATTCACCCATTTTTGGAGTCTTTTGTCACTGTTTGTTTTTTTCATTAAAACCTGTGAACTTCAAACTGATCGTTTGCTTCTGCTCTGGGCTCTGTTCAACAATTGATGTTCATATCCTAACATGATCTCTGCTATGGGTCCATCAAAGACGCTTTTAGGTCATCCACACTACCTCCCTTAGGATCCTTAGACCACAACGCCATATTGCTGGAGCCCGTTTATAAACTGTGATAAAAAGGGAGGCTTTCCAAGTTAAAACTGTGAAGGTTTGGTCTCCAGAAGCTATTCAGTGCTTGCAGGGGTGCCTGAACTGCACTGACTGGTCTGTGTTTATTCAGCCAGATGGACCTTAGAGCTCCTCCAGCAGAATGGATATTAATTAACTTACCTCCACTGTGTGCAGTTGCCTCACTTTCTGTGAAGAGTCCTGTATTCCCACAGGACATGCTAAAGTATACCCCAACAACAAGCCATGGATAATAGGTCTTTAAAGGAAATGATGAAGAGGAAACACCATCTGTTTAAAAAGGGAAGTGCTGAAGAGAACAGAGAGGCAAAAAGGCTGGGCAGAGTGGAAATTAAAAATCTAAACTTGATTATAAAGACAAAATTGAGCAGAAATTCCACGGTAAGGACTTAAAAAAGTGTCTGGAATGGCATGGCAACCATGACAGGCACTGCAAAGTTGATAAATAGCATCATCAGTGTTGATGGTTTTAATTCAGACGAGGAGCTAGCCAATAATTTTAACTGCTTTTGTCTTGGGTTCGATACAGATGTTTTTAGAGAAAATGTAGATCAGTTCAAGTATGTAGCTGCCTCGACCATACAGCCTGTTTTTATCCTGATTTTAATGTTGAGGATGTAAGGATTTCACTCTGAAAAACTAAAACCAACGAAAGCCCAGGCCCTGATAACATCTCTGTCACCTCTCAGACATTGCTCAGAACAACTGTCTTTTATTCTCCATCACATTTTAGAGGTCCTTGGAACAGCAAACAGTCCCTGAAATCTGGAAAAGGTCGACAATGGTACCTTTGTACCGGCGGCCAAAGTAAAATCCTTAAAATCCACCCACGATTACAGACCCATAGCCTTAACCTCACTGGTTATGAAGGTCTTTGAAAATTAATCGAGAGAGCTGGTGGAGACTGTGGAGGACACCTTAGACCCTTTGCAATTTGCACATCAAAGTTAAAGAGGGGTGGATGACGCAGTTTTAACTCTTCTTAACTTTGGTTTTTAAACATATTGAAAGCTTAGCAACCCATTTATTGATTTGTTTTGATTTGATTTGATTTGAGTTATTTATTTATTTCGGTCACGTCAGCACACTTATACAACATCACACATTGTCAATAGTTGATCAAATTGTACATGTCCGAAAGGGAAGACGGGAGAAGCAGAGCTTATCTAGTCCCGTCCCCATTTTCTCAATATTTAGTCTCCTCTTTTCCACATATCATCAGATTATTATAAATTTTTATTCCATTTACAGAAGTATGACATAATTCTTGACTGTCTTTTAGTGTCCGTATTTGACCTTTTATGACCAATCCTTTGTTCCACGTAAGGCAGAGTCCAATCCTTTGTTCCACGTAAGGCATAATTCATGACTGTCTTTTGTTTTGTTTTTTTTGTTAGTCCCGGTTAGTGATGTTGGGGTGGTGTGTCCGCGTTACTTTTCTTTTTTCCAGGTTTGAAACGTGTTAAACGTGTGACTCGTCGTCATTTACTGTCTAAGATTGTACATCTGCTTTTCACAATCACAGCCCTATATTTTAGCCTCTAAATTATTATCAGATTTTAACCTGTGTCTTCTGCAGGGGGGAACACAACTACTGGACCAATGGTGGATTAGTTTATTCACTAGTGTGATGATTCCTTTTTAAACTTTAATGTATAGTGTATATAAAAAAAAAAAACACAGTAGCGACTGCACTTCCTCAGACGCAGTTTGAAGTCTGCAGCAAATTAATGACAATGTTTTATCATTCTGTGATTGAATCTGTCCTGACTTTTGCCATCATCTCATGGTTTGGCAGCCTCACCTTAGGAGACAAAAGAGAATGGAACATGTTGTCAAGGTAGCAAGCACAGTTATTGGTGTAACACTGCATGACCTACAAACAACTTTCTGCAGGAGGGTGAACTCCAAGGCCCAGGACATCATACAGTGTCCTGTGCATCCTCTCCATACTCAATTTGAACTCTGACTCTCTGGCAGGAGATTCAGATTGCCAAAGGCTAAATCTAACTGGATTAAAAATCATGTATATCACAAGCCATTACAAAACTGAATTTAAATTTTCAACAGTAACAGTCATGAGTCATGTCAAAACATTGCAGTGATGGTTCTGCTCAGTTATCCCTTATGCACTTATTTTCTTGTGTTTTATCCATCTCCGTGTTGTATCTGGATTTGTATGATTGTGTTTTTTTTGTTTCATGTTTTTTACCTGCCTGCAAAGCAAATTTCCTTTAGGGGACAATAAAGTGAAGTTGAAGTTGAAGTTTGACAATCTCAACTTCTAATTACGATAATGACTAAATTGACAATCCTGCACGTCTTATCAACAATCTTCTCAAGATAACTTTTGAAGTTTGATTATTTCTCACCTTTAGTTATTGTTGGTAGATGTCACATTCCCTGGCTAGTGAAGTCATTTTCTTTCCCTCATGTTTACAGTTTGTCATTTCCTGCTTTTATTTTGGTTACTGACCTTGCGTTTTCTTTCAGATCACTCCTCTCTGCCCATCCTTACCCGTTGCCCTGCTTCCGATCATCCTCATGTGTCTCACCTGTGTTGACTGTCTGAGTGGCTGCACCTGGTGATCCTGGCTGAAGGTCCCCTTCCCTCGTGTATTTATTTCACTCACTCTTTGTGTTCTGTGCAAGATTGCCTTGTTTCCCTGGTGTACATTACCTTCAAGCATTTTTTCTGTTTAATCGTCCTAGTGATTCCGACCAGGTTTGCCCCTTTTTTCGAGTTTGCCTGCCATCTCTGTACCACTGCCTGGATTTATTTTGACCTCCTGTGTATCGAACCTTGCTTCTGTTTATACGGATGAAGATTACTGAGGCCTATATCACGAAGCAGGATTAATGTCTTAGCGAGATAACTTCAGGGTTAACCTTGATTTATCGATAGCACGAAGCCGGTTCCCTTTTTATCAGAGTAGATCACCATGGTGACTTATTCTGAATGGCTGTCCTGCTCCGGAGCAGGATAAGTTGGAGGTTGAATCTGATCCTGTAAAATGACCCTCGCACTAGCCAATCAGCTTCTCCAAATCAATGGCCTGCCCTCTTCTCCTGAACCCGGTAGAAGGAGGTGCACAACTCTTGAGATGGGCATGAAGATGAGAAAGAGTGTCACAACACTGATTTGACCCACGAGATCAACCTGACGACGCACTATGAGACTTACATGTTCTTGTGGCCCGGAATCATCTACCTGTGTGATATTTTGGAGCAGTTTATTCCCCGTGCGACATGCAGGAGCGGTGCACAAACTGTCCCGCTGTCATTTTGCGTCGCCCTGCAATATAAACTTAACGTCTATAGTATCTTTCATACATTCCAATGCACCACAAAGTGCTTGATAAATAAAAGGGATGTAATTCTTATGTGAAACAGCACAATCAGGTCCATCATGTCATTCCTGCTCTTTATTCATGTGTTTGAGGGATTTTTTTTCTTGCTGATTTTTAAATTGTTAATTTGGGTCAGACATCAGATCGGTGTGTTTTTATGATTTAATTGAGGCGACGACTTAAATTTTAAATGTAGCTGGTATGACATGAAACAGACCAACCTACCAGACACAGTTATGTTTTTGTACTTTTATTTTCTGCTCCCACGACCTCCTCACGACAGAGGGATTACATCTGAGGATGATTATTGTCAGACATGCAACACACGTTCAAAGTATTTTGCTTCATGAGATTCATGAGTGTCAGATTTAGCCAATGATGAGTAAATTTTCACAGTCCGCCACACATTTTGTCTGTGATTGACAGCTGCTACGGTGTTTCTTTTCTCCATTATTCTGGCTTTTTCATCCTCATATTTTAACTCTCAGACGCCGCTCTTCACATGTGTAATATAAAGCTCTGTGAGTGCATTACAGGCCAGCGCTTCTCAGCGTGTTTTCCGCTCATGATCATGATTGGTCAGCTGCCTCTGGGCCCTCCTTTTATACGTGCGCGTTCACGGCTCTTGCTAAGACAATCCTGGATTGAGTTACCGTGTTGATAATCTGCGTCGTGCTATCGATTATCCTGATGGCCATTGTTGTTTGTTACTCAATCCTGGATAGATGTGAGTTACCGGGGATGAGTTGACCGCGCTTCGTGATATAGGCCTCTGGTCTCAAGTGTCTGCTTTTGGGTCCTTGCTCTGGCACATCATTACAGTAGATGAGTTCATTTTTACCCATGGACAACTTTGATTATTTTATTAATCCAAATAATACATTTTTTTACACCTTTGAACACTAATCCTGCGCATCCTTTGATGGGAGTGAAGAGGCAGCAGACAGACTGGTCTCGGTTATCCAATGCTTTATGACAATTTGAGTCAAGAATGTGCAATACAGAGGCTCCGGGTTCAAATTACACATCCCTGTCAATTATACACTGCCAGGGTCAGTTCACAAATGGCCCTTTTCCACTGGCACGCCTTGGCCCTACTCTACTCGGCTCTACTTGATTTTCAGTGTGTTTCCACTAGCCCGGTACCTCCTAAAACAAGCTAATTTTTGGTACTTACTCCGCTCTGGTTCCAAGCGAGCTGAGTCGATACTAAAAGATGATGTCACTGACTGCCGGCTACTGATTGGTCAGACAATGTTGTCATCGATGAGTCCTAAGTTTGATGACCTGGCATGCTAGCCACCATCTTGCCACCTGCAGCCTTCTTCTGCTTCCCTTTTTCACTCGGTCTGTGACAAAAAGCCACAGATTGTTGTGTCGCACTCAAAATGACGTCACCACAGAGCCGCTCAGCGACACTGCACCCCGTTGGGCAGGCAACTGGGTTTTAATGGAAAAGCAGCACAGGGCGAGTAGAGTGAGGCGGGTAGAGTCGAGTAGAGTAGAGTATAGGGCTAATGGAAAAGGGCCAAAAGTCTGAAGCCAACTATCTGTCCCTGAACCCTTTTATAGGCTAATAATGGTTTTCTATTATTTAAATGTGAAGTCTTCGGGTGTTGTCGATTTCTCATGGGTTCATATTCCTCAATTGCACCAACCGCCAGGCTGCAGCAATCATCCTTTCCATTTGTTTTTATTTCTCTGCGTCGATCACCAGGCGGACCTAGTCACACGGTCTTGCATGACCCTTCATCTGAAAGATACATGTTAGTCCAGACTGCTTCTCAGGAGTTTTTAAACTTCTCTATTTGTTCTACACACACAGCTTGCAAAGTGCATGATTAATAAAACATTCAGTCTTACTTATCTTTTACTTGCATAAAAATATAAATATCTGTAAAATTTACATGCTTGTATAATGAAATGTCATTGTTTTTTTAATTTAATATCTTTGTAAAGCCTGATTAGTCACCTTAACAACAAGGCACACCTTGGAAATCATGCATTCTTGGAATGAGCAACAAACGTGTGGGTAGCACCCATAAAAAAAGGGGTTAATCCCCCTTTTAGTGAATCTGGTCTTCTGGTTCTTAGGATGATAGCATTATTTGGTCAGCATTACCAGATTTTTCCACTGAAATAAGCAACCAGGTTGAAGTAATGAGCGCAAAACAGGCAACTTTTTTTTTCTAATTACTTTTTTTCAAAGAGAAATCTGCATTAAGTGTGGTGTTTACATGGCTCCAATTTAGCCCAAATCCAAAGACTTTTCATAGTGCTTTCTTCTCCCATTGAATCCAAAAACTTTTGAAACCAGGGTCCAAAGCAGGTAGTTCTAATGATATATTGAGGCCCGACTTAATGTTTAGTGATTTAGCATTTCAGGGTTAAACTCAGACTCTCACCACATGCACAGTACCCTTTCACATGGAAGCCGGGCACGCATACCAGAAACAACTACAGCTTCAGCTGTCTACTGAGCAACATGTGTGCTGCTTACTGTGCTCGGTTTGTTTTCCAGACCAGAGAGATTTGTTGTCCAGACAAAAAAAATTCTTCGTCATGATGCATCCACTTGGCATCATATTTAAAGGGACTGTGAGGAGAATCTGTTTCCGGTGACATAAAGACTCTGCTACCCATGAGCACGAGCAGTCTGTAACTGTCGTAATGCTGCGTTCCAGTAACCTCAGAACTGGGAGTGACATTATCTCCGACTTATCGGCGTTCCAGTTGAAGTCAGAAAAAACATGCCGATCTACCAGGCTATTGTTAGCTGTTGTTAGCATGCCCTGCGTTGTTGTATGAAGAATGTGATTATCACTATGGCAGCATTTTTGTAAATATAAGTCTAACAATACTATGTATACAGCTGATGCTCAATGAATGAAACTCGGACCTCTACATTGCTTTGCAACTTCTTTTTTCAACAACTTACAGGATGCAAAGTGACGAGGTAATGTATCTCTTTCTAGTTACGTAGCTGTAGTTTTTGATGTGTGACAACAAGCAGTTTTTGGAAAACTAAGTATCGTAGTTTTGTAGCCGGCTATATATCACGACTTACAGCTTGGTGCTCTTAGACGTGTCCAAATAATATAAATTTGCTCTAGTTTAAATTGTCTTGTTCCCGAAGTTGAGTATCCAGGCCAGTCCAGTTCTGTCCAACCCGACCGGAAGTCTAAGGAATAACATTTATAGATAACCTATTTTGATGCTAAAAAACTCATCGATAAGTCTGTATTTGGATCAGGCATATGTCTAAAAGTGAGACTTTTTTGTAATTATTTAGAAACTCCTCACAGTCCCTTTAAGAAAAGTTTTTCTTCTACATTTATTAAAACAGCTCTGTTTCTCTGCAAACCTTTATAGCCATCTACTGGATGGGCATGCACACTAAAGCATTTTCAGTTGTTCTTCCATTTGAATGCAGATTGCTTTTAAAAATGCAAAGGAAAAACCTTTGCTTTTCTTTTGTGTAAACAGAGGCTTTTACAGAAGTGAAGGGAGGAGCTTCTGCAGTAGGGGCTCTTGGGGAGGGGCCACAGGGGCAGTGAGGGCTCTCGGGGCGAGGTCACAGGGGCACCGGCCCCATCTGAAATCAAATTGGCCCCCCGATGTGCACCTGCCCTGCCACTCATCTGTTGTTTTGCTGGAGAATGACAATCAGATTATAGGTGAACGTGTCTGACAACAAAATTTTCAAAGTTCTATACGATTTTAATTCCCATGAAGCTGCTTGCATTGTAAAATGTGTGAAAATGAGTTTTACAGCTTAAACTTTATCATAAATGTGACTGCACGCATGTTAGACAAACACTTGGCCCCTCTTTGAGAAATGTGGCCTCTTGATGGCCCCTCACTTAGAATAATCCTAGATCTACCACTGGCCTACTGTTATTTCTAACTCTGTTATCACTAAACAGTCTGTCTAACCTTGACTTTTGTAACCAAACAGACATAGACAGGTTTTTACATTAAAGGTGCGATGAGGAGAATCTGTTTCCAGCGACATAAAGACTCGGCAACCCAAGAGCACGTGCGGCGACCGTCGTAATGCTGCGTTCCAGTAACCTCAGAACTGGGAGTGACACCATCTCTGACTTATCGGCGTTCCAGTTGAAGTCAGAAAAAACATGCCGATCTACCAGGCCATTGTTAGCTGTTGTTAGCATGCCCTGCGTTGTTGTATGAAGAATGTGATTATCACTATGGCAGCATTTTTGTAAATATAAGTCTAACAATACTATGTATACAGCTGATCTAGAGCGACACACCCCAGTCAGAAGTGCAAATAAATTGATTATTACAGGAGCTAAATAACTGTTTACACTGGGGACATCCATCTTCGATTGTCAACTCGGGGGTGGCGAGGTTTCACCGAGTTCCCAGTAGGAAATTTCGACTTTGGGGGTCGTTCCAGTTGTAGTTTCCTACTTGGAACTCGGAAATTCTTACTTCTGACTACAACTGGAACGCACCAAAAGACATGACCCAACGTACCTAGCGGCAGTTTTTGATGTGTGACAAAAAGCAAATTTTGGAAAACTTAGTATCGTAGTTCTGTAGCCGGCTATATATCGCTACTTACAGCCTGGTGCTCTTAGACGTGTCTGAATAATATAAATTTGCTCTAGTTTTAATTGTCTTGTTCCCGAAGTTGAGTATCCAGGCCAGTCCAGCCCTGTCCAACACGACCGCGATGCTAAGGAATAGCATTTATAGATAACCTATTTTGATAATTTGATGCTATAAAACTCATCTTAAAGTGTGTATTTCAATGAGACATATATATATAAAAGTGAGACTTGTTTGTAATTACTTAGAAACTCCTCATAGCATCCTTAAACACGTTTTATGTTGATCATCTTCAGCTTTATTAAGGAGAAAACATAAACAGCTGCAGTCGAAATCAATTTTATTCCTGCTAAAAGGATTTCTTTTTGTTGGAAACATAATTTTTGCCTCTTCTTACAGTAAAGTTTTCTTTTGTGTTTTGGGGTGTGAAAAAATAGTTTTTGCAACTTCTGCACTGGGTTTATTTTAGTTGAAGAGTGTACATCAGATCCCTCCTGGGTTTGGGGGCACAAGGAGGCCAAATGAGCAACTGCACTTTTGGAACAAACACAACATTCAATTGCAAATATTAGCAAGTAACTGAAGCAGCTTATTGGAAAAGATTATAAGATATAAAAGAGAATAAGCTGTCCTAACAACTATGCAATTGGATTCAGCCCTGGTACCATTTCCAGATTTAGGACCAGGCTCTGTGAGACTAGTGAAGTCAGAGACAGATGGTGATGTGGACATTCCAAAAAGATAAGACTACAAGACCTGTTCCTCACCCTTGCTTCAATGAGGAGCCGTAGACTTTCTTACAGGGCAAGAGGGGATTTGGGCACATATTTTGGGGGGTGATACCTATACGTCTTGCTGTTTTGTCATTCCTAGAAGTAGCAGCTTGTTGTAAAGGTGACTAATCAGACTTTCCAGCAATCTTAAAACAATACCAAATGATTAAAAAAGAGATAATCAACCAAAACAATATTTCAAGTGTTTTCAAGGAAGTATCTATCCTACATAAACTATAACAGCTGTTGACAGATGATAGAAAGCTGACACCAGAGTTGTAAACAGACTTACCTGTCTACTCCCTCACTACTGCCAAAACACACCTCATGTCTGACTGATAGATGTTGGACCTGAAACACAGTCAAGAAACTCCTGTCACTGAACCAGGTTGATCTATTATGATTATAACAATTTAAAGACAGGGTCACAAACAAGAATACTAAGACAAGATACAATGCATCCAAGCCAAAATCACAGGCTCATTCCTCACTCCCTGTTCCCTAGACGGGTCAAATTAAGTGAACAATGTGGAGCACTTTGCCTATGACAATGATGCCATCACTGCCACACAGTCAGTGGAGTAGTGCAGGGATGACGTATGAGGTATGAACTCAGCATTATGCTCGTTCTCTCGACTAAAAGCCTTTCAGGTTTTTCACTGTGAACTTTTGTTATTACTGATAATATGGGGAACAGATCCAGAAACTTCAGTCATCATCTTCAAGAACAAAACAAACACTGACTAATTCGGTGCCAGGCTGTAACAGTTGTATGTTCAAATCCTATATCCAGTGAAGTCGGGTTAATGTGCCCATAAAAACAGGATACAATGATTTGCTAATCCTTTTTGACCTTTACCCAGTTGAACACAGTACAAAGGTGTGATATTTAGTGTTCAAACCGATTAACTTGATGGCTTTCTGCAACACTACTCACCCAAACTTTGACTCCACAGCAAAGCAGATGCCAAAGTGCCGTCCCAGCTCGTCTCTAGATGGTGTCCATCTTAAGATGAAGTCATTATTGTCTTCCCTGTCCTTTCTGATCCCCAGAGGTCCACTCATGACCAGATCCACAATCCTGCATGAGAATGAAACAAAGGCCTCAAACTCGTCCTTAATATTCTTTAATAAAATAATGAAATTGATCAATAGGGTCTCACTCTGACAGTGAGGCTTCTGCTCGGACACGGATCTCCATTTCTTCGTTGACCTGGGCTCGAATGTGAAGTCCTTGGTTAGGTGTTGGTGATATTAACTTTGGCAGGTAGAATCCTGGTGTACATGAGGGAATGGCTTTGTCCACTGGTGTAAAAAGAACATCACAAATAAATAACTCTGACATTAAATATGCATCCTTTATCTGCACGGCTCACCCTGTTTGAGACTGGAGCACGTCCGTCCGATCACGATATCTCTGAAAGACTTAGATGGATTTTTTTTTTAACTGTTACCACGTGTCCACCTAGATTTAAGGATTAACAGTAGATGATGCAACTTTTCAGAAAGGTTCTGGGAAACAAATGGGGTTTGATAGGATGTCCAGACGTCCTGATGTATCCTATGAAACATTTTTACCATGTGAGCAACACTGATTTGTCCATTTACATGGAATTTTTTTCCTCAAAAGTGAGTACACCCCTCACATTTTGGCAAATATTTTACTATATCTTTTCATGGCATTCATCCCTGAATGCTTTGATAAAGTAATGAGTAATAACAGTATTAATTTACTGCGTCCTCAATATAACTTGACACAAGTGAGTACACCCCGTTAAAGTGTCCATATTGGGCTAAAAGTGTCAATATTTTGTGCCCCCAACATTATTTTTCAGCACTGCATGAACCCTCCTGGGTATCAGCAGAGTTTCACATTTTGCCGCTGGAATCCTTACCACCCCCCCATGACCACATAGCAGAGCTGGAGGATGTTAGAGACTTGCGTTCCTCCACTATCTGTTGGGGACGCCCCACAGATGCTCAATAGGGTTCAGATCTGGAGACTTGCTTGGTCAGTCCATCACCTTTACCCTAACCTTCTTTAACAAGGCAGTGGTTGTCTTAGAGGTGTGTTTTGGGGTCGTTATCATGTTGGATTCTGCCTTGCCACCCATTTTCCAAAGGGAGGGGATCATGCTCTGCCTCAGTATGTCACAGTACATTTGGCATCCATTGTTCCTTCAATGAAGTGTAGTTCCCCAGTGCTGGCAGCACTTATGCAGCCCCAGACCATAACACTCCCACCACCATGCTTCACTGTAGGAAACACACACTTGTCTTGGTGCTTCTCACCTGGTTGCTGCTTGACACCATCTGAACCCAATAAGTTTATCTTGGTCTAAGACCACAGTACATTGTTCTTTGTCTGCTTGTCTTTAGTAAACTGTTTGTGGACTTTCTTGAGCATCATCTTTGAAAGAGGCTTCCTGCTGGGATGACAGTCATGCAGACTGATTTGATAAGGCATATGGCAGGGATATTCAATTAGTATTTACTGAGGGCCGGATACCAAATACAGATTCCAAATCAGGGGCCTGAGATATATTGCTCCTGATATGGGTAACCATTTAAGCAGTTATATGAAGACAATTTGTAAAAAGCATATTGGAAAGTGCATACTGTATTTTTAATGCACAACAACATTGCATTGCATCATGACACAACATAAAAAAGTCATGTCTACATTCAATATAACAGGAGCAAGTGGACTCAATTTTACCAACAAAAACATTTTTATAACAATAACACCACAAACTATCAAGACAAGTATTGCATCATCAGACACCTTAATAAACAGTCCATGTGAACCATACCACTAATGGCTAGATTATGTGCATAATATAACTTAAAGTGAACATTAGGACACCTGAGTTACAGTGAAATTGTAGCAAACAAGCTGCAAAAGTAATTATAAATACTAACAATCCTGTTGCTGCTTAGAACAGTCTGCTCAGCCAGCAATTGCTAACTATGGCTAGAAATCAATGACAGTGCAGCGTTTTGTTTTTGTTTTCAAGAAAATCGTTCTGTATAGAGAAAGCACCATTTATCAAAAATCTGTCCACACCAGTGTCCGCATTTAGCGCATAATATTGGATTACAGATATAAAAGATTCAGAAGAAATATTCATACTGGTACAAAAAACCTGCAAATATCAGAAACTATAACTCACTGCTGTTGTTTGTCATGTGGCCTACTGTTGTTCATCATGTGGCCTACATTTAAACTCCACCCCCATTCAAACTCCACCACAACACATACACACACACATGCAAACACACACACGCATAACATGATTTAAAAATGTGTGATTTAAAATCGTGTGGCTGAGTACAGAGGAGCCAGGTCAGGAAACACCAGGAGGCCGACTGCACTGGGGGCTGCCCACAGCCCAGAGCCAGGATGCCCCCACCCAGGCGTGCCCCGCTACAGGACTGGCGAGGGCCCCACTGCAGCAAGGCAGTGCTGCAGACCCCCCACCTGTCCAAGACGACACCCTCCACAAGACAGAAACGTCCCAGCCAGAGCCAACAACAGCCCCCAGTGCAGGCAGCCCCCTGCTGAGGAAACACTGGAATATGGAATAAAAACATAAAACTACATAGGCTAAGAATCATAAAATAAATACAAATAAATAAATAAAACACTAGTAAACCAAATAAATAGTAAAGAATAAGAATAACAAGTAAAAAGAGGGCTAGATTATATCAATAAATAAGAATAAAAAGAACAGATAACAATTTTGGGATTAGTTAAAAGCTAATTTAAAAAGGTGGGTTTTGAGCCTACTTTTAAAAATATGAACATTCTCTGAAGCCCTGAGGTCCTCTGGCAGGCTGTTCCATAGACGGGGCCATAATGTTGGAAAGATGCCTCACCATAAGTCCGTGTTCGAGCTTTAGGAATTATTAAGAGGCCAGCGCTAGAGGATCTCAGGGTCCGCAAGGGTTCATATGGTAAAAGCAATTCTGAAAGATAAGAAGGTCCAAGACCCCTAAGGCGTTTAAAAACCATTAAAAGGACCTTAAAATCACCTTAAAGCACACAGGGAGCCAATGCAGAGTTTTAAAACTGGTGTAATATGTGCCCGCCTTCTGGTCTTCGTCAGCACACCAACTGCTGAGTTCTGTAATAACTGTAAACTTGAGATGTTTCTTTTGGAAGACCAGAAAGCAGTGCGTTACAATAGTCAATACGACTGGAGATAAAAGCATGCATTAGCGTCTCTGTGTTAGCCTGGGAGAGAAACGGGCGGACTCTGTGATAAAACCCTGTTTTTGTGACATTTTTAACATGTGGAATAAAATTGAGTTCAGAGTCAAAAATGATGCCCAGATTCTTCACCTGATTGGATGGAGTTAAAGACAGCGTTTGGAGTTTTGGTAAAAGTTTCTCTCCCTGAGCCTTAGGATCAATAATTAAAACCTCAGTCTTATCCTGGTTGAGCTGTAGGAAGTTTTCTGCCATCCAGGATTTAATGTCTAAAATACAATTAAAAAAAGGGCATCAATGGGCCCTGTGTCATCAGGAGACATGGATATGTAGAGCTGTGTATCAACAGCATAACTGTGGAACATAATACCATGTCTCCTGATGACGTCTCCCAGAGGGAACATGTACACATTAAAAAGTACGGGGCCTAATATTGAGCCTTGGGGAACACCACATTTCATTTTATGGGTCCTTGAGGAGCATGTGTCCAAGCTTACCAGAAATTTTCTATCTGTGAGATAAAAACTGAACCACTGAAAGGCAGTACCAGAGAGGCCTACAAGGTGTCTTAGTCTATTTAAAAGGATTGTGTGATCTACTGTATTGAAAGCAGTGCTTAGATCCAGTAGCACAAGGACTGTGAGCTTGTGCAAGTCCAAGTTGCACCTAAAATCATTACCAATTTTTAGTAGTGCAGTCTCTGTACTGTGGTTCATCCTCAATCCAGATTGAAATTTCTCAAGAATGGAATGTTTATTTAAAAAAATCTTTCAGCTGAATAATAAGTTTTTCTAAAATTTTGCTTAAAAACGGTAAGTTGGACACTGGCCTGTAATTATTAAGAACATTAGGATCCAAATTGTTCTTCTTCAGAAGGGGTCTCACCACCGCTGTTTTAAGGGCAGCAGGAAAACAGCCCGTCTGAAGAGAACAATTCACCAGATTTAAAAGCTCAACTTCAAGGAAACCATAAAGTGTTTTAAAAAGTGATGTTGGGATAGGATCTAGGCAGGTTGTTAGTTTTACTTGGGAGAAAACTCTACCAAGCATTTCAGCATCAACCAGTGCAAAACTGTCCAGTGTGTTTCCTCCTCAGGTAAAAACTAGCTTTCTAATGTATTAAAAACAGTATTTTGATTAGATAAAATAGAGGACCTTATAAAATCTCTTTTACCCCTGAAGTGGTCTGCAAAGCCTTCACAGAGAGAGTCTGAAGCAGTGATTTGGTTTCTGTTAAAAACGGGATTAATAAAAAGATCAATGGTGTTAAAAAGGATTTTTGGGTTGTTTTTGTGATCAGTGATTATTTTAGTGAAATGGCTTGTTCTTGCATGTCTGAGAGCAAATATAATATATTTGGTGATTTACTGTTATTTTATTTTTCCTCCATCTCCACTCAGCTACCCCAATTTCTTTTTAATTTTTTACTTTCCTCGTTTCTCCACGGAGGTGTGCGCTTTGGCAGAACCTTCTTTGTTGTCAGTGGAGCTACGAAGTAAAGTGTGGTTTGCAGTTTATTAATAAAATGTTCAACAATAAAATTACAGGATGTAGGTGTAGGAGCTGGAGGATGCTTACCCAAGACGTCAATAAAATTTGCAGACACTTCTGAGGTAAAATAGCGCTTCCTGACGGTTCGCACCGAGGTCTCCCGTTGAATAAAACTGGTGATATTAAAAAACACAAAGTAGTGGTCTGCCACAGCCAAGTCTACAACAGAAGACACACTGGCTGATAGTCCATAACTGAGGACCAAATCCAATGTGTATGTTCTCTGGTGTGACTTGGCTGTTTCACATGTTGTTTAAAATCTAAGTAGCTAAGTAAATTTAAAAACTCTTTTACCATAGACTCAAAAGGATTGTCTATGTGTATGTTAAAATCACCAGATATAATGATAAAATTGTAAGTGGCATGGATTATAGATAAAAACTCAGAAAATTCACTGATAAAAGCTGCATCATGTTCTGGTGGTCTGTAAACAGTGATTCAGAGGATTGAGGGACAGTTAAAAACAATGGCATGGAGCTCAAAGGTGGTGTACTGATCAAATTTAATTTCTTTGGTTCTTAGTGAGTTTTTAACTATTGATGCAGTACCACCACCTTTTCTGCCACTTTTCAGGGAGAATGTAAAATTAAAATTTGGTGGGGAGGCCTCAGTGAGAATAACGGGTGCATCTATACCCAGCCACGTTTCAGTTAAAAACAAACAGTCTATCTTGTTATCTAAAATCAAATCGTGACTAATAAAAGATTTGTTTAAAAGGGAACGGACATTTAAAAGTGCCATGTTGATGGTGACAGGTGAATTGAAGACAGTATTGGTGGGTTGTTGATGTTTTGGGAGAGGCCTGAGGTTATTGAAGTTCACCGAGTGAACATGATGGAGTTTGGTTATGTGACGGTGAGTGTTGATAACAGGGATTGATGAACGGTTAGTGAAAACAGGGGGCCCAAGTCCAGTATTGTTTTTGTCAGAAGTGGAACTAAAAACATAGGAAGTGGGACCAGGGGAACATCATTCAAGGGTGGACAGTTCAGTCTGTGTATGTTTGGGATGATGGGATGACAGTGAGGGGAGTGAGTGTTGCACACCATAAGCCAGGTTGGCGGACAGCACGTGGGTCCCAGCTCTGTTTAGGTGGAGGCCATCAGTGCTAAAAAGATGTTTCCTCTCCCAAAAGGCATCAAAGTTATCAACAAAGCCCACTCTGTAGGTGCTACAGGCTGAGGAGAGCAAGTGTTCGGCCAATGCCCCTGTCACAGGTGGGGGTGGGGCTGGAGACAATCACACTCAGCATATTCAGTTGGGACCAATTATTTCTTTACAGTTAGTCTCAACAGGAGTTTGAGTGTCTGTACAGACATGCATGTGAGGTGGTCACCGAATACCCAAGAAGCTGCCAATACCCAGGGAGACCACACCCAAGGGCTCCCCCAGAGCCACCAGGGGACCCGAGAGCCACCACATGGCCGCCAGAGCCACAGGACCCAGATATAGCCCCAGAACCCAAGGGGGCATCGATCCGTCCCCCCAAAGGCACCAAGGGACAACACCAGGGCATCCAGAGTGGCAGCCCAACCGCAGACAGCACACACCCCCACCAACCACCCAGCCCCAAGCCACCCCCACCCCAAGCGCCAACAACCCCCACCCCCCCACAGAAGGCCAGAGGCCCCCAAGGAGGCAAACCCCTGGGACCAGGCCCCCCCCCAGAGGGGGCGTGGCAGATCTTATGTTGCTCCAGGTACCAGCTGTAGCAAGGCCAGGTGGATAGAAGATGCTTAAATGAGAATACTTGCACCACCATGAGGTCAGACCAGGGTGAGATGAGCAGATTGGGGGAAAGACGGCATGTCTGTCACATTATACAGATATTATGCTTGTCTGCAATTAAAAAAAATAAATGAAACATACAGTAATACACTTTAAAGTGTAAGGGCCACTGAAACTAACGTCGCGGACTGGACCCAGCCCTTGGGCTGCCAATTGAATAGCCTTGGCATATGGTCTGAGCACTAACAGGCTGACCGCTCACCCTTTCAATGAACATTTCTGCCTGACAGTGTATTTGCTATCTGTTTTGTCAGAGGGGCCTTAAATACTTAACATATCTACTTCTGTATGACAGCCCCTAAGCATCAACAAATTATTAAGTTTTATCTCTGGGACCTTATAATGAATGTTCATGAGGACAACGTTGTTGTGAAGCTTGTCACTCTTTAGGGTAATTCCTAAAGACTGACAAAAGAGTATGTTTAATATAGGGTAGTATGTCAAATGTATGCCTTACAAAAAGTAAAAACAGCCATTAAGTGCAGGGTTTTTCCCCTGAAACTGTGTATTTGTGGATCCATGTGATGTCTTTTAATCACATTTTCTAGAGGAAAATAATTGTAATGTAGCAATTTAAGGATGGAAAATGAAAAACAATTTGCCATAAGCTTAAGCTAACCCCTTAGCCAGTTTCAGGTTCTGTATGTTCCTGTATAAAAGACAAATATGCTTTTAAGTGTTAATAATTGGTAAAAATGTGTTACCACCAAAAAAGAAATTATTTTAATCAGCATTTTAATACCTGCTGATAATCTCCACTTCTCAGAAACAGAATATGGGGTTGATGACATTTTCTCTTACATCCATTTCAATTGATTATTGTGAGAAGTGACAGCTCTAGTAACTATATCTCCCACGGTTGATTATCGAAAGCGCTACATGTAAAGAAAACCTCTAGCCTATAACAATAAAAAGTTAAACCAGGCTTACCTAGAATGGGGAAGTGTAGGGGGACTTGGCTGAGAGGTGTGTCAGAATTCGAGGTTGTAAAAAGAGTAGTAGTTGTTGGTGAAGTCGAGATGTTGTGGTGGTGTTTTGATGGTGTTGTTGTTGTCGTTGGTAGATTATTTTTTGTGAGAATTAATAAATAACTTATGAGTGATTTAGTTGCTGGCGGTGTTGTCGTTGTTATTGTTGTCATTGTTATTGTTGTTGTTGTTGTTGTTGGTGGTGGTGGTGGTGTTGTTGTTGTTGTTGTTGCCTGCCCCTTCCTCCTTGTTGTGGGTGGAGTCCTGGTGGACTGGGTGCTGTCTGAGTGGGTCAGAATGATGGATCGACGTGGAAAGTCCTCCACCACCATCTTCACGGAATACGGTCTTGGATCATAGCTGCTGTTGATGTATTGTAAACCGCACAAGCCCTGAAACGTGAACACACATTTCAACATTTGGTAAAGCCCTGAGTCGACTAAACCTTAAGTAACAGTCAAGAATCAGGGAGCTTTGGTAATTTTGGTTACTGTAGTCTGCAGCTCTTTTGACCTTGTGTGGTGGCTTTCTGGACTATTTTTCCTTGCATCTGAATTCTGATTTCTCAAAGGGATAGTTCAGTTTTTTTGAAGTGAGTTTGTATGAGCTCCATAAAACCACTAAGTACATTAGATACATTAGAAAGTTCTCTCCTCTCCCTCAGTAAGCCACAGTCTGTTAGAGTCTGTGACGAAGAAATAGGTAAAGAACAAAGGGTATTTTCTCCGCCTACAAGAACTCAGATCAAAAAGTAATACCACAGTTTAAGAGTACGCCACATATGAGTGTTTTTAAGTGCATTACCACTTCGGTAATATAAAGTTTATCCGGACCTAAGCCAACTCATGTCGTGTATCCCTCCACTACATCACTCCGCCTGTTGTAAACAGAACATGCTAGCGGCTTCAGATGCCTGTTGTAGACTGATTGAAAGCAGATTATATGACAAATATTCCCGAGATGGGTTTTTTGTGATGCTTCCCTTGATGCAGAAACAGATGTGCTTCAACTCAAAGATTTCACCGTATTCCTTCTGCGTAGCAAGGGTATGCGGTTACAGCATATAGCGAATGCATCTCTCGTGCTTCAGCAGCTCGCAGCAGCGCTGCGTGGAGGGATACATGACATGAAGGATACTGGACTTAAGTTGGATTAGGTTCGGATAAACTTCATATTTCCGAAAGGTTAATGCACTTAAAAACAATCACATGTAGTGTACCCTTAAACTGTGGTATTACTTTTGATTGGAGTTCTTGTAGGCCGAGAAAATACCCTTTGTATTTGGTACGGTACTTTCCTGTTAGCGGCTATTTCTTCGTCACGGACTCTTACAGACTGTTTCTTACTGAGGGAGAGGAAAGAACTTACTACTGTATCTAATGTACTTAGTGGTCATACGGAGCTCAAATAACCCCCCTTCAAAAAAACGGAACTATCCCTTTAACATTATTTCTGCATATTTTCACATCACCTAGCTGCAAAAAAGATCTTGTCATTAAATAGTTACGTGTATTATTTTTGATTCCTTGTCACCTTTGTTGTGTTGGGTTATTGCAGTGATCACAAATATAAATATCACAATACTGAAGAGCCAACCCTGTAGGTCACTGCGATAATGTCAACAGAGGTTACATCACGAGTTCATACCAGTAAACACTGAAATGTCTCTGCCTAGTACAAGGGATGTATTGGCAAGGACCTCACGATATCATAAATAATATAATATTGTATTACTGTAATATATATGAGGGTATTTTAAATTGTTAAATTAATAAATAATAAATAAAAGTTAAACACAAGTTGCTGTGCATCTATATCAGAGGATCCTGATCAGAGGACAAACTGAGTAAAAACTTTATTTTTAAACAACCATTCTGTTTTATTTTATTGCATATGCAAATTTATAACTCAAATTGCACTGAAGCATTGTGACTGACTCATCTTTACCTGCAGTATAACTCACTCATTGGGAAAATGAGGAAAGATGTCAGTTGAGTTACTGAGTGAATGCAAATAATAAAAATTATTTCACACTTCTCATGTCAGTCACTGTCTAAAATTCATAGATCTTATTAAAAGTGCTTAAGCAAACATATTGCACAAGTGCCACATGCCACTAACTGAACACACAGACATGAAAAGTATGTGAAAAATAAAGTGCAGAGTGTTGTAAACAAAATTAGCAACAAGTGAAACGGTATGGGGGACCTACGTAAACTGATAAAGTCCTGTACATGTTCTTGACCTCTTTGGTTTTCAAATTTGTGTGAAGAAAGTGAATGTGATCAACATACTCTGGGGTGAGTGCAGTGATAATGTCCCCTGCTGTGGGGAAAACTCGTCCCAGGGATGCACAAATACCTCTTTAAACTTCTTACCTCCCCCCTGCCTGGTTCTATGTTGTCTTCTTGTTTTTTGATTGACCTTTTTGCAAAGAAAATAAAGACCTTGTTGACCGGCAGAAGTCTCTATTTCATTCTTCACCAGAAAAGGTAAGAAACTTCCACAACAAAAACACAGCATGAGAGAGTGTTTGGCTCTGCCAGTGCTTGTCTGTTAGTGTGATACTTTGGATTAATGAATGACCTCCAGGTGAGCCAAACTGAGCTGTACTGAAATGTAAAGTGGAGACACTGACCTTTAGAGCATTTCAGAAACTTCACACATGCACGGGCTCTCTCTGGGACTCCAGCTTCCTCCCACAGACAACAAACATGCTCATTAGGTTGATTCGTGACTCTGAAATGCCCTTAGGTATGAGTGTGAATGTGAATGGTTGACTATCTCTCTATGTGGCCCAGTGATTGGCTGGTAACTGGTTCAGGTTGTACCCCACCTCTCCTCAAAACTGCAGTTCACTGTGTATTTTCTGTTTTTCGGATCATTTCCTCTTACCCTGCAATTTCTGGGTATACTGTATCTTCTTTAACATGTCTAAATGCCTGGGTGCATTGAGTTGCTCCCATGGGATTGGCTGGTTACTGACTGATATGTGTAGATCTGGTGAACAGGTGTACTTTCTGAAGAGGCATTTATGGAACAAAATGTTGCTGTCCTATTATCTCCACAGTTTTTTTTCTCTTCTTTTTCTCGAAGCATTATGATTGGTTGGGTTTTGTACATTTTATAAAACATGTTATGCCTTTTAGGCAGGGGCAGCTGGTCCATAGTGGGCGATAGTGCATCACCCTCCTTAAGCCACGTGATAAAAGAGAAAAAAAGAGTTTATTGTGCCCTGATTGTTCTAAGACTTCATATGATTGTTTAATCAGCAGCCTGAATATCGCTGCGATGTCACTGTCCAACCAGCAGCCCCACCCCTTTGGGGCAAATTCAGTCAGACTCTAAATCGCCCCAGGCGCTCTCATAGACTTACATGGAGAGACTCTTTTCTTCGATTTTTGGACTTTACAGTGCATTTCTATGGGCTCAGGGAGGGCTTGCCCCAACGTGATTTCGTCATACACACTCATGCCTGCTCGGACCAGACGCACAGCGTGCATGCAAGAGAGATGATTCAGAGTTAACGTGAGTGATTTATTGATGGTTTATCAGCATTTGCGGAGTAAATAGTGTACAATTATTGTGAATATTAGCATTAGTATCATTCTGGAGTGTTTCCTTGTTGTTCTCTTGCCTTATTTTTGCAGTATATTTGCCATGTTTTTGCCATGTTTTGACGTATATATTCGCCATTACATGCTTGCACATATAAACACAGTAAGACCAAGGATGGGAAGTGAAAACAAATTCCAGTTGAGAATCAATAAAACCTCCTTCAATGTACAACAAAAGAGAGCATATTAAGATTTGACAGAGGATTAGTCTGGGGAGGATCAGTGAACTGTGCAGAAAAATCCCTCCATGGATGTGAGGAGAGCAAACTCAGACTCTGTCTTCATCTGGACAGGAACTGCTTCAGGAACTTATTGTCTAACATGGTCTAATATAACAAACTGTAACATGGACACTAAATGCTGTAGGCAAACAAGAATGTTTGATTGTATGCTAATGGGTTAATTGTATTTTTTATCATCGAAAAAACATTTGTGGTTATTTGTGGTTATTGCAATTTATTTGAAGAGAAACCTGTTGTAAATTGATATTATTTTTCTTTTCTTGTAATTAGACATTGTTTTAAGCATTTCTAACATAATAATGCAAAATATTTGCCAGACCTGTTTACGTTTATTTCTCATGAGCATAGGATGCATAAAATTTGTCAAAAGGACGTTTCCTGACTCATTTATTGGCAAAGAGTGATCAGGCATCCTGTTATAATTACAGTATTTAACGAATTATTTAGGACCACCCAATAAGTAAGTGTGTACCGTAGAACCAAATGTATAGTATTTTAGACATTGACTTAATTTAGCTTTACAAAAGTTCTGCACAGTATGTACATGTTATGCCTGGTGCTGCCATCAGCAGGAAACAAAATAAACAATGCAATGTAACACTGCAAAGTTAGCCATCTGCCTTTTTTTAGATTATTAATTTGCCCACTGAACGGGTGTTCATAGCCAACTGTTGCCCCCCCAGAGAAATTTTTCAGGAGCCGCCACTGCTCTTAGGGCTGTCACTTTATATTCAATATTCGAATAACTGATCGATTATGGGGATAAGTATCCATAACTGAATAGTAAATAAATATTCGAATGTAAAATATTGAATGTAGCGGCACATCAGGGCGCCTGGAGAGGTGGACCGTTCCATCCAACAGAGGGCGCTCTGAGTGCAGCTTGACCATCAGACACATACGCTGCTCTCTCAACCTCAGTAAACAAAGAGTTTCCACTCCGAGCAGACATTAACAGCTCCGAATCATCTGAGAAGAGCTGTATGCTAGTATTTTTGGTTCTACACCGTTGATGGCAAACTTAAGATCAGTCGTCAGTCGTCATGAGTTGACAAAGCGCCGGGGTTGGGGGGGGCATTAAAATCATTAAATTGATTTTTAGGAAAAGTGACAGCCTTAATGCCTTGATTGGCAGGAGACAGACAGTGGATAGTCTTGTGGAAAAGGAGTGATTAAATTACTGCTCAGCCTGACAACACAGGTTGAGATAATTCATGTTTTATTTTTAATTTTATCCCCTATTGCACCACCAGTTCCTATTTCAAACTGACAACCCCCCCTGAAACTCACTCCCACAACACATCCGTGACACCACTGACACTACCGCCTTCAAGACCAAGCTAAAAACAGACCTGTTTCGCACTGCTTTTACTTTATAATTTTTGTGTTTAACTGCTTTCTGTCTATGCTTATTGGCTTGGTATTTTTCTTTCTGTCGCTTTGTTTTCTCTGCATATTGTTTTTAACCTGTGCACTTATCCTATAATCTTGTTAAGCATCTTTGAGTCTCTGAAAAGCACCGTATAAACAAAACGTAATATGATTATCATTATTTACACAAAAGAGCCATAGTTTGCATGCTCCCCATACACACAAAGGAAGATGCACACACTTTCTGCGCTCCCATCTCTCACTGTCCCTCTCACTGATATCACATCTCAGCCTGTCTGAGAGGCAGAAATCTACATGAGACCCTGCACTGCCAGTTGCTCACCCCAAATTGAGCTCTTACTCACCCCGCCGCACGCGAAGCCACTAGGGAGCTCACATGCACTGCAGTTCACACAGTCGCCATCAGGGTCAAAGGCCATAAGTTCGTATGTCCGTGGACAGTTCTCAGGGACCCTTTAAAAGACACATTAACATCATTAAGTGATTAATCAATCCAGGAAACAGAATTTATCAGTACAGCACATTATCCAGATTCAGTTGTGCTGCACTCACACTCTGACATTTCTGCAGACTTTTGCTAACATGTAGGGAAACGTCGAGCTAACTCAGGCCACACAAACAAAATCTAACACCGGTTGATGTCCGTTAACCTGACACACCAGACGGACCATTCAGTGTTTGTTAAACAGCAGTGATTACCAACTGGCAGCCCAGGGGCCACATCAGGCCTCCCAAAGCTTTCCATCTGGCCCGAGATAAAACAATTAAGGGATATTTTTTTAAAAGATATTTTGAACATGACTGTGTATGTAGGCCAATTTTAGTTGATTAATTACATAATCTGCCTCATTATTTTAATAAACAAATAAAAACATATGACTTTCTGTCCAAAAAATCCCATTAAAGATGTTGGTGCAGTGTTGATGTGTGTGTGTGTGTTGATGTCTGCGAGTGTGGGTCTGGATATGTCTCTGTATTCAGGGGGGTGGGGGGTGAGGGGTTGTTTCTGTTTTTATGTCGTTTTTAGCCTCTGTGAGGCACTTTGTGTTGCTTCTTAGTATGAAAAGTGCCTTATAAATAAAGTTTGATTTGATTTGATGAACTATGTTTATCAGATATCATAATTCAAACAATGTAAAAACACATGATTCATGTATTTTTGTCTCTTCTGTGTGTAAAGGAGAAACCAAATGTTGATTTCCAAAGTGCTTCTCTCTCTGTCCTTCATACATACTAACTAAACTAAAACTCTTTATTTTATGAAAACAAGGGTAGCAACTTTTCAATAATTATTATCAACCTATGATTATGTTCTCGCCACAAAGTGACATTGAATCATTTGGCCCAAGATCAAACTTAATTGCAGATCCCTGCTCTACAACACTGAAGGGGCAGATAAATGTAACTATTGTAACATATTTTATCTTTGTTTTATTTTTGCAGTAAATAGATTATTTTAGAACTGCTGCATTGTGATAATATTGTTATCATGAGGTACCCTGTGACTCCTCAAGCAGAACATAATCTAAACCAACACTGTTGGCGCCGCTTCTCCCATAAATGTTTGTAAATTCTTCTGCTTCCAGTACCATGAAAACACCCAAAGACTTTTAATTGATCCTCCACCGTATTCATACAAGCTATATGCATTTCTTACAGAGGCACATGCATCAACACCAGGTTCTTGTTTTTTGTTTTTTTTTTCATTTCTTCTAAACAATGATAGGATGCTCTTTAGCCTCAGTTACCAACGTAAACCGTTCATACCAAAGCAGGACACTTACCTAATGAACGGGATGATGGTGATGCTCGGTTGTCTGTTTGGTTGACTTGTGTCAGATCTTGTTCCAAAATCCATCATTAAGGACAGATTCAAATCCCATGCGTTGTTACGTGTATTGATCCAACAGCAGTATCTCAATCTGGGTTGAGAGGGAAAAACAGTTTGAGAACCAAGCACTGTTTTAATGTTGGGTGCACAGCACAGACAGTTGTTGCAGAAGAGGAGGTTAAACTGTATATAAATGGAGTCAGAACAGTCTCAATAAACACAAATGTGAACAGAAGGTCGAAGAACACACACAAATTCACAGTTGCACACAGACTCACAAATAAATTTCAATAAACACACAAATGTATATCATCTCATATAAATGTAAAAAATAAATAAAATGAGATTCACACACAAATAACACATTTGTGAACCGCCTGTTATTCGAGATGCTCGCTGCATGTGTGTGGATTTTTCAGACTCTCCAGATATAGTCCGATTCACAAATGTGTTCTTTTTTTCAACAGGAAATGTCTGTAGCCAGTCAGATGTCTTGTTCCTGTTCAGCCAATCACAGTCGCTTAGATTTGAGGGTATTTTTTAATGAGATCAGTTGGCATTGATCTGCACATGCAGGAATACTAGTAACAGCAGGGAAATGACAACTCAAAGCGATCCACAGGCTTTGTAGTTTTTTAAACACGTTGAGTTTATTCAGTGGTATGATACGAGTGCTGGGACAGGTGGATCAGACGCAAATTTAAGGGATTGATCAGAAGCTTACAGACTACAACCATACCATCAAAATGTGTGATTGCTGCATCCCAGATTGTCCCGCTGTTCATGTGTCATGTATCAATATGTTTTTGTCTTGGGACAGACGGCAGAGATGGAGGAGGAGGAGCTGGAGGTATGGTATATATGATAGTTTTTTCTGAATATGATAGTTTGCTTGTTTGTTTGATCAGCTCTACCAGACGTGAAATGACAGACATAAACGCATTAACTTTCAGGGGTGCCACCTTGGAGCACTTTTATGTCCCCACCAATGTCAAAATCAAACCAACGCCCTTGGCATCCATTCCTAGTTTGCAACTAGAAATTCTGTCCAGAAAAGTTATGAACAGAATTGGTGACAAATGGCAGCCCAAGCAAAGCAGGTGGAGGTGAGCTGGGTGGCTATATTTGTTGTTGACCGCTTCATTATGTACTGCTGAATATACACTAATTTTCTTAATGCTGTGATTTAATCGATATGCAAGTCAGTGCTCGTTACTTCCATCCACTGATTTTTCTTTAATAAAGGATCAATGTGAAAATTTTTTTGGGATCAGTGGTTTTTGCTCCAGTGCATCAGACAACATACGAGGCCCTTCCTCAGCTTTTTGGTTTTGAAGTCACAGCACTAAATAAGAAAAAAAAATGAAAAATCCCCTTCAAAATCGAGGAACAGCATTTTTTACCTAACTTTTTTTTTGCCCAGGCTCTTGGTAAAGGGTCCACCCCCCCAATATTTATTTCCTCAACAATTTAGAATCTCCCCTCCCCTCAAGAAATCAGCGAATCGTTTTTTGGTCATTTGAAAGAATAGCCCTTAAAGGCTTCTGTGATTCTTTTTGTCTCCTGATAAAGACACAAAATCAAGTGATTGCACATGAGACCAGAGACAACCATGAAACTTTCACATTTATAAAGGAGCTCACCTTATGCCAAAAGGTTTGTCCCTGGAAACAGTTATCTTTTTGACTTCTCCTGTTTGACTCCATCCATCTGAATCTGTTGCACCCGTGCCATTATCAATTGTTACTTGTTTAAGACTTTGGACTGAGACACAATCAGGGCAGGACCAGGAATTTGAAAAGGGGCCCAAAGTATTAACGACACTGTGGTGAAACTCTACCTGCAGAGCGAAAGGGTTTAACAGTTAGACATGTATCATCTTAAAGAAAAAGATTCACAGTACATTTTTCAAGAAAGAGAATGAGGAGAGACATCACTTAGTTTTAACATCTGTGCCACAGCTATGCGGAAATCGCTGAAATGAAGCATTCCACACCATCAGTAACATTTATGCTGGATGGTATGAGGTATTTTATTTCTCCTCGCCAATATGGCAAATATTCATCTAGAGGCTCCAGCTGTTGGAGAAGATGCAGGGAACAGGAGGCGAGCCACACTCACATCTTTTTTAAGTGTTCATCAACTTTCTGGAGTGAGGTTGAGAAAGCTTGTACAATGGTTTTTGGGCTAAATAAACACCTTAGCTGTGAAGCTTTTTTGGGAATTGATACTTTTAAAAAAATTATTGTTGCTAATATAAATAGTTTTAATATTCTTAGAGTGACAGCCGGTGATAAGAACATGGAAACAAAAAATCCCACCAAAACTCAATCTTTGGTTAACAACGATAGAGGAGACTTTAGAATCTGAAAAATGAACATATGAAATAAGAGGTACCACACAAAACTTAAGTAAGATGTACCCCAAAGAAAGACTTGGAAGACTATACAACTTTATAAATTCGGATCAGGTCAAATAGAGGTATAACCTCTATATGTCAATGAATTTATTCACATTGTATTACTATAGATTGAGCGATAGGTATAGTGTACATATGTACATGGGATAGCAGATGTTTGTGTTTAGGTATGATTTTGTACATTATATGTATACATGTTTAAGTATATATGTAAATGTATATAGAATTCTTTGTCATTTTTCAATCAATTATGACTGTACGGACATTGCAATAAAGTAAAAAAAAAAAAAAAAAAAAAGTAACATTTATGCTGCAGGACAAGTGAGTTAGCACTTCCTGGTTCCTGACCCTGAAGTTGAACACTGGTTGGTCATAAATGCCTGAAGCAAGGTTAATGAACACTTGCATTTGAGACTTTAATGTTTAATATGAAGAAAGAAAATGAATCTGACATTGCCTGCTTTTGAATCTTTTACTGAAGTGTTTTTGAAAGAATGTGTTTTGCTCACCAACTGCTTACAAGGACTTACAGACTTGATGGTTTGTTTATCTCCCGAGTTTGGTTAAGCCGCTGTTGAAGTTGCTCAGTCTCCTGTTTCGATTGTTCAAACCCTTTCAGAATAAAAGCCATTGCCCATATTTACTGATGAAGATTTTCAGTGTGAACATTTTTTAACAAGTCTTGTTGATGGAATTGATGGAACTCATTGATGGAACTTACATGCTTAAGTTAAACTGCAGTTGACTTAATTTTAGGTAGAGATTTTAATTTCTGGTTGGATCCTTCACTAGACCATTCCTCCCTAACCTTAGCGCCACAGTCTAAGGCTACGTTTACACGGACACTTTCTGATTTAAAAATGTAAAGATTTTTCCTTTGCATATTCAAGTCGATCTGCGTTCAGACGGAGATGCCAGAGACGAAACAAACCGTTGTAGTATGCATGCAGGTCCAGTAGATGGCGGTGTAGGTCTGCAGAGAGGCAGCGCTGCTACAACACACGTACGAAGAAGAAAAACTTTTCACAAACAACACTGGCGAGTGGAGGCACAAAGACGCAGGAGATTCTTTTCTGGACAACTAAATCTGTCAGGATATAATTTGTCTGGATAATAAACCAAGCACGGTAAGCAGCACAAATGTTACTCGGTAAATGACCAAAGCGGTTGTTGTTCCTGGTATGCGTGTGTAGCCTTCATGTGAAAGAGTACTGCACATGTGGTGATGAGAGTTTTACCCTGAAACGCTCTGATTCAGGTTTACACAGAGTTGCATGGAGAGCATTTTGGAAACTCTCCACTCTGGAGCCTGTTTTCAAAAGTTTCCGTTTTCAGGCAATCCACAAAGAGTTCCCATGTCAACACAAGGCCAATACGCAATGAAAACTTATCAGATCTGATTATATCCGGCCCTGTGTAAACAGCCCCTAAATTCGCCAAATTAATTAAAGCTTTCATGGATGACTTTAATGTCATCGATGCTTGGCAGTATTTTGATCCAGCTACAGTAAAAGGGAATATTCTTTTCTCCAGTACAACAGACTTTCATCGATTTCTTTTTGGGTAAACAGCTCACTGCAGATATGATGCAATAATTTTGTCAGGTCACGCATCAGTCTCCACAAATACATATTTTCAGAAAATATACAAGCACACATCTGCTGTGGTGCCTCAACACACAACTTTTTGGCCCAGGACATCATTCAGTGTCCGGTACATCCTCTCCATGCTGAGTTTGAACAGTTACCCTCTGGCAGGAGATGCAGATGGCCAAGGGCCAAATGCAGTGTTGGGAGTAACAACGTTAAAAATAATGGCATTACTAATGCTGTTATTGGGTATGGGTGAGGTTTAATTACCTCCGCCAAGGAGGTTATGTTTTCGGGAGAGTTTGTTTGTCTGTCTGTCTGTCTGTCTGTCTGTCTGTCCGTCCGTCTGTGAACAAAATAACTCAAAAAGTTATGGATGGATTTGGATGGAATTTTCAGCAAATATTCAGCATGGGAAAAGGAAGAACTGATTTGATTTTGGTGTTGATCCGGATCAGCGTCTTGCCGCCATGATGAAAAATGTGATTTTTGTGACTAACTACTGAACTAAAATAGATATTATGAATCTATTTGCTAATGGTATGTTTTCAGGGTCAAGGAATCTAAATATTTAGATGAAATAAAGGTAGGACTAATATTTATGGTAAAAATCGCTATATGGGTGAGGACTGTGGCGCTGGCGGAGGTCTGCGCTCTCCAAGTGCTTTTCTAGTTATCTGTTTGATTTGTGTGTTTTTATTGTTAAAATACAAACATGCATATCTTGTATGGGCATTAGTGTGTTAAACTGTGATTAACATGTAAAAACAATAAAGAAAGTTGTTTGTTTTAAAAAAAGTCAAATTGTGAGTTTGTAGCATGTTGAAGCAGCATCTTTGGATATTTGAACTTAAAGGGACTGTGAGGAGTTCCTAAGTAATTATAAAAAAGTCTCACTTTTAGATATATGCCTGATCGAAATACACACTTTAAGATGAGTTTCATAGCATCTAAATAGGTTATCTATAAATGCTATTCCTTAACCTTCCGGTCGGACAGGGCTGGACTGGCCTGGATACTAAACTTCGGGAACAAGACAATTAAAACTGGAGCAAATTTATATTATTCTGACACGTCTTAGAGCACCGGGCTGTAAGTAGCGATGTATAGCTGACTTCAAAACTACGATACTCAGTTTTCCAAAAATTGCTTGTTGTCACACATCAAAAACTTCCACTATGTAACTAAAAAGAGATACATTACCTCGTCGCTTTGCATCCTGGAAGTTGTTGAAAAAAGAAGTTGTAAAGCAATGCAGAGTTCTGAGGAAGGTCTGAGTTTCATTCAGAATAGTATCACAACAAACACACGCTTTGGCTTGGGTCACGTCTTTGGTGCGTTCCAGTTGTAGTCAGAAGTATGATTTCCAAGTTCCGAGTAGGAAACTGCAACTGGAACGTTCCTCGAAGTCTGAATTTCCTACGGGGAACTCAGTGAAACCTCGCCACCCCTGAGTTGACAATCGAAGATGGATGCCCCCAGTGTGAACAGTTATTTAGCTCCTGTAATAATCAATTTATTTGCACTTCTGACTGGGGTGTGTCGCTCTAGATCAGCTGTATACATAGTTTTGTTAGATTTATATTTACAAAAATGCTGCCATAGTGATAATCACATTCTTCATGTGATATTTGTGAACAACAACGCAGGGCGTGCTAACAACAGCTAGCAATAGCCTGGTAGATTGACATAATTTTTTCTGACTTCAACTGGAATGCCGATAAGTCGGAGATAATGTCACTCCCAGTTCCGAGGTTACTGGAACACAGCATTACGACGGTCGCCGCGCGTGCTCATGGGTAGCAGACTCTTATTGTCGCCGGTAATAGATTCTCCTCATAGCACCTTTAAGGAAGATTTTGTTTCAAAGTCACACCTAAGCTTAGAGCTATAATGGCTATATCCCTGGATCAGGAAAATCCAAATAAATATAATCCAGCACACGTTTTATAACAGAACCTTAGACGGACAACAATGTTCTGCAAACAGAAAACACTCACTTATTGTTTCATATGCCCGTCACTTTGACTGAAATGCACATACTGTATATATGCTCTTCAAAAAGGTTTGGAACAGTGATTTCAGTGGATTATTTCTCCCCTTTAATAATACTAATTGGTGTTGTATTTCATATCGTTGGAAAGCTTGATTAGTCACCTTTACAATGAGGTTTAGCTTGTATGAATTAGTCGAATGAGAAAACAGTCGAACATGTAAGCAGCACTAAAAAAGTTCTGTGAGACTGGTGAAGTCCAAAACAGATGGCGAAGTGGGAGTCCAAGGAAGACAACACCCCAGGAAGACCGGCTCCTCACGCTTGCTTCACTGAAGAACCTTCGACTTTCTTCCAGGGGAAGAGCAGCTTTTGGCACTTTTCTGAAGGGGCACTAAGTCATGATATTATATGTCATATTGTTTAATGGATGCTTGAAATGATATTATTAATCAGAATAACCAACTCTGTGTAAAACATAACAGCAGGAAAGAGTGCAGACTCATTATTAGTGGTGCAGTTCACAAGAAGCTCTGACTCACCTCGATTGACCCGTCAGAGTTACTTGACACAAAGTGGGTGACTGCACTTCCCCCGAGGAGCTTGGTGGCAGACGTTAATGAGACGAAGAACGGCAGCAGGAGCAGCAGTAGTGTGGACGCCATGCTGCTCAGACTCTCAGCTCACATCCACCTGTTTCATCTTCATACACCTGTGTGGGCTGGGCGCAGGTACTGTCGTGAGCAGAGCAGCAGGAACACAAATAAAACTCAAAATAATTTAATTTCTAGAGACGCCCTGACAAAACACATTTTGGTTTACTGTATGCACAGGTGGATAGGTGTGGAATTTGCACAGACAATAATTAGAGCTTTTACCTTAAATGCCCCTGCCTATTAGATACACATTAGTGTCCCGTTTTATTGATCAGGTTGTTACCTAACAGCACCACCCTATATTTAAGTTGGCACAGTGGTATCAGATCCAGGATCTAAGTTTTGCCTGCTCCAGTCCAATAGTGGGCTTTCCGAGACAAATATTAAATGCATACTGAAATGTTTTTTTACAATACCTCTAACTACATACGGAGATTATCTGGGACGCCTTTATCTAGACAGGTGATTTTCAAGCTTTGTTTTGTTTCAGTGCAGCTGGATTGGCCTGATTCAATGTCTGTAATCAGGTAGATCCATCAGATCTGCTATGACTGTGAGCGGTGTTATGTCCCCGGTCTAGGGGAACCCAGAACACAACATGCAGAGCCCTCTCTGCTTGTCCACTCCCAACAAAGGCCAAAAAGAGCAGTTTTCTACTCAGAACATCAGTTTTTATTATCTATTTGAGAGCAATGCTCAACACAACAAACAAAACATTCTAATACATCTAATCTTACCTGTGAAAAGAAAACAATGAGAAACAAATGACAGATCTCTTACCTAACTATAAACTACAAAAAACAGAAGAAAAGTGTTAATAAAAGAAAAAGGACTTCTCCCTTCTACTAATTTGCCTTTTGGCTTCACACAAATTTACAATTGCTCTATGGCTTCACACAAAGTTAATATCACTCTACGGCTTCACACAGAGATGAATTGCGGCCGACCATGGCTCTTGTTCGGAGCAGGCAAGGCAGAGAGAGAGGGTGGGGCTTCACCCGGCTTCTTAAGATGGAGACGTCCGTTGTCCTCCAGTCGCAGCTCTCTCCCAATCTTGTCCTCCAGCAGAGCACCAATCAACACACTGGACCGTAGAGCCAATCGCCACTCTCCACCTGTGCAGTTTGCAGACTCACACATGCACTCACACACAGTGGAGAGAGACAACTAACAAAACAACACATTACTAAAATAAATACATGACAGAGGGTCATGACTGCAGCCCAAAGCAGGACGGCCCAATCAGAATCCTTAAAGAATGAGAGAGATGACAGCAGGCTGCTTGTACAGAGATTATTATGCTAACAGCTTCAATAGCAATTTTATCAGATCTGGGCCTCATTTCTTAATTTATGAAAAACAACGAACACTGAAACCTCCAACAGTATGGATACTTTAGCTCCAAGTCTGACACTTCTTGACACCAATTTGTTTACTAAGTTGTTCATGTTTTGTCCTTTCTGCAATAATACTGTAGCGTTCCACTATAGAGATTTTCTGAGATGTTTTCCATTGTTCCATACACTTTATTAACTATGCTACTGCTATGCTACTGTAGGCCGAAGCCAGTGCCAGCAACACATGTACATGTGTCTCTTTGTCTTAGGGGTTGTTTACATGAGGTCAATTACGGTCAAATTCGATAAGTTTTCGTTGCATTTTGGCCTTGCGTTTGCATAGGAACTCTATACTGAGTGCCTGAATCCGGAAACTTATGAAACCAGTGTCCGGAGTGGAGAGTTTGCAGAACGCTCCTCCATGCAGTTCCATCACAACAAAAATCAGAGCGTTTCAGGTTAAAACGCTGACGTCACTGCATGCGCAGTACTCTTTCACATGAAAGCTACGCATACCAGGAACAACAACCGCTTTGGCCGTCTACCGAGTAACGTGTGTGCTGCTTACCATGTTCAGTTTGTTATCCAGACAAAACTATCCAGTCAGTTTTGTTGTTCAAACAGATTTGTTGTCCAGAAAATAAGCTCTTGCGTCTTTTTGCGTCCACTCACCATTGTTGATTGTGAAAAGTTTTTCTTCTTCGTACGTGTGTAGTAGAAGCGCTGCCTCTCTGCAAACCTACGTCGCCATTTACTGAACCGGCATGCATACTACAGCGTTTTCATTTGTTTCCAGTGTCTCTGCCTGAACGTGGATTGACTTTGAAAACGCAAAGGAAAAATCTTTGCGTTATTAAGTCACAGAGTCTCAGTGTAAACATAGCCTTAGTTCTTGGCTTTTGCTCTGTTTCGCAGCAACACTCGTCAACTCTTGCGAGTATACAGACTTAACATGTCCAACACAGGGTTTTTATACAGTATGACAAGCAGTGATGTACTACAGACTTTTACCCTTTACCCTGCCCTGACATATAGACCATAAGAGAAAGGGCTCAGTTGCTTCTATAAATTATTTAATGGCACCACTTTCAAACTAAGATTAGCGAGTCAACGCAGGTTTTTTCAGGTTAATCTGCGAACAACCGGTGAGTGACTCCTTTCCCATTGCCAGCAGACCTGGGTCTAATTGGCAGCAGACGAGCTGCGTGGCTGTTTTTTTTCCCCTGGTGCATTAAGCTGATGTCATCACATTGATGACATTATCAGCACAACAAAACACAGATATGTAAACAATGGAAAGGAGCATGGAAGATGTGGACATGGTCCTCTATTCTTGGTACTTTTGTCCCTCTTTAAAAATGTACAAACTCTGTGCTAATGAAATAATATGCTGTTTGCAATGAAAATGAAATGGGGCTAAAGGAATGGCCAAGTATTTGTAGTTGTAGTAACTGCAGCTCTGTAGGTCCACAGCAACAGGCCGTCCATACCAGTGATCCCAGGCTGCCCACAAGATAAGACCCAAAGACAAGTAGGATATTTCTGTTGCAATACACCCAGTAATATGAGTCCCTTTTGGGGCATTTTTAAGCCTCTGCCATGTTTTATTGTAGCATATAGACTTTTACCACAAGTGCTGTGAGTTTTGGTGCACCCTTGCTCTGCAGATAGGTCAAGAAACTGTTTGCAGCAATGATCTTTCTGCTCTCAGCTGAGACGACTCTTCATGTCAGCCTGATGTTTAGAGTCAATATTTAACAGATAATGTTTATCTTGGACATGCTTGACTTCAGCTAATTTTTTAATTGATGTTGTTCTTGTCAGCACCATTATCAGTGTTAATATTAGTTCAGTTGAGAGTTATTCTGCACAAGTGGCTGCCTCATGCAGGACATGACAGCAAGCATTATCTTTGCAAAAAGACAATTTAACTTGTGATGGCTCTCAGATGGGGTTATGCATGAAGTTCATTGAAAATAAATAATAAGTTAATACCTAAAAATTGAGCTTTGTTATGCCAAAAACTTGGCAATTTAATGGTTAAAAATGTTTAACCTGTTCAGCCCCCTTTTAAGCCTTCTGCTCTAAAATGGCATCCTCATAAAAAGAGTGTTTCTCTGCAACAACAAGGTATATTTGAATTATTTTGGTGTCATAATAAAAGTAGCACTTGAGAGATTTGTCCAGATGTGGAATTATCAGTACATGTGTTACTGGGACAGAGTAAATGAAGATAGAAGTCAGAATAATTTGAAAATGTCATCCTTGCCTAAAAGAAGTTTTGTGAATATCTCTTTGGAATGATGCAGTTGCAGCTTTGGAACTCTATGAATGAATGTCAAAATATGTGAACATTACTTCTGCCAAGTTTCAGTCTGGTAAAGTGATGCAGAGCAAAGTTAGAGAGGTTTAACTACAGAGTGGCCAGGCTGAATCTCGGGACAGTTTGGCACCATTAGTCCCATTTGAAGTGTCTGATATTCCAAACTTTATATTTCACTTTTATGTCACTTTTGGTGTTCATTACTCCCAATTACAACAGTTTTTTTTTCTTCTGCTTATCTGTGGCAGTTTTTGAAAAAAAAAAATATATAAGTAAAATATGTTTTTTTAAATTATTTCTTTGTGGAAAAAATCAAGCAGAACTTTCTACATTTTTCCATTCAAAGAAATCCATACAAGTCAACCCAAGTTTGAATCAAAGTGAAACAGATTTCGATATTTGATACTTCATTTGCTTGGTGTTGACGTTGGGTTTGGTGTGTTATATGGTTGTGTAGCTGAAAATTTTCTGTTTAATTTGTTGTCCAACATGACTATATTTCTACATGAATAGAAACACTTCTTTACGTTTTTTGCTGGAGAGCATGCAAGCATTCCCGAAATCAGATAATTGGGGCTGAACAGGCTAAAACATTTTGTGACACGGAGGTAATTAGGACCAACCCTAAGCGAGACCGATTTTGCAGCTCACAATAACCAGCTTTATTGAACAGACACAGGAGCAGTTGAATAGAGAGCAGGGATCGAACCCGCAAACCATGGAACATGAAGCAGTGACATAGTCCATTTGGCCACACAGGGGCTATACACTCACACTGCAACTCAGAGTCCTTAAAGTGAAGCAGGATAGGACTCACTTTGTCTTTCAAAGCTGGAAACTGTTCAGATTGCCAGAGATCAGGCTGCCACCACTGATTTGGGCTCACAGACGGGTACTCTGCGTCACAAACAGGCAGAAAGGTCAGATACCGGAGATCAGATGGCCACCACAGATCAAGATTCACAAACAGGTACTCGGCATCAGGAACAGAAGGCAAGGTTGGCAACTGGGGATCAGGTGCGGGACAGAAACGGTTCGGTACCTTGTGGAATTCAGAGCCATAAACCACACACAAACTGATAAATCATGAAGAGTTTCCGGGTCAACAAATCAGAGCGGACTGGGCCCATTTGGGAGAGGGGGTCCTTACAGTGTCAGGAGCTCTGCCAGAGTGTCTCAGACAGAGTGAGAATAAAGGTGGATCAGCTATAGGAGAAAAAACAGCTTAAAATTCAAAAGCATCAGATGCATTTTATTATTTCAGATTAGACAATACAATCTCATGTGTTCACCATGAACTTATTTCAGCCTTTTTAAAACAGTGTTATTTACTAAATCCTATGTACTCTGGGGGGTTGGGAACCAGGAACTGCTAAATGCTAACTCAATTCCAAACCTTGCTCATGTCTGACCACTGTTTGCAGGAGTAAGGGGCTGTTTACATGGAAACTCCTGACTTGAAGACGCAAAGATTCTTCCTTTGCATTTTCGAATTCTTCTGCGTTTAGATGACAACGCTCGGAGATGAGTTAATCCCCTGTAAATCCGCTGTAGTGTGCATGCCGGTTCAGTAGATGGCGGTGTAGGTCTGCAGAGAGGCAGCACTGCTACAACACACGAACCAAGAAGAAAACCTTTCACATACAACAATGGCGAATAGACGCACAGAGACGCAGGAGTTTCTTTTCTGGACAACAAATCAGTTCGGACAACAAATCTGTCTGGATAGTTTTGTCTGGATAACAAACCGAGCACGGTAAGAGGCTCACACATTACTCGGCGGACGGCGGAAGCTGCTGTTGTTCCTGGTATGCGCGCACAGCCTCCATGTGAAAGAGTACTGCGCATGCGGTGACGTCAGCATTTCCCCCTGAAACGCTCTGCTCTGTGTTTACACGAGGCTGGATGGAGGAGCGGATTCAAATCTTTCCACTCTGAGGAGCGTTTTCAAGAGTTTGCGTTTTAGGTGGAAACGCAATGTGGTCTCATCTAAACGGAAGGCCAAAACGCAACGAAATGTTTGCTGAATTGACCGTTTCCGGCGTCATGTAAACGGCCCCTAAGTCCCAACTAGTGGCAGGAGGCAAGTTTACACATCCATCAGGCTTTTGTCACATCTCCTGGTTAAGTTAGTCATTTTCTTTCCACCTCATGTTTCTTGTCTTCTACTGTCTTGTACTGTACATACTTTCGAGTGTCTTTCTTGTTTGATTCCTCGTGTATCCTGACCCGTTTCCTAGTCTTCTGTTCCTGAGTTTAGCCTGTGTATTTTGTACCTCTGCCTGATCATTTTTGAACTGTGCACCAGGCTTTTTGATTAAACGGACTGAAACTTGCTCTGAGTCTCTGAGTCTGCTTTTGATTCCTTTCCTTGGCAATCGTTACAGCTTTGGTCCACCTGACTTGGTGCAATTTAAAGGAATACTCCAACATTTTTTTTTGCTTTCTTGTCTTGCCTCACTCCAGAGTCCATGACAAGCAGATAGACTCCATCCTTTAGACTGTTTGTGCAGGTTTTTCTCTGGATTTAAAGAAGAGCAATGAAGAGTTACATTCAAAGTAATTGGCAAAGATGTTAAAAGGGCTGCCATTAGTTCAAATGGCCATAATGAAGCTGTTAATGAGGGCCAAAATAATGAGGAAAGAAGTGTGTGAAAGTTATTTCATGTGTGAAACAAAAGAAAACTCTTGATTAAATGTCTTAAATTCTACTGGAGGAATGTTATTAGATCCCTCCAGATTCTTTTTTATTTCAATTCTAGGAGACATAGATTTAACAAGATGCTTTAACATTTCTCTGAGAGTTTGGTCGACATTGACATGATAGCATCACACAGTTGCTGCACCTCCCAAATACAATTAACAATCATGACACCTTCAGAGTCAAGTAAGGTCTTGACCTTTTGTTTTTGACCATCTACATCATGTCTTTGGTGCCTGACCAACAAGTATTTCATCACAGTTCAGTAAAAAAATGAAGTGTCATCTCTGTAGAGGATCAAATGCAGCTCTTCAGACCTAAGAGGGCGGACTACAGGAGGCTATGATCATGAGCTTTGCACTGATTGGCAGATGGGAAGGGGAGGAAGAATTACAGGCCACTCTGCAGACTTCCAAAACAGTCATGGCATCTGCCTGAAAACAAACATGTCAGTGGAGAATGTATTGCTATGACATCATAAACCCTAGGAGATAAAATTGAGCATTTTAAGGGTCATTTTCTTTAAAGAGGCACAGAGTATTTCTCTGTGAACCAAGAGTTTAGTAAAATGTGTCATGTTCTTCTGCTCCCCAAGCTCCTTCAACAACAGAAAAGCAAAGAAATTTGATGTTGCAGGACATAAGATCTTCAAAATGTCCTTCTCTTCCATTCTGATTCTCGTTTGAATTTTGGCATGTCAATTTAAAATGTTTACAGGCCAAAATGTATTGAGTTGCTGTGGTGTGATTGTCCAGCAACCTTTTTGCATTTAAGAGGAGTGAAACAGTTGTAGCTTATAAATATGAATATCCTGGTCCACATTTTGTAGTTGCACTACATTAATCAACCACAAGATGGCGCCATTGTTCTAAACAGAGCCTTTCATTTGTTCAATGAATGTAGGTCATTTATGAAATGGTTAAAGTTTGTTAATACTTAAACTTCTTGTGTTTCATGCATGAGTGAGAAATCAGGCCTCACTTTAACATATGCTTCTATTCAAAGAAAATGTGATTTTAAAATGTTCCTGTTCTGTCTGAATCAAGTCTTAATTTCTCAGTTCACTTACAGATAAAACAGCATCGCACAGCATGATCCATGAAAGGCTCGTCTGTATAAACATGTATGAATAATGTTTTCAACTGACTCTCTGTCACTGATAGTAAAAATGAAAATGAAAAAATGTCCAAAAATGAAAATGTTACTTAAGTCATAGAGTCTCTGTCAAATTTGAAGTGAACGCTGCTGAGTATAATTATGTGAGCCAATGTAGGGCAATACTTTAAAACACAGTAGCTTCCTGTTCTGCTCCTGGATTCTCTGACTCTTCATCTCGATCACAAACACCAGGGACTCCTGCTTGGCCTCCCAGAATGCATCAGGGCTGCCTTGGGCCTAAGTATTTCTCTGCAGGTCTTTCTTAAACGTTGATTCTTCGACCCTCCTCTTCAGCTCGTCATAAACCTCCAGATATGCCGTCAGCTTTGTCACTTTGCTCTTGAGATTGCTCTCTGCAGCCTCAAAGTCCTCTACAAAGAAAAACACCTTTTAAATGAAAGTTGGAGCTTTTCGAGATGGTGGTGTTAAAGTTGGTCAGCCATGTTTTTGTTCAGTAGTAGCCTGACATCCTTTTTCACTTGATGATCATGCTAACCCTCCAGAAAGGATGAAAGCATGATTTTTTTGCAAAGCTCATTGTCAACATTGTTTTTCCTTTTTGGGGTTGCTGACTTGGGGCGAGAGATGGGGTACATCCTAAACTGGTCACTAGCCAAGTAATCCAATAAAATTCAAATATTGAGCATCCCTATACATAAGCAGAGGTGGAAAAAGTACTGAAAAATTGTAATTGAGTAAAAGTATCTTTACTTTGCTTAAATCCTACTCAGAGTAAAAGTAAAAGTACCCATCTATAAATTTACTCGAGTAAAAGTACAAAAGTACATCATTTAAAATGGAATTTGAGTAAAAGTTACTTAGTTACTTTCAGTTATTTAATGCAAAAAAAAAAAAGGATGAGCCATGAATCAAATCCAGCACAAGTTGTTTTAATCAACTTTGAGGAATATTAAAGTACACATCCACACTTGTAAAAGCTCAGCTGAGCTCAGTAACATGATCCTCTTACTTCCTCACAATACAAGGACAGTCACAACCTGTACTGTAAAGTGCAAACTATTTTCAGTCATATTGTCCCACTGACAACACTACAATTAGAATAAAGAAAATTAAACCAGAATCAAAGTATTCAAAACACAAAATGCACACAAAATAAAGTGCCCACAGGATCCCACAATTCAAAATAAAATGCCCGCAGGATCCTGCTATTCACAATAAATCTCTCCATATCTTGGTCAGCAACAGCCATCTTCCACCGTGTAGATCCAATTATGAGACAAGGCGCGGGCGCGCACAAGGCAAGGTAATGCAATTGACTTTCACTTCCGGGACACAGGGGTTTTCCGCCCGTATTTAATTTTTTTCACTATCAATATTGTACTCAGTAACGATAGGGGGTTCAAATGTAGTGAAGTAAAATACTTGGGTCAAAATGTACTCGAGTAAAAGTAAAAATTACATATTTCAAAAACTACTTAGAAAATTATAAATTACTCATAAAAAGTACTCAATTACAGTAACGTGAGTAAATGTAATTCGTTACTTTCCACCCCTGTACATAAGTGAAGAGTGGACTCTGTTCTTATGCTGTGTTTAAGTTGTACTGGGAAGTCGGGATTTCCGAGTGGGAAATTTCAACTGGAACGCCCTCCGTGATTGGAATTTCCCACTGGGAACTGGGGGATCTTCACCAGCCCTGAGCTGACAGTCAATGATGGCTTCCCCCCGTGTAAACAGTTATCTAGCTCCTGCAATATTCTGTTTATTTGCACTTTTGACTTGTGTTTATGGCACTGAATCAGCCATACACACAGTATTGTTCAACTTGTATTTATGGAAATGCTACAATAGTGTTATTTACATTCTCTGTGTAGTATTGTGAACTACAACGCAGGGCGTGTTAACAACGGCTAACAATAGCCTGCTGGCTCAGCAACTTTTTCCAACTTTCTTAACTGGAACACTGATAAATCTGGGATGACGCCATTCCCACTGCCCAGTTCCAAGGTTAATGCATACCTTTATGTTGCTTTAAAGACTAAAAGGTCGACTCTTTTATTGAGTCGAGCCAAAAGTTCGAATCACCAAACAGATCCTGAATTCCCATCAATCACCCGAGCCAAATGCTCCGATCACAGAAAGGAGCTGTACTTCCCCTCGGTGAATCCTGTCGCCTGAGTCTCTCAATTCAATTCAATTCAAAAATCTTTACTGGCATTTCAAATATACATTTACATTGTCAAACTAACCGGGACATGGAAACATGAACACACAGTTAAAGACATGCTAGAGATGTAGGCATGCAGTGCGAAAAGAATAAAATAACAATAAATCTCCCTCTCTCTCTCTCTCTCTCTCTCTCTCTCTCTCTCTCTCTCTCTCTCACTCACTCAGTTAGCATAGCCGGCTAATGAAAAGAGCTAACCTCTTACGGAGCTTCCATTGGCTGTCCCGACTGCCGAGGCTGGCAGGCAGGGAAGGACCGACCTTACGGACCTTTTTTGGTGGAAATACCTACAGACCTCCAGAAACACAGACGGAAACGACGGGAATATCACCTTTAATCTTCACTTTGGACATCCCGAACGGACCGGTAACGTCGCTAACGTTAAGCGTTTGCTGGAACTTTTTGAAGCCGATCCGTGATGTGGTGACGCGACTCCACCGAACCGACGGGAAGCTAACGTTAGCCGCTGCGCTAATGATAGATCAATCATTAATGTTAGAGTCTAAATCATGATTTTAAGGCTTGTTTGAAGATTTTGAATAATGTTTGATATATATTTATATCTTGTACTTTTATACTGATTAGAGCGTCTACTGAGTTGACTAACTGACGCTGTCTATGCTAAGCGTTAGCTACCTAGCAGGCTAGTGGCTAACTCCGTCTATTTAAACTGACTTTAAGCCAAAGAACTCTGCTAAAGCTAGCAATGCTACAACAGTTTCCACGTCAGCTAACTGTGTCACAACATATCCTCTTGTTATGAGATATTTTTGGAGAATTGAGCCCTGTATTATGAAAAGAGAAGTTGTTTTAGTCACTTTACTGTAAAATTTACATATGCAATCATCGCATCGCCAGCATACTGGACGCTAGCGTGCTAACGTTTGGTTAGCCGGCCAAACTTGGAGTACTGCACCCCTGCTCACTTTCTGTGGGTTTCTCTTCGAGGCCTTAGGATCCAGTTTATCCTTCTTCCACAGCCTTAATGCATCCCAGCCTCCCAATGGAATTTATGTTCTCCAGCTGAATCGGGATATCTGCTGGGCTGGGAACTTTAATTGGAGTACCAGGACTTTGTTGACGTTTACCTGACACCATTAACTAACGTGGATTACACAGGCAGGTGGAGTAACGCCGCTTATCCAAGGTGAGAAAACTCTTAAAAGTTGCATGTTTGTCAATAAGGTGGTTAATTATAGTTTATAGATGATTTACATTGGAGTTCTCCATATTCAATAGTTTTGTTTGGACAACTCTTTTCCTGCGGGATCCTCGACATTTTTTTTTTTTTCAAATCAAGCAAAGATGTTTTCCAAATGTATTTTCTCTGAATATTTACAATGGCATAACCCTGCTTTCTTGAATTGCGATATAACTGGTTTGATATTGGTATTAATGGATACCTGCTTGAAAAGTTAACTAGATGGAGGTGTTCACTTCATTCAACAGAAGTTAATTCATTTGTAGGGATGCACCATATTGAATATTTAAGCATCTGACATGCCTCAATTTCCCATCATGCGTCTGACATGCTACTGACATACGCACGTTTTGTTGTTGTTGTGTGATAATAACCTAGTGTTGGGCAGTTAATCCAGTTTTAACCACAACTATTTAAAAAACGAGCAAACGACATGCATCACATGTTGAACTGTTTTTCTTCTGTTTTTTCATCTACCAAGTCATATTCCAAGGTATTTGTTTTGTTTCAAGTCCATTTCTTTGTATTGCCCAGTCTATGATATCAAAAATGTTTGTGTCAAATCATACACATCAATGAAAGCATGTAGTGTGTGTTTTGAAATCAGTAATTGTCTCACAATCCTACCTCAACAGCTCTTAAAAAAATCAGGATTATGATTTTGCCAAAATTGAGCAACTCAGCGATAAACTTGAAAAACAAAAGTCTTGCGCAAAATGTCAGTGTTATCCTTAAAACCTATAGCAGTTTTCATGTTGGTATGAGTTTGGAAATATTAGTGGATCAGATATCAAGCAGAGATGTGATATTATGCATCCATACTTTATATCTGTCTTCCAATATTTGCCCTATTGACAGAAATCAAACCAAGTGCTTTAGTTTAAGTCTGAAGCTCATCTTGTCTGATCTCATTCACTGTATGAGATCAGACAAGTTTATGTGTATTTTTTGTATTGCACTGTATTTGATTCTTTTAATATCCGATTTTTGTATATTTCCAGACTTGTCTCGTATCATGGTACTAAAATATGTACGATATTATCCTTACTGGCAGGTGATTGTGTTAAAATTGATGATCAGTACTTGCAGTTATGAACATTTTTGCAGATATTTACTAAACAAATGTAACGTATATACCCAATAAATTGACAATGGTATTATTATTATTATACAAATGCACCAGAATAATTTTACCCAATCATCACTGTCCACTGAATGTCCACTTTTATAAATTAAAAAAGGGCTGCACTGCATTTAATATATATATATATATATATATATATATATATATATATATATATATATATATATATATATATATATATTCATACCAATATTCGTGTCAAGGGTGGAAAGTCTCGACTTAACTAAAACTGACCTATTCCTTTGATTGTTGCAGTCCATTTGTATAAGAAACAGAATTAAAGAAATAAAAACAATGGAAAAACTATGACAAAAAATCAATTCATATTTAATAAATGATTTCGGTATCTGATATGGGGCTATTTCTGAACTCATTATAGCTGATACTGATATTTTTGTCAAAAGCACAAAGTCCTTATGAAGGTCTACTTGTTGCTTTCAGTGTCTGTTTGTGTGAGAAACAGACGTAAAATAAAAAAACATTCAACTCTTAAAACAATAAAGCTCCTGATTTTAAATGTGCCTAATGCAGTGATGATGAGGTGAAACATTTGTAAATTGTGCTGATGTTTCTGCTGAAATATGGCCAATATTTGGTCGATATATGGGCTTTACATATCAGCAAAAAAAGTAAATGTTGGCTAACATTTTCCCAGTATTACAGCCAGTTTATGGTATATGTGGTCAATTTGTTTGGTCAAAATATTGGCGGTAAATATTGGCTGATAATCATCTATTGGCCGGATAATATTGTGCTTCCCTTAATAATCTATGAAAAACTAAAATGTTCTAATTGCTTCATGTCTATTTCTAGCACAGACTGACTGGCACCAGTAAAGGAACAGATCCATTTTAGTCAAACTGAGGCCTCGCTCTCATAAAATATAAAATCCAGTATTTTTGCTTTCCTTACCGATTCTTGTATGAGTTGGGAAATTAACTTTTTTTGCCTTTCTCCCACTGTAGAAGGTGGCTGAAAATTTACCAGCACTTTGTATTTATCATCTTTATATTATCTTACAGCATAGCAACATCATAATTGAGAAATGAAAGATTTTTAATTAGTTATTAAGTGAAGAGAAATGTTCAGAAAAGGGGAAATGATTATTTTATTATGTATGTAACTTTTCTACTATCAAGTTGCTTGGAGTTTTCTTAATGAATTCACCTGCCTCTGCAAAAAACACACCTACATTTTACAGGTGCCAATTTCAACCCAGACTGACTCAAGAGCTCTTTTTGACAAGAACACAATGTCTTAAACATCCTAAAATTTACCACCCCGGTCACTGTGGCAGTACTTTTTGCTTTGAGGATGGATGTAAGACGAGAGAGACAACATCTGTGTCTCTTATAACTTATTCAGTATATTGTCTAAATATTGACATGGACTTATTATTATTTAAAGGATGGTATATTTCTACATTCTGCTGAAGATATTTCGATATCACCAACACACATAGTAAACTTTTAAAGCTATTAAAATGTCAATGTTTTGTGACGCAAAAGTCACATCATTTCATAGAAATATGTTTTCTTGGATTATTAACTTCTGATATGAGATGGGGTAATAAACAAATTACCAGTGTCAAATTTAGTGATGGGTTAATTCCTTACTGTAAGCATGATATTGTTGTTGTTAACGTGCTGTTAGAACAGTGGAAATGAGTGATGATGGTGGTTCCATGCTTTATGATTAAAGATGTTTGGCTTTTTCAATCAATCATTTGAACGTAAATAACAATAAGAAAAACAAACCAAATTAATAATAATAAATACAATTTAAATTAATCAAATAAAATGTAATAAATTAATCAAATAAAAATAGACAATCAAAAATGATAATCAAAGACCTTGATGTTTTTTGCACTGTATCAAATTTTTCCAAAGTTTTTTTTTCCCGCTTAACTTTTCCTGCCACCGGTCTGTTGTCCGTCATCTTTACTTTTTAATGTTTGGGATTTCTGCACTCACTGGACCCACCATCTGTCACACTGTCTCATGGATGCACAGTGACCCTCCCCCTCACAAACACTGTTGAGCCTGAGTGGCTTGACCCCGATATAGAGCGTTGGTTTTGTTTTGCTTCTGATAAATTAGGTTAAGAGTCATTCCTCAAACCAGACGTACTCGTTACTGTCTTGAGGATGATCTCAACGGTTGCTTTAAGCTCACAGGTCTTTTTAGTCTGCCTGACTCATGGGTACGGTCTTGTTTGGTAAGGCTGGAGATGAGGTACAGTCTCGGTGAGCTGAAGTGTGCACAGAGGTCCTTGATAGCTTTTGGCATCTCAGCGGTGCAGAGCCCGAGATGAAGGAGAAGCCTCCTCGCTGCCGCTGAGCTCCTCCTCCGCTTGTAAACTGTTGTTCCTTGCGGGTATGTGAAATCCAGCTCACATGATTCTTGGCTTTTTGTCTACCAGCCTGTCTGCAGCACCTAAGCTCCTCGGTGTGGAGGGTGGTTCTAATTCCCCCCCAGCTGTTCCTTAATCTGACGTCATTTAAAGAGCCTCGGACGCAGCCGGTTGGGCAGCCTGCGATTGATTACGAGTTCTTTGTGGTTTGGTAATCGGTACAAATGCAGGTGATCATCAGTGTCTTCTGGCAGGTGTTTAAAGAGGCACATATCCACGAGTAGGTGGTTTGCTCAATCTGAAGATAATTGCTTATAAAGACAAGCAGGTATGACGATGTCTGCTTGTATGCAGTCAGTATTTTTATTTGTTCATTTAAAGGGCTTCAGGATTTCAGGAAAAGATCTAATTGCAATTTTTCTGGCAGATGTTGCGATTTCAGTTCCATCAAAGAATTAATATCTTGAGTCTTTCTGCTAATCAATTCCCTTATCAATGCCTTCCACTGACGGTAGGGCTGGGCTAAATAAAATCCCAGATTTTTTCCACACAAAACTCGATTTACACTTTTCATCAATTTTCTCCCCTCTCAAAGCAAAAAAACAAACTCCCAAGCGACACAAAAATGACATGAATTAAGTTCTGCCGTTATGTTGTCAAAATGTATTCCTAAATCAATTGGAAATTCCCGCTTAAAATTAAAATGTGTGTCATAAAATGTTGATTATGTAGTTCTAGCGCAGGCAGGTTTCCCTACATAAACACTGAAAGCTGAGGGATTTTTGCAGCTTGTTAAAATGTTTCTCTCAGATCAATATTTAATCTAATTTAAAAATAAATAAATACAAGCCTATAAAGTGCTTGTGCAAAACCTGACCAGGCCGACATCATGAAAACGGGAAAATGTCAGTGTTTATGTTATTTCAAACTTTGCAACTTCTTACAATTTAAGTTAGTGGATGAAAAAAAATCTTGATTTCAAATTTTTAAATCTTCTGCTGAAAATAATTTGAAATAATCGATTTAAAGGCCGTTTACATGGGAACTCCTGACATTCTTCTGCGTTCAGATGACAACGCTGGAAGATTCTTCCTTCTTCTGCTTTCAGATGGTAAATCCACTGTAGTGTGCATGCCGGTTCAGTAGATGACGGTGTAAGTCTGCAGAGAGGCAGCGCTGCTACAACACAGGAATGAAGAAGAATAACATTTCACAAACAATAATGGCGAATAGACACACAGAGACGCAGGAGTTTCTTTTCTGGACAACAAATCAGTTTGGACAACAAATCTGTCTGGATAGTTTTGTCAGGATAACAAACCGAGCACGGTAAGAGGCTCTCACGTTAATCGGCAGACAGCCGAAGTTGTTCCTGGTATGCGCGTGCAGCCGTCATGTGAATGAGCACTGCGCATGCGGTGACGTAAGCGTTTCACTCTAAAATGCTCTGATACGGGTTTACACAGAGCTAAATGGAGAGCAGATTCGAACCTTTCCACTCTGGAGTACGTTTTCAAAAGTTTCCGTTTTTAGTAAAAACGCAACACGCTCCATCTAAACGCAAGGCCAAAACGCAGTGCAAACTTATCGGATTTGAGCGTTTTCAGCGCCATGTAAACGGCCCCTTAGTCAATGTATTGCTCAGCCGTAACTGACAGAAGCGTCGGAATTGTTGCCTAATTTGTTTTACAAAAGACGCCTACTGCACAACCTTCTGTGAGTGGAAACTAGGGCTGTAATCAACCAAAGAAATTGTTGGTCGACTAAAACACAGCAATTTGTCGACCAAAATCGACCCATTTGGGGGGGGGCACATCCCCCCCGCTCCGTGTTTCTCCCCTGTGCGCACCTCTTTCCCTCCTTTCTTTCTCTCAACCCAAGACTCTTTGCTTTCGTCTTTATCAATAATATGGGCAGGCACTGTCATATAGGACTACATTCGAAGAGACGCACACATCTGTTATCTTTATCTATTAACTTGGAAGCATTTTCTTTTTTTCTCCCTCGTATTTTGCCGTTAGTGCATGCCTAATTGTGAGGCGCGCTGGCACTGAATATCCAGAAAAACATTGGAACCTGGAAATTCATGGGACTCTTTTAGTGTTCCCACACAGAGTTTCATATTAACCACGTTGTTCACTACAACAGACACTTTTTTGGCTGGAATTTTGAAGGCATCGCCAACTTCATAGTCGTGCAGCGATGGTTCTTCCTGTGTACGCACCTCCTTTTTTTCTCTCAACACAAGACTCTTTCCTTTCCAGTCTTCATCAATGAAATGGGCAGTCACTGTCATATAGGGGTCCATTCGAAGAGACGTACAAATCTGTTATCTTTATCTATTAACTCGGAATCTTTCTGTTTTTACTCCCTCGTATTTTGCCGTGAGGGCGTGCGTAATTGTCTGGCGCGCTGGCACTGAATATCCAGGTTCCAATGTTTTTCTTGGCCTTCCACGACACCAATGGGCCTCATACCCTCAGAAATAAATGGTCAATTCCTTCTGTGATGTAGTTTTTGCATTTGGGTGTTTATATGAGGCATAAAATCCAGCGTGAGGGTGAGGGATCCTGCCGCTGCAGCGTGGGCAGAGCGCATGCAGTTATAAAACGAATACGCGATTATTAGACTAGAATATTGAAATGCTCTTAAATAAAAATATTGAAATGAACGATAAATACATTAAAATGGTGTTCTGAGTCATGATGGGGGTGCTCAGAAAATACCCCCATTTCACTTGATACATTTCTCCTGATGAAATGAACTGCAGGGGAAAAAAATAAATTGACATATGTGGTCGACCAATCAGAATTTTGGTTGACTGAGCACGCATCGACCGATTAGTCGACCAGTCGACTTGGACTTTACAGCCCCAGTGGAAACACCAGCAACTTGCAGAAGCAATATATATATATATATATATTTTTATATTTTTTTAATATTTTAAAATGGCATCCAAAACACTTATACAGCATTTCTTGCCTGTCCCCACAGCCAAACACTACACTTGACTACAATGCATCATGAACAAGATCTTTCCAAAGCAAGTTTTCTTTGCATTTAAGTGTGACTCCATATTCTATCTACACTTATTTATTTTCATGTTTCAAGTAGCCTCAAAGTAGTCTTGTTATTGCATTGTCCCATTTGTGAATGTAGTGTTCCCTGCCATGAAGAATAAATCTTTAATTAAGGAATATGATTAGCATTTTCTCTTTCATAAGAAAGATAGCATTTTCGTAGAAAGGAACCTATTGATTCAGAGGGAAATTCAGCTTGGCAGAAAAATTGCCCCTTATCAATTAATCGATCATCGATCGATAAGATGAAACAACTATCAATTAATGAATTACTCGATAATTTGCATCCCTAATTGGATCTATTTAGCAGAATTGTTAATAGCACTGGTATTGACAAAATTGTACCAGTTCCCTTCCCTACCATCTAACATTCCCAATGTTTTCAGTATTGACAACAGTAAGGAAATCGATTAGCAAATGCACATAACACATTATTCATCATTGATGTTGTTAAATGATTAAGGGATTCTCCAACTTCTACTCCTAAGCAGAGACTTTGTTTTGTTGACCTCACCAGAATTTCCACAGTGAAGATGTGATGTTTGCAAATGAATCAAATCTTTTGAACTGCTCTTTTAAGTGAACAGTGAGAGCCAATTTGCAGATGTGAGTGGACTATTGATTAGCGAGCCCTTCGTATTTATTTATCCATTTGTTTGTTTTATTTATAGTTTAATTTTAATTTTGTTAAAATCCTTCGTTATTTTTTTAAATCTTCCATCCCGTATATGTTCTTACTAGGGCTGGGTATCGATTCAGATTTTCTGGATCGATTGGATTCGAAATTACCAGGTCTCAAATCGATTCGATTCACAATACAATAAGATATTTATTCAGTCTGGGATATCTCAGTTAAAATAATACTGTAAACTTAAAAAGTGACCTTTGACCCAGTGCATTATTAAAATTGTTTTTACATTAAGAAATGAACCCAAAGCAGTTACATTAATCTTATATTAATTATATACGTTAATGCATATTCTGCATATTACTTGTTTTCGGTCCAACTCCTACTTTCCTTTGTGCTTGTAAAATCTAAAATACGTCCATACGTCAGCCTTTAAACTATATTTAGTGCTATTTCCCTCTGCCGTGTTTGTTTGATTACTTGCAGTAACATCTCACGGGATTTTGTTCAGTGGAAAGCAGCGCTAAACGCAGATCAAGCAACACTAGCTGAGTTCATACCACAGGCTGCTTCTCTGCACGTCCAATGAAGAAAAAACTACTCAAGTCAAAAGATCGATCTTTGGATTTTATGGATCGATTATGAACCATTTAAAGGGAAATCGATTAAAATCGATTAAATTGTTTTTTTTTTAAACCCAGCCCTAGTTCTTACTCTCTCTGAAAAAGCTGTTGTTATTACCACAGTTTCCCAGATGGTATCAATAAAGTACATCTATCTATCTATCTATAAATGCAAATTCACTGAATGGTATGTGTAAAATAGTTGACACAGCAGGTCCTGGGTCAGTCAGGAGTACTCCAAAAAGTTGCAGCTTTGGCAATCACATGATTGCATTTGGCCCTTTTCCACGAGCACGCCTTGGCCCTACTCTACTCGGCCCTTCTTGATTTGCAGCGTGTTTCCACTAGCCCGGTACCTCCTAAAGCAAGCTAGTTTTAGTTCCTACTCCGCTCTGGTTCTAAGTGAGCTGAGTCGATACTAAAAGATGACGTCACAGAGTGCCGGCTACTGATGGTCAGACAATGTCGTCATCGATGAGTCATGAGCGCGACAACCTAGTATGCTAGCGGTAGCTACCATTAGCTTACCCTCATACGTCTTTTCTTTGCTGCTCGATTGCTCTTGTCCTCGGCTTAATTCTGTTGTATAGCTTCCAAAACTCTCCTGTGCTTCTCAAGGGGTATTTCTTCTTGCCACCTGCAAAAAGAAATACCACGCTCAAAATGACCTCACCCCAGAGCCGCTCTCTGTTTACAGAGACACTGCAGGCCGTTGGGCAGGTGACTGGGGCTAATGGAAAAGCAGCACAAGGCGAGTAGAGTGGAGCCGGGTAGAGTAGAGTAGAGTAGGGCTAATGGAAAAGGCCCAATTGACTCAAATTACGATTTTGATTTGAAAACAATAAACTTGTATTTATTTAAAGGATAGCCTCTTGAGATGCATCATCTCATTTTCAAGGGGGTCCTTACAGGTTTATAGATATAAACAGTTGGAATGATAAATACAAAACAAGAGGGCATAAAGTACAGACTACAAACACAAACAAACGAGCACCTACACAATGCTCTCAGATGTTAAGTCAGTCCTCTCAAACAGCTCTCGAAGCCTTGAGTTTACTTCTGTGTTGTTCATCACTTTTGGTGTCAGAGGGAATCATGAAGCCAACGTGTGGACACAGACATAAAGCAAACAGTGTTCATTTTGTTAATTATTTACACCATAGTTTTTGTCAACAACCTTTTTCCTCCTGATGGAAACTCGACACTAACAAATAAAAACAAGTGCACAGGGACAAAAACTCAAACTAAGTTAACTGACATTCTCATTAACAAATAAAAAGTAGACTGAAATATTTGACGGAAACTTAATCCAATCAGACCTAATTTGGTCATGTAGAAAGTGGAGACATGTTAGGAATATATCCAATCACAGCTACTTTGGTTGTGTGGAAAGGTTGGATGAGTTAAGAGTAGGCCCCGACCGATATGGATTTTTTGAAGCCGATGCTAATACCGATACTTGGCAGAAAAAAATACTGATTACCGATTAATTGATGGATTAATTTAAAAAATATATACAATATGAATTTTTGTTAAATTGGTCCCAAAAAACACGGATAACAATGCATTTATAAATTACAGGCAGAGCATTTTCCTTTTTTTTATTTTTTATTTTTTACAATACTTTGTCCCTAAGTATATGTTTAACTTTGTAACACAGAGGATTTTAAGTCCTCAAACACGCAGAAAAGCATTAAACCTCTGAGAAATTCATTATATAACCTTGAAAAGAGTCCCTCTTCATCTTGTACTTGTTGATGAAAACAAGAAGAAGGAAGTTATTAGTACAGGTAGAACAACTTTGAAAAAAACTAAAAGATATATCAGGCAAAAGACCATAACTAAAACTAAATTATAAAGTGCTGTCAACATTTACTCTGTATTTAAACTCCCATCTTTGTAGCCTACTAACAGAGCGGCTGAGATCAGTCCTGAAAGCTGTTCTAAAATTTCATCTATTTTCTTGAACAAGATATTTCCCAACCAGGATTCACCCAGTTTTGCCGCTGAAGCTTTCCTTTGTTTACATTCTCCTTGAATGGCAGTTTGACAGTGCCATTCAAGTGTTTCAGTCGCCATAATTGTTGTCAAATGTCTGTGATTTCTGCCGCACCCTTATTTCCCTACTGGGACAAATAAACAAACTAATATCTGAGCTCCAGTTGCTTCAGAATACAACAAAAGAACGTTTGACCTGCATCCTGCGTTGATTAAGAATTAAAGAATTAGTATAAAAGATGAGAAAATGTGGTGCAAATGATCCAGATTCCCAACTCTACTTATTTAGCAGGATTCAAAGGAGTTTTGTCATTCCAGTTTACACTTATATGAGAAAAGAGCAAATGTAGTCTCAATATCAGCTATAAAGAAATATATAATAGCAATAAACGAGGCGCTAAGCAGCAAAAATACAAAATAAGGATATTTACAACATTAGCTTAGTCCACGGCAAATAGAATCTAAATCAAATCTAGGTGAAGATAAGGATAACACTACTCTACACAACACTAATAATTGTTATTGGTGATTGTTAGCATTAGCATTCATGTTTTTTTTTGACAACTGGTTGAAATGTCTACTCGACAAAACAAAACAAAAAGACCCCAAGGAGTAATTCAACAGGGATTCCACAACAAGAAGGTCTGAATTACACAATAAGCAGACTTATCACCTGTTTTTGTTATGTGAATAAACACATAATTGGCCAGCTGACTAAAACTGTTAATTCAAACAGGCTAAACAGTGCAAAAGGTTTGATACATTTCAGGAAAACTTCTGAAAAGTATGAAATCCTTAAAGGGACTGTGAGGAGTATCGAAGTAATTACAAAAAAGTCTCACTTTTAGATATATGCCTGATCGAAATACACACTTTAAGATGAGTTTCATAGCATCAAAATAGGTCATAGACTATAAATGCTATTCCTTAGCTTCTTGGTCGGGTCGGACAGGGCTGGACTGGCCTGGATACTGAACGGGAACAAGACAATTAAAATTAGAGCAAATTTATATTATTCAGACACGTCTTTGAGCACTGGGCTGTAAGTAGTGATATATATACCCGGCAACAAAACTACGATACTAAGTTTTCTAAAATTGCTTGTTGTCACACGTCAAAAACTACCACTACGTAACTAGAAAGAGATACATTACCTCGTAGCTTTATATCCTCCGCCAAGGAGGTTATGTTTTCGGGAGAGTCTGTCTGTCTGACTGTGAACAAAATAACTCTAAAACTTATGGATGGATTTTGATGAAATTTTCAGGAAATGTTCAGCATGGGAAAAGGAAGAAGTGATTTAATTTTGGTGTTGATCCGGATCAGCGTCTGGCCGCCATGACGAAAAATGTGATTTTGGTGAATAGCTACTTAACTAAAATAGATATCATTATGAATCCAATTGCTAATGGTAGGTTTTCATGATCAAGAAATCTAAATTTTTAGATGAAATAAAGGTAAGACTAACATTTATGGTGAAAATCACAATATGGGTGAGGACTGTGGTAGGGATGGGTACCGAATTTGGTACTTTAAGAGGTACTGACCGAATTCTGTAGGTACTACCGAGTACCGATTCAGGTAAAATCAAACGGTGCCATGTTTAGGTACCTAAACCATCCCAGATTTACATTGAAAAAAATTGAGATCTTAATATTAAACAAATTAATATTTATTACCCCATAAACACACGCAAAAGTACTGAAAATTGGTGCTGTTGAGTACCAGCACTGATTCCCAGGTACCGGGCATCGGTATGGTATCGGTTCAAATGTGAAAGGTACCCATCCCTAGACTGTGGTGCTGGCGGAGGTCTGCGCTCTCCGAGTGCTTTTCTAGTTTTTATTAGCATCACAACAAACACACACTTTGGCTTGGGTCACGTCTGTTGGTGCGTTCCAGTTGTATTCAGAAGTAGGAATTTCCGAGTTCCGAGTAGGAAAGTAAAACTGGAACGTCCCCCAAAGTAGGAATTTGCTACTGGGAACTCGGTGAAACCTGGCCACCCCTGAGTTGACAATAGAAGATGGATGCCCCCAGTGTGAACAGTTATTTAGCTCCTGTAATAATCAATTTATTTGCACTTCTGACTGGGGTGTGTCGCTCTAGATCAGCTGTATACATAGTATTGTTAGACTTACATGTACAAAAATGCTGCCATAGTGATAATCACATTCTTCATGTGATATTTGTGAACAACAACGCAGGGCGTGCTAACAATAGCGAACAATAGCCTGGTAGATTGACATGTTTTTTTCCGACCTCAACTGGAATGCCGATAAGTCGGAGATGATGTCACTCTCAGTTCCGAGGTTACTGGAACGCAGCATTACGACAGTCGCCGCGCGTGCTCATGGGTAGAAGAGTCTTTATGTCTTCGGAAATTGATTCTCCTCATAGCACCTTTAACATAAAAAATAAAGTGATTTTGTCATAATTTCAAGTAAACTAACTTTAGACCCAGGCCCCCTTGACTTTGTTATGTCAGCTGAAATCTAAATATCAAACTGTGCAAAATACATGATGTTCTTAGCTTTGTCAAAAATACTCATTCTACCAAAGCCACCTGGAAGGCATCACAGTTTATCCAACTGGACCTCAAATGCATCAATAAACTTGTTTGTTTCAGAGCAATGTTTGGATTAACTTTTGATTTTGAATGTGGGGTTAATATGAACAGGTGATCAGTATTATTGTATGCAGGAATTATTTCTGGTCAGCTGATTTTTTTGTTTGTTTGTTTTACAAAAATTGTCTGATACATTCGGGGACTTTTAGAAAGCATTCCTAATTTTCTGTCTTCATCTTAAGCTGTCTGCAGTGCATCATACCTTCAGTTTCCTGCATTGTTTACACATTGCTGGAACTCCAGTGATATAATAATATCAGCAGTTAAATAAGGCTAGATCAGATTGTTCTTTTAATCTGAGTATGACGGACTGTTTAGAGGAAAAAGTTGCATCCCTTCAGTAATATGTTTGTTCTCACCAGGGACATCAAATCAGTCTGTAAATAATAAGTGTTCCAGATCTTTAAAACTTTGTTTTTTTTTCATCACACAAAATAAAGACAGTTTGTGAAACTGATCAGTGTGTGTGCTTTGGCTGTGTCTGCAGCATGAGGTGAGTGAGTCAGAAGAAATAACAAATAGACAACAAGAAAAATGTTTTTTTAATGATTTACAATTTAAATCTGACACTTGTTCCCTGTAAAAATGCACCAGACAACAGTTCTCTCCATCTGATGTACCCCAAATTTTTACATTGTGTCTACACTTTACAGATCTGTGAGAGTAAGATGGCACGCTGGATTGCCCTCTGCTCTCTACTCCAAAAGAAAAATTCATTCATTCATTTTCTATACCCGGCTATCCCTTTCGGGGTTGCTGGGGGCTGGAGCCTATCCCAGCTATCATCGGGCGAGAGGCGGGGTACACCCTGAACTGGTCGCCAGTCGATCGCAGGGCCACATACAGAGACTGACAACCATTCACACTCACACTCAAACCTAAGGGCAATTTAGAGTCACCAATTAACCTAATGAGCATGTTTTTGGTCTGTGGGAGGAAGCCAGAGTGCCCAGAGAGAACCCACACATGCACGGGAAGAACATGCAAACTTCACACAGAAAGGCCCTCCCAACCCAGGAATCGAACCAGGAACCTTCTTGCTGTGGGGCACGCGCTCTACCAGCTGTACCACTGTGCCGCCCCAAGAGAAAAATAAATACATAAAATTAAAAAAAATAATATTCTAAAATATGAAGTTTGTTAAAACATGAAAAGGTGGTAGAAACAGGACAGAAACAATGAGAAGGTTTTATTAGTAATTGTAAAATAAGTATGCAGATAAAACAACAAATACATAATTAACGAAGTTGATAATAAAGTGTGTAAGCAATAAAATCATGTACAGCTAGACTAAAAAAGTGAGCTTTAAAATGTGATTTTAAATATGTAACTGATTCATATGTGAGGTACTTTGGCAGAGGTTTGTGCTCTCTGAGTGCTTTCTAGTGATGCATTATATTTTGTTGAGGACATTCAAAGCTACATTTTGGAAAGTAAGAAGTATTCAAGTGTGATGGATATTAGGGATCTATGTGAGGAATGTATCCGCTGTGGCCAGAGTTTGGTATTGGTTGTACATAGGGCTGGGCAATATATTGATTAAATCGCTTAATTCGAATTATTTTCTGAAGGAGATTTTAAAATTAAAAATCAAGTTTTTTTTGTTTGACTTACTCCACCTGTAAGTTCATGATGGTAAGCCCGGCCCGGTCTTGAACAGGCACTTTTATAGGCTTGTATTTGTTTTTTAAATGAGATTAAGTACTGATAGGAAAGTTTCCTGTTACTGTAAAAAAGCCTCAGCATCCAGTGTTTATGGAGACAAACCTACCTACGTTTAAACTACAGTACATAATCAACTTTTTATGATGCACACTATAACTTTCAGAGGGAAATTCTGTTTGGTTTTGGAATTTTTTTTGACAACATCAAGTCGAAACTTGTGTCATGTTATGTCACTGGAAGGTTGTGATTTTTTTTCTCTCTTTTTTTTTTTAGAGGTAAAAAAAATATATATATATAATATATATATATGTATGTATGTGTGTATATACAGTCATGGAAAAAATTATTAGACCACCCTTGTTTTCTTCAATTTCTTGTTAATTTTAATGCCTGGCTCAACTAAAGGTACATTTGTTTGGACAATTATAATGATAACAACAAAAATAGCTCATGAGAGTTTAATTTAAGAACTAAGAACTATTCATTTTCCATGGTTTTCTTGATAATAACCAAAATTACTAAAATTCTTACATCAATAGCTATGGCATTGTACCCACACTACTTTTAAGCATTCCATGTTTTCTTTTCTGTTTGCTTTAAACACATGATACACACAAGAGTTAATACTTGATTGCATAACCATTGTTTTTGATGACTGCAGCCATGCGTCTTGGCATGCTCTCCACCAGCTTCTGACATTGTTCTACTGTCACAGCAGCCCATTCCTGTTGGACAAATTCAAACAAATTTTCTTTGTTTTTGGGCTTGTGGTTCTCCATTTTGAGATTGATGATTTTCCACAGGTTTTCAATTGGATTAAGATCTGGTGATTGAGCAGGCCAAGGCATGGTGCGAATGTTGTGGTTCTCCATCCAGGCTTTAACTGACCTTGCCGTGTGGCAAGGGGCATTGTCTTGTTGGAAAATCCAGTCATTGAGGCAGGAAAGAGTTTTCCAGCTGATGGAAGAAGACTGTTTTCAAGGGTAGTCCTGTACATGACCTGGTTCATTCGGCCTTCACACAATTGCATTTGCCCTGTTCCACTCAGACTGAAACAACCCCAGATCATGACTGATCCACCCCCATGTTTTACTGTAGGGGCAAGACAGTCTGGGTTGTAAGCTTCTCCAGGCTTCCTCCTAACCAGTAAGTTGGCTGGAGTGGGCATCAATTCAAAATTGGATTCATCACTGAAGAACCTTAGCCCAATCATCAACAGTCCAATCCTTGTGGTCTCGAGCAAAGAGTAACCGGGGCTTCCTCTGCCTTTCATTGATGAAGGGCTTCTTGCGTGCTCTGTGTGACTTCAAACCAGCTTCAACAAGTCGGTTTCGAACTGTCCTTGCTGAACAAGTCACATTTCTCGACAGTGCCCACTCATTTTTAAGGTCGCTGGAGGTCTGGACGATTCCTGACACAGGAGCGGATGAGTGCAGTCATCTCGTGGGGTAGAAAAGCGTTTCCTGCCACGGCCAGGTAGCAATTTGGTAGTGCCATGTTCAGCTTGTTTTTTTGTTGTAATGAATGGCTGTCTTGGAGATCTTCAGTTTTTCGCTACCTGTCTCTCACTCATGCCAATTTCCAGCAGTGCCAAGATGGCTGCCTTTGTGGCTTCACATAATTCTTTTGTTTTAGGCATTATGTGAGAGCTGACAACTTCTGAGTTGTGCTACGGCTTGAATGTAAGCAGGAAACCACTCTAGGCCTTTGCATGTGCAGTGCTGCTTGTGACATGAAATGGCCTCTTATATACCCTGGGAATCAATTAAGCTTAAGAATGTCAAATAGGACATAAAGTATTATGTGACCAGCTGCATTTTTGTTGTGTTCATTGTATTATACGTTTAGTGGTACCAGATATTAGAATGAACAAGAAATTGAAGAAAACAAGGGTGGTCTAATAATTTTTTCCATGACTGTATATATATATATATATATATATATATATATATATATATATATATATATATATATATATATATATATATGTGTGTGTTTATGTACACACACATATATATATATATATATATGTAGATATACATATATAGATATGTTGAGGGCTATTATTATTATTATCATTATTATAATCATTATGATTATTGCTTGTGTAAAAGACAGGTTTAGGTTCTCAGCAAGACACCCTCTCACTCCAGACAGAATTACTACTTTTCTAAACTACTTTTCTTGCTCTTTCCTCTGACCCCATCCAAACCCGGCCTGCAGATGATGTGCGAGGTGATGCCCACCATCAGCGAGGCTGAAGGGCCCGGCGGGGGAGGTGGCGGCCGACGCGGCTCCGGCTCCCCCCTGCAGTCGGACACGGAGGGCCACTTCGAGTCACTGATGGTGTCCATGCTTGAGGAGAGGGACCGTCTCTTGGACACTCTGAGGGAAACTCAGGAGAACCTGGGTCTGACTCAGAGCAAGCTGCACGAAGTGAGCCACGAAAGAGACTCGCTGCAGAGGCAGCTGAACACGGCCCTGCCACAGGTGAGTGAGGAGAGACGAGCTGATCGCAGACAGGGTTTGGTTTCTTTATTATCTCCTCGGCTGGTGTTTGTGTGGAAGATGGTTGGTCATGGTACGAGGAAGAAGTGTATGAATTTGGTGGTGATCCAGTAATGTGTTAAAGGAACACTCCAACATGTTCTTTGTGTTTCCGTGTTCTGTCACTCATAAGTCCAGGAGAAACAGGTAGACTCCATTCTTGAAACTGTGCGTGCAGTAACGAGATAGGACGGGCAGAGCTCACCCATCTAATTGGCTTAGCATAAACACTTGGAGTCAATAGGAAGTGTTAGCCTGCGTCTGCCTTTAGTCATCAGATAACTCTTCAGCAACTCCAAAAGGGTCCTGTGTGCTTGGTTGTACTTGTTTTATTTTTTACCTTTTTATGTTACGTTGTATTTTATTATCTTTAAGTTATCTTTTTCTACTCCTAAACAGAGACTATGTTTTATTGACCTACTTATGCAGTGCTTTACAAAGGGGATGTAACATTTGGAAATGAGTTGAGTCTACTCAACAGCTCTTTCATGTGATCTATGTGAGAACCAATGTTGTTAGTGAGGCTTTCTTAAATTTCCATGGAGGAATACATGACGTGAGTCGGTTAGGTCCAGATAAACTTCATATTTCTGAAAAGTTAATGAACTTAAAAACATGCATATGTAGTGCACTCTTGAACTGGGGTGTTATTTTTTGATGAGAGTTCTTGTAGGTGGAGAAAATACCCTTTGTTCTTGGTACAATACTTCCCTTTTTGCGGCTGGTTCTGCGTAACGCTCTTACAGACTGTGGCTTCCTGAGGGAGAGGAGAGAACTGTCTACTGCATCTATTGGACTTGGCCACATGGAGCTCATACACCCCACTTCAAATATACCGAGCTATCCCTTTAAGAATGGCTCACAAAGGAACGTCTCACTCACTACTGTAAATCGGTCCCAATGGCTCTGAAAGAAGAATATAAAATGTTTTTGACTTTTTAGCTTCTATCTCTGTCAATAATCTAAATAATTTTAGAAAAGATTACAGATTTAAGTGAGGTGGTTCGATATACAAACACAGTTAAGTCGTCTGAGTTTGGGCTTCAGCAGCTGGGCATCTGTATGCCTTGGCGGTGGTTTACGCCCTCTACTGTACTTGAAGTCCTTTTATATGTTTGTGGTCTCCTTTTGTTTACCCCTGAGCCAGTTTTTTATGGAGGCTATAACAATGTCACTTGTGAAATCAAGACTCATTTTAAGTCTTGAATGGAGATGTAATACTTGGTTTAGAGTAGAGTTGTGAAGTATTGAGTCCTAAAATGAAGAAGTAAATCATAGTTTTTTGCTTGTCTCTTCCCTCACTGAGTGGCACAGTGTTGGAACAGGTTGGTGCTTCACATCAAGAGGGATGCTGGTTCGACTCCCTGAGATGATCACAGCCTGTGCAGGTCTGGGTTTCCTGCCAGTACTGCATCTACAAATATTTGGTAGTGAAAAACATCATATTGATTAAAATAATGAAGACATTAGATTTAAAACAGGGATGGACAGCTAGTGATGTAAGATACGCAGCCCTCCTGCCAAAGTCAGTTTAAAACAAAAATAGTATACGTACATGAAGGAAACATGACAAAATATGCCATGCCAACATTAAAATAGCAACAATAGGAGGGTTTCAGTCACGTGATTATTATGACGTATGAAGAGGGCGTGGTTTCAGATGGCGGGCAGGAAGTAAACATGGAGTCTATGAAGAAGACCGGCGAAAGTTCGTATTGTGCTGATCTAGATCCAGTTTCAAAAAATAGATGTAAGCAGTTAATCAACAGATACGGTGGGCATGATCCATATCTCATGAAGATGAGCGAGTTTTCGGCAGAGACAAAAGATTTACCGGCTGATTCTTCAAACGTCGTACTATACCAAACAGCAGATGAAAGCCTATAAAAGTATGGAGGCATACAACTTTTTCATCAGCGGGTGGGTCCACAACCTCGGTACCAAACTACTACAGGATGGTTATTGTTTGGTCTTCGCAAGGGTGAGTCTTTCTTCTTTTTTATGTGTTAAGGTGCTAGCAGCTAGCAGTCGCTGCTATGATGTACACAAACCATGGAAACAAACACGCAACAAATCTGAACGGCGACGTTAGCTTAACAGTCAAAGAGCACAAGGACGTTAATTTGTGATATACTTAAAGCACCCGTAAACAACACAAAACATTGGCATCTTGATTGCTTATCACCACAAGTTCTAACGTTACTTTACCTCCTGCCCTCCATCTGAATTGCACGCTGTCGCTATGCGACAATGTGACGTCACGTGAAACCCAGCTATTCCAAGGAAAAAGTTGGTTGTGATTGTTTCTGTGAAATTCACTGCTATGCATCTGTGAGAAATGTATGTAAAAATCTAAACTACAAAAAAAATCTGTAACTTGTATCAGTGAGGAGCTTAAGCTGGCTCGACTGTTGTGTTTAGCTTATAAAACTCAGTTTTGTAACTTTCATTTGAGTTCAGAAATATATTGAAGTTATTTATTTTCTTTAAGCCTCTCCGTAAGTTATAGTGGTTGTAATTTTTTGGTGGGCAGCACCCATCGATTGTTTTCGTAATCTTATAATTTTGATATGGCCCTTCTGGTGACCAAAGTTGCCCATCCCTGGTGTAAAATATCAAATTTGTTGGCCATGCAGTAAAAAAAATGACACCACAGTCCTGTGTGGTTTTCAAAGTTCATGACTGACTGGTTGTATTGTGCAGGGATGTGCATGAAGGTAAACAAAGCCCATGTGCTGATTTTTCATAATTAATCTTGTCTAATAGATTGCATTGATTGTTTCCCTCCTGTATATACACCTTGTGTAATTCCTTATTGCCTTTGGTCTCAAATAAGCTCTACACTGTTACTTTTCCTGATAATATTCAGTCTTTTTGAGCTTGAATTGCTGTATGCTTTACCCTCACACTAACAAGTCTGTCAAAGCTGTGGTTTTGATATTTGTTTAATGAAATGTGGAGGTAATTGTGATCCAGACTCGGTCTCTGTTGTATGACTGACTCGTGTTTCTGCCCTGTGGGGTCTTATATTTAAACCAGAGGGATCAGGTTTCCAGTTTTGAATGATGCATTAGAGACCGGTAATAATTTAAGGGCTGTTGTTTCAGTTGGTTATATGAAGTTTAATAAGAGGTTTGTTATCAAGGGTTGTCTCTGGTGTTATTGGAGGGGAGCTGTGTGGAGAGGAGAGTGAGTGATCAGTTCAGATGATGACAGATCACAGAGAGGTTTTTTAGATATGGAGAGACCGCTGCATACGGAGGACAGAGTAGTGTTTACTAACAGTATTCTAGTTTTTAGGAGTATCCCTGTCTGACTAAGGCCGTGAGCTTGTTCTGTATGCCGTGACTCATGTCAAGTTCTCACAGTAGGCAGTCACTAAAGGAAACAAAGAAGTGATCATAGGGGACAGGAGATGGAGACGACCTCAAGTGACCCCAATAGGTGTACAATCATCCTCATAAGACTTTGGTTTTCTTTTTTTTATTAAGTTAGAAAAAGCTTTTATATTTATGTACTGTGGGTCTCCCCTTTGTGGAGGCTGACATAATGATCCACCATGTTGTTTATGGAAAGGCTTTGGGACAAAAAGAGCAAACTCGATTTTTGAATATGAGTCTACAAAAGTTTACAAAACCTGTAATCATCATATTAACTGACCTATAATCTGTCAAAATAACAGTTATAAATATGAATGAAAAACTCTCACCTCCTAACTGTTGTAAATGATGTCCTGTTCACAATCCTTTTTGGTCTTCACCATCTCTCGCTACTTAGTGATGTGATGTTTTAGAAATGGACGGGCTCATTCCGCAATCTGAATGCTACATGTTGCTAATAGGCCAATGTCTACACACTGCACCTTTAGTATGTCTGTGCTTTCAAAACTGTCTGTTTTGACACTTCTGGCCATAGTCTGGAATGACTTTCGACTTCTTAGTTGTCATTTCTTCTGACTGCCTCTGATAAAAGTGGTGTCCTTAATTTGTGAAGCAGGCAGAGCAAAGTGGATAGAGTTGAACGGGGAATTTAAACTTCCTCGAGGTAGCTGTTATTGATAGAACCATAAGTCTTTTTTGATTCCCATCTGTATCTGTGAGGATGTGATATGTGTGCCATGTCAAATGGAAGTACGGCTTGGGTTGAGCGTGGAGAGCAGGGCAGGTGCTCCACGAACACAAAAAGGCAGACACACACACTCGCAGCGCTCCTGTCTCCCTCTCTCTAATACTACACCTCTGAAACTACCTCTATAGAGAGCAAATGGGAGTCAGTCCATCTCCCTTAATCTGTCTCTGCAAAAGTGGGGCAAAAATATTGTGACTTAAAACTTCAGCTTGTTGGAGACTTTGCTGGGTTGAGTCTGCTGTTGCCTGAATTTGAAATATTTTCTGCTTCCACTGATGTTTGTGGGAAACAGTGGGCATCTCTCTTGAGCTCTGTGGTGAAAATGTTTGCCACCGCGTGTCTCCAAATTCTGGATTTTGTCTAACAGATTCAAATGCAGAGACTGTAGCCTGTAGGGAGCTGTGGTTATGCTTATTTCTGGATGGAAGGATTTTAATAATTTAGGCAGAAATGTTGGGATTAGAGCTTGACTGATCAGTAATAAAAACTTTGTACAACACCTGTAAAAACAGATGTTTACAAAGTGTTTTAATGGACAAAACAAAGGCAGAAAAGGGCAAAACTCTGGAGACAATAAATCAACAATCATTTCGAACAAAGACCAAAACAGTCAAATGAAAAGGCAAAGAGGGTTGAGTAAAATAAAACAACTAAAGGAAAAAATTGTACAGGGTAAATGTCGACATGTACATGAGTACCACCAGGAAATAAGGTATTTATTTTGATATATGATAATAAAGAGATGACAAGGCAATGAATGGATGTAGATAACGGACAGATAAAAGAGAAAACAAAGGAAAGAAAAAAGGGAGTATATTAAACATGAGAGGATGGTAAGAACAGGATGAGAAACCAAACAACAGAGATTAAAATAGTTTAATAATTGTCAAATCAAGTATACAGCTGTGTTTGCTTCAAAATAGGTTTTTTTATGAAAATAAATTTAAAGGAAGACGTAAATGCAGGACATATCTACTCAGACTAAACTCCCTCATGGACTCTGAGTTTTGAGCTGGATTTATTCGTGCACTGAGAATTGAACGTTCAGGAGTATTTTATGGAGGGTTTTACAAGAGTCACGTTCTTCGGCCTGGGGTGGGCAGGTAAAGGGGAGGTGCGTTTTCCCTCCTCGTCTCCTCCCCCCCGGTGAGAGAACCCTTCAGCTGGAATGCACAAACATTCCTCTGCAGCTCGCTCACACGTCAACAGCCCGTTCAAACGCCAGCGTTTCCCACTGGGACATTTCTTATCTGGTCTTTGCTTTTCCTTTTTTGTGCATCGTGTCTGCAGCATTGGTCTGAAGCTCCCACATTCAAACCAGGTCTTCAGGATATGTGTTGGACTCCAGTTTTCAGGTCATGGACGGAAGGATTTCTGCCTCTGTGTTTTCCCTCCATCCTACTGTTCTCTTGGATTTGAAGTGATGATGTATCGAAATTTAGTGCCTACATGTTTCAGAAGAGCCAGTTTCTCTTCAGTCAGGTCCGTTATCATTTTGGTTGGCCTGTTGTTTGTGTCACAAAAAGTCAAATTGATGTAACTGATGTTAGAAAAAGTACTGGAGGTAGTTTCCAGAGTCTCGTGAAACCCTAACCTGAGTAAGAAGGATGAAATGGCACCAGGGGCTCTTGATCAGACGTAAGAAGTAGAGGATGACATTTTTTGGGAATTCCCGTGGGTCACGTGACTCCCGCGGGAATCCCACGGGATGGGAGTCATTTTTTAATAAATCCCATGATCGGGACGGCACGGGAAAAAAAAGCAACAGGAGCGGGAGTGACATTAATAGATGATCATTTTCAGCCGTGTTAAACAATCAGATGAACAAATGCATCCATTTTTGTAGTCATCTCTCAGTGAGAGCCAACACTCTTGACTGTGCAAGCAACACAAAACAACTACCATAGGGGTTTGACTTCCGATTACCACCGGAAGTGAAAAGCGACTCCGAGCGGCTGCCGGAAACACACATAATAAAACAACACGAGGGAGAAGACGAAAAGAGAGCTAATTGCACCGACCGAATTTCAGGCATGTGAAACTTAAAGGCAAGGCCTTTTATATGCACTGCACTTTTACCTTAAATAAGAAATGCAACATTTTTTCAACATGTTTGATTTTATTCAAACGGGAACAGGACAGGAGTGGGAATAATTTTTAGTGGGAGCGGGATGGGAGTGGGAGTCATTCTACGGGAGTGGGACAGGACAGTATACATTTTTTTACTCCTGCCTGGGATTGGGACGAGACGGGTTTTTTCTCTGGGAGTGGGACGGGACAGGAGTGAAAATCCGCTTCCGTGTCATGCTCCAGTAAGATGCACAAAACATGAGTGAGATACAGAGACAGAGTGGCAGCCTTCAGTGGCTGGCCCTGCTGAGGGTTCCCATATCACAACAGTTTCACATCGTGTCCTATACACAAGTGTCAAATGTCATGTCGCATCCCAAAGCGTTGCACGCCCCCTCCATGTGTCAAAATTAGTCCTAGCCTCTGTACATTCCTTGGTAAAGAGTGCATCAAGTGCTTAAATGTAGAGGTGGAGAAACTACTGTTGTCACATTTACATGAGAGTGTTAAGTCAGAATAAAACTTAATTCTGAAGTAACTGGCTGGATTATTCTGATTTTAAATCCAAATTAAATTATTCCTCGATCATGTATACTTGTCCTGTCACGATGACGCGAAGCAAGCGTTGGACTCAAGCCGAAACAATTTAGAAATCGAACCTTCTTAAAGCTGTCACATCCAAGTTGGAGGAGGTTTCCCTGACAGATGTAGTGACATAAATACGTCACCACATCATGTCCGTCCCCTGTCCAATCAGAACCATTCCCAAACCCCAGGCCTTGAATAATGGCGAATAAACATGTTTTCCATGTAAACCTCTATTCAGAATAATTACATCCATGTAAACAAAAAAGGAGAACATTTTAATTGCGATTTATTTAATTCTGAATAATTCCAAATTAAATAACATCATGTAACCTTGGCTAATGCTTCAACTGGAATTGGACTCATTGGCTGCTCTTTCTGAGCAATACAAGTTTCTCATTTGTTGAAAGTGAAAGTTTTTTTTCTCATTGAGCTCAGGATATCATTTTCAAGGGCCAAGAGGTCAGCAGCACACATCGTAATAAATACAAATTTAAGAAATGTTAAGGCAATGAAGTACAAACAATAAATATATATAAAATAAAATCAACAATATGACAGGAGAAGTGCAGCAGTTTTGAGGAACCACAGGCATTGCTTCCTACTGAGTAAAATGGAACTAAAAGCTTTGACTGAACCCAGCTCTGACATTTACAGTTCTGTCTGCACAGTTCATCCAAACGGTCAAGGAAGCGTAACATAAAGCTTGTTTCCACAATTCAGTTTGGACTCTGGGAACATTTAAGTGATAAACCAAACAAGAGCATAACCCTGGATGTCCACATAGAGCAGATGTGCCTAACTCTGGTAATATAGCCAAGTGGCTAATTTCCATTCCCAGTCCCTTTGGCAGGTTGATGTCAACACATAAAACAAAAAAAGCAATAAAAGGAATAAAACCCACAGAGTGTATTAAGACAAGCAACATACATACACCATAGACAACTTAAACAACATTAGGACTGCCACCAATGATTATTTTGATAGTCAACTAATCTCTGATTATTTTTGCTATTTGTTGACTACGTTGAAGATTCAAAATCTTCAAGATAACCATGACCTGGATGAATAAGAATCTACTCAGACGTAACTGGATCATGCATGAATTGCAGCTGCTCTTGTAAAACCATCATTAGCTCCAGCTTAAAGTTTTAAAGATATGTGGCAACCAAAAATAAAGACAATTGAGATGGTGTTTTATTCAACTTTTAATGAACATTTTAGCTGTTATAACCATAGACTGTAGAAAACATGGACGTCATGTCGCTGGGCTTTTGTGAAGTCGCCACAAAAACTGCTCCCCCTGGTGACTGGCTGCAGTATAGGTCAACTCTCCGTCTCCCCCATTCATCTGAGCGGGCCGTAGTGAAACTCCAAAAAATTAATACACCTCGTATAAATATTTCCCCCATCCGTATGCTGTGGTGATATGAAAGTATTATTGGACTGCGTTTTTTCCAAGTCCTTTTTTTTCTGAAAAGTTTGTTTTTCATCAGTTATTAGAATTTTAAAAATAACCGTGGTTTACGGCAGTTTCACAATGATTGTGTACGCTGTATGCAGCAGAGTTTTGCGACCGTTTACGACAGCTGCGTCCAGATATGGTCCAGATTCTCTACTGGTTGCACAATGGCGGCGCCCTGACGGGGGATATTATGGCTTCAAAACCATTACATGGTAGAAGGCGGAGCCACGCTATCCAGTTCTTATAATACATCCATGGTTATAACAGTACAGCAAACACATACATATATGTTCTAATGCTAATGAAATTGTCATCATTAATATTGACTTTTACAGCTATAAGGAAGTAGCTTACTGTTGACCCTAATGTTAATAGCTAACTACTCAATTACCTTACTGAGAGGACTGTCCCTCTTTGTCAGAAATTGGATCAACCACGACATGCTTTCTTTTCAGATGCTTATACATCACTGTCATACTGCCATGAAAAGCAAGTTCTTCCTTTGCAGATGTTACATTGCACATTCTTCTCTTTTGTTTTCGTAAAATACTCCCATACTTTTAAGCTCCTTTGCCAGGTAGCCATGATACTGTTTGGGCATAACTCATTATCCCGACTACCACAACTGCTCATCTGCATCATGGACACGGAGGCAGACAAGAGAGTGTTTGGTACAGCAGCAGTTTTGAGAGAAGAACAAAGCTTTGAAGAAAAAATAAATAAAAATGCTGACAATTATGAAGTTAGGCACAGACGATTTTGATAGTCAACGTTGTCTTGAGTAGCTGATTGACCTTTGCCTGCCCTAAACAGCACACAGTCCAGAATATAACGGGCTGGGAGTTGCAAGATCATGGGAATTATAATGACTTATAATGTGCTAAATACTTAAGTGCTGAGTGCGAGCTGCCTGGGAGCTCAGGTCCTCATCATGTTACACATTACCCAATTGACAATCCAGTAAGAAAAGCTGTCATATTGTGCTTTTAAGGGCTGCATGTTTGTTATTTTTCTTGATCCATTTATCCAAAAGAAGAACCAATATGTTGGTCAAAGGTTTGTGTGTCAGTGGTCCATCTGCACGGGCGTCCTGGACTCAGAATCTGGCTTGTGGTTCATTTTCCAGTTGTCATCCTCACTGTCCTTCTCTGTAATTTATGACTCTGTTCACTGCCCTATCTCAAAATAAAGAATTTGAAAAATTTATAGTTTCAATCAAAACCAACAAAAACCCAACTGAACTCTGAGACAGCTGCAAAGTTCCAAGATTATGCTGACCGGAGTGTTATTTTTATTTCACACATGACTGTGAGTATTCCAGTGACTGAGCTGTAAACCTGGGATGTCACATTCCAGATAATACTGTTAGGAAAGGTAACTTTAAGTGCTTAAGTAATTTATCCTCAGGCTGACCTGTCACCCCTCTTAACCCAGTCATCCGGGTCGTCCCAGTTATCTCGGTCATCCAGGTCATCTGTGTTATCCTGGTCATGGTGGCTTTCTGTGCTCATCCAGAGGCAGTTTTACAGATGTTCAACTTCCGATTAAACACAGCCCTTCACTCACATCAGACAGTAGCTGACTCAATAAAAGACATTTCACTCTCAAGGCTGAAATGTAATATTGTTCATGAATTAATTATTTGATTCTCAATTGTGTTGCAGTCACATTATTATTTTTGCCCATATCAGATAAAAGAATGAATATTTCCAAATTTACTTAAGCAGATACTGATGTATGGAAGTAAATAGAAGTAGTTTTTTGGATTACAACAACATAAGTCACTCACAACACTGCCAAGAAAATCTCCTGCTCACTTTCACACCAGCAGCATCAACATGACCAGCCCACCATCTGAATGTGGAGCGGGAATCCAGACTCATCAACCCAGGAGACACTTTAATAATCTTCTGTTGTGCAGATTCGGAGAGTCAGACCCTCAGTTTCCTGTTTTTAGCTGACGGGAGTGTAACCTGGTGTGGTCTTCTGCTGCTGTACTCCATCTTCTTCAAAAAGGCTTCTGCAGACCATTCTCCTCCGTCCTCTCGATGAACAATGCATGAAAACAGCTCACTGGAAATTTCTCTTTTTTAGGCCATTCTCTGTAAACCCTAGAGATGGTTGTAGATCAGAAGGTTTTGACAGACCAGCACATTCAGCTCCAACGTACATCACCTTCTTCCTCTGTTCTGGTGCTCTGAACTTGAGCAGGTCTTCTTGACAATGTCTGCTTGCCTAAATGCGTTGAGTTGCTGTTGTGTGATTGGCTGATTGTTAGTGAACACTGTAAAGGTACACTATCTGGGATGCACGATATTGTTGGTTTGATATCTTATTGCCAATATTTCTTCGTCAAAAAATTACTGTAACACTTGAAAAACAAGTCCATTATTGTGAAGTACAGAGCTTGTGTGTGACTAGAAAAATTATCAGTACCTGCGATAATTGATTTAAAACTGTCTGCAAAAATCAACAACCTTCAACATTATGCCTCTCTGCTGTCTGTAGTTGTAAAAAAAAAAAGTTAATTTTTGTCATAGTTTTGTCAACAGCCTTTTCCCCTGACAAAAACAAGACACTAATAAAATCTAGGACAAGTTCACATGGACAAAAACTAAAACTAAAAATAAATAAACCTACATTATCATCAACAAATAAAAACTAGACTAAAATGTTTAACAGAGACTTAATCCAGTCAGACCTAATTTGGTCATGTAGAAAGTAGAGACAAGTCAGGAATATATATTCAATCACATTGGTTGTGTGGAAAGGTTGGATGAGTTCAGAGGGACATCCAATCACAGCTGCCTTAGCTTGGTGGTGGTGGGATAAATTGTGTTCTCTCCCTGATCCAATCAGAGCTGCTCTCTTTATGAATTGATCTGTTCATGCAGAGCAAGTTCACTGTTTGTTGTCAGCTCTGTTATTGTAACTGAGGCTTCATTTACGCGGCGCCGAAAACGGTCAAATCCGATAAGTTCTCAGTGCGTTTTGGCCTTGGATTTACACTGGAACGCGTTGTTTTGTCTCAAAATGGTAACTTTTGAAAACGGGCTCCAGAATGGAAAGTTTCCAAAACGCTCTCCATGCAGCTCCATGTAAACCCGCATCGAAGCATTTAAACGCTCCGATGTGGGTTTACATGGAGCTGCCAAGAACAACAACAGCTTTGGCGATCTGTCGAGTAAAGTGTGAGTCTCTTACCGTGCTCGGGTTGTTATCCAGACAGATTTGTTGTCCGAACTGATTTGTTGTCCAGAAAAGAAACTCCTGCGTCTCTGTGTGTCTATTTACCATTGTTGTCTGTGAAAAGTTTTTGTTGTAGCAGCGCTGCCTCTCTGCAGACCTACACCGCCATCTACTGAACCGGCATGCACAGTACAGTGGGTTCATACGTCTCCGAGCGTTGTCATGTAAACGCAGAAGAATTTGAAAACGCAAAGGAAAAATCTTTGCGTCTTGAAGTCAGGAGTGTCTGTGTAAACACAGCCTGAGATGCTCTGTTTGGTAGCCTAAATAAAGGAACATTTGTTTCTGTTCATTTAGACTTTCGGACTTTACTAGCATTTATTAGGTGTTTCATTTTATCCAAGTGTTAAACATGACTTCAGAAATTCAAGGAAACCTAAAAAATGCCTTATCCTTTACATTTCATTATTTCAGTCGACCAAATTTACAGCAGATTTCATCAACTAAAACTAGACTAAAATTATAACAGTTTAGATAACTAAATTATGACTTAAACTAAAAGATATTTCAGGCAAAAGACTAAAACTGAATAAAAAAATCTGTCCAAATGAATACTGGTGTGATCCTTTTGTAGTGGACCTGCGAGAACGACACTTCCTGACCTCTGCTCTCACCTCTGTTAGATTATCGTTTTCTCTCCCGTCTGTGTCCAGCAGCTCTGAAAAGGAGCCATTGTGGCGTCTAATTAGTTTTTGACGGTGAGTCTTCCTCCAGGACGACAGATGCCCTCTGCTCAGTGTCAGATTTCAGCACGCGCCGTAAGCTTTTAAGAACAGCTAAAGTCATTATGCAGCAGGAAGGCCTATTGGTTCCGATCCCAGCTCCAAATCCAGAACAGTCTGACCATCATATGGTGTAGCAAAGAAAAAGAGCTTTATCCTCAAGCCTATTAAACCGTTTCAAAGCTCTGATCCGGTGCCAGATGATCAGAATCCACACAGAGGACCAGTATTCAAACAAAGCCATATGTATAAGTGTTATGTATAAGTGTAGGGAGAGAAGCCGTGACAAAGTGAAACTAAATGCTACTCCAAGGCCGTGTTGGAGTTCATTAAATCTGCTGTCACTTGGAGTTTGTTTTGCATTCTTGTCCTCTCTGTTGACACAACATAGAAAGCCTCTTGTGTTCGGATTTCCTTCCCTTCAGGAGCATCAGATCTGCTCCTCCCTCACTCTGTTTCTGCCTGAGATTAGAGGTTCAGATCATCTGAGATCCATCACACAAACAGCTTTCCTCTCGCCCTGCCAAGAACAAGAAATCAGACATTGCTTATGTAGTTTGGATCTCTTATTGGGCCAGAACAAGATTTTTTTAAAAGGTGTGAAACAAGACTAACCGACACAGAGGCACCATTCATGCTGTTGTTTCAAGCCTCCTCAGGCCTGTCCACATGGAGACTGAGTTTATTTAAAAGGTTCTTATAACCACGGCATGACTTCAAGAAAGTGTCACACACATGAAGCTTATTTATTGCCACAGTCTCATATCTATTACTCTGCTTTTATCCGTGCTTTTGATCCTCTCTCTCTTTTTTTTTACTTGTTTCTTATCCATTATTATTATTCTGTTTTTATCCCTGTTTTTCTTCCTCTCATCTTTATTTGATTTTTTTAAACTTGTTTCTACTTATTTTCGCTGCTTGTTGTAACGAGCACTGCGCTTTAACCTTCTTATAACCATGCTTGTCGCCGACCTCTTCCTTATGTAACTGTTGTATGTTGTGGAGTGTTTTGTTATTAATGTATATTGCACCCATTGCCAGTAGCAGTGCCGTCTTAGACAAATTTCCAGCAAGGGACAATGAAGTTGATCTATCTGCACTGAAAGTTCTGTAGTCCATATGCCAGGGCTGTAGGTAGTGCTTTCATGCTGCTGAAGACATCATTAAACATAAATTCGTACTTTTAGACCAGTTGAACTGTTTTAATGGCAGTTCAGCGAGATGCTGCTTTATTTAACAACATCACTCCTCTCCAGATGATATTCATTATAGATATTAATGTTAATATTTGATTAATCTCTACTATCCATGGTTGTATTGATTATTCATTCATAGTAACCATCTTTACAACCATATAGACACGAGGACCCTCTTGAAAATGAGATGCTACATATATAAATAGAGATAGATTGATTTAATCTTTATTTCACAGATACAAATGTGATAAAGACAGATTTATGATCTGGGCGTCCATGGGTTTGTCTCAATCATAAATTCTTGTTTTAACTGTCTTTGTCTCTGCTGGAATGGAAACATCTCTGGATGTTTGTATGTGTATATCCAAATGTATATACATTTTAAAAAAGGATTGGGGATATTGCCAAAAATAAAATAACTGATTTTTTTAAACAACATGAATCAGGTTAGGGTTCCAGCAACTTCACGTATGTATATATATATATCCCGATACTAAGGCCAGAATTTTCCGATACACGTAAATTGTGAACATTGACTACGCTTTAAGCAAAATTCTTGACAAGTTTAGTTTTTCCTTTATAAGACGAAAAAGAACAAGGATGAGTTTTAAGTGGTTCTACAACTTGAGGGACATAAATTCAGATCCTCAAAGATGGTAGACCTAAGTTCAAATTTAGAACATATGCTTCATTATGTAGCTCGTCTTCTACCTTGAGCTGTGCCACTGTTAACATTACCCAAAGTGTATTTACAACAACTGTCAAAATATTTAGGCCGTATTGATTCTGTAGAATCCGTATCGATACACGTATCCCAAAGGAATGCGATACGATATTTTGCCGTATCGATATTTTGAGCACAGGCCTAAATCAGGTTGTCTTTTTCATATATATATATATATATATATATATATATATATATATTCCCAATCCAAACAGAATTTTCCTATTAAAGTTTAAATTGTGTAATGAAATGTTGATAATTTACTTTATTTTTAAAAAACACTGAAAGCTGAGATATTTTCACAGCGTATTAACATGGAGCTCTCTGATCAATATTTGATCCTATTAAAAATATAATATAAACTCTTATTTGTCAGTATTTTTTTTCAAACATTGCACAAATCGCAGTAAGTCATGAAAAAAATCTAGATTTTTAATTTTAAATCGTCTGCAGTAAATTATTTTGAAATAATTGATTTAATAATTTCATTGCCCTAATCTATATCTGTAAAATGAAGAGTATGGCTTCAGCCTGCTCTCTGCATGAGATTACACTTATCATGAACTGGTGCTGTACAAATAAATATTTATTGACTGATTGATAATAATCGGACGGGGCATAGATTTGTATAAGTTTAAGAGAAAAGCCATGATTGAGGTTAATATTGATCAATAAGCTGGAGAAATAAAAATCACATTTGGATTAGAGGTTAGATTAAATATGCACATCTTCCCACTCCTTTATGCAGCATATTTTTTTCTTCGCTCATTGTTTTTGCAGACCTTTTCTGTTTGTTTCTTTACATGTTCAGCGAAATATTAGTAAATGCTTAATCAAGGAGGCTTAAAGCATCAAATATGTCGGGAAATTCCTCTTCATGAGCTAAAAGCTGCGATCACGTCAGAGCCGGGTTATCCCTGAAAAGCTTGGTGCGACTCCTCTGTGTTTTGGTCCACTGTTCCTTTAATAGGTTGGCACACATTTTTTGTGTCCCCCCTTAATCCCCTCCCCTGTCGGAGGGCTTACAGAGCAGCTCAGTCCATTTCTGACCATCTCAACTGGCTGAGCCGTGCACCAGTCCGCCCTGCTGCGGGGACGACTGGGATCACGCCTGGATGCGCACGGTTGCACTGACACATATACAGTATAAGCTGATGATTCTCATGTTTTCAATCTGCATATTTGAGTTTAACTCACACATTTGTGGATTAAACCATTCAATGCATGAAATATTTTAAAGCCTGAACGTAAACCTTGATGTCTGCTCACTCTTCTATTAAAATGAAGTCTTGCAGAGAATATAAGCCGACACAGGGCTCCAAAGTAATCCTCTGACATGCTTAAATGAAATGTTTTAGTTATCAGGAGGCATTTTTAGCTCCAGGCAGTTGTATTTAGGTTCTGGTGTAGGCTGGTGACTTGTGCTCGGTTCGTATTGTGACAGTTAATGAACAAAAGGATTAAGCTTTCAGAAACTGCTCAGCATTTAAACAGCAGATTTTATCCTGCACTATTTGCTCCTCTCTCTGTTTACGTTCTTGTTTTAATCCCTTACATCCATTTCTCTGTGTCATCGTGTAAATTTGGTCACTGAGTCTGAGAGCTGGGATGTTCGGGATTAGGATTCACCCTTTGGTTGTTCCTCGGGTTGAAATATAACTGATACGTGCATCTGCCCCAAAGATCAAAATATAAACAACACAATTGTATAAACAGTGAGAAACCAAGTCACAAAATGTCTGGAAAAAATATCTTATACACTTATACACTTTAAAGGTGTAGTCAACGATGTGGGAGAAAACGAGTGGAGGGGTTGTTGATAAACGAATTTAGACCTGCCTCTCCCTCCATACCTCACCCCTGGCTCCACCCCCGAAAGCTGATGGACGTGCATCGTCATGAAAACGACCATAGAAACTGCGTAGCTGACCAACGTAGCGAAGGTAACCCCTACTCATCAGACAATAGTAGCCACAACTGAACTGCCGTTATCGATAACATCACAACAACAGTACATTCTGGCAGATTAGACAATAAGATGAATGCCTGACGGTAGGCCTGTGCTCAAAATATCGATACGGCAAAATATCGTTTCGCACTCCTTTGGGATACGTGTATCGATACGAATTCTACAGAATCGATATAGCCTAAATATTTTGACAGTTGTTGTAAATACACTTTGGGTAATGTTAACAGCGGCACAGTTCAAGGTAGAAGACGAGCTACATAATATAGCATATGTTCTAAATTTGAACTTAGGTCTACCATCTTTGAGGATCTGAATTTATGTCTCGTATCGTGGCCTTAGTATCGGGATACGTATCGTATCGTGAAGTTGCTGGAAATACCCAACCCTACCTGTCGGCTGTTACTGTTATGTGAAGCACCACAAAGCTAATGTTGCTTACCTGTCCAGCAGAAAGACGGCGAAATCCGCGTCCGTTTTCAGGTATTTTAATTCGCAGAGTTCCCTCTACCGTCGGAAAGCAGCACCAATGTTGGCCCGGGTCTTCGCTCTTTAATGGTCGTAGCCCGTCTTTATCACTTTTCACTCCTCTGACCTTTTTCTTTTGGGCTGTTTTTTGGCCATTGATACTGCACATATTGTATGTCTTTCTTACGCCCCCCGTCTGATCTGCGCATGAGTATGATCGCCCCCTGGATGTGGGGGGGGTGTACCCTGTTTTGGTGACTCGGCCCGAACCACAGTATTTACCTGCTGAAATTCAGAGCCAAGGCTGTGTATTGAAACCGGACTTTTTTTTCAACATGCTGTTAGTGGTGACATCTTGTGGATGGAGGGGAGAAATACGGTGATTTTGACAAATAGTGCATTAGATTAGAAGATTAGAAGATCGCTGACTACACCCTTAAGATAAACAAGATTGGGGGCGGACATTAGCTCAGTTGGTAGAGCGTCTGCCCCATGTACGGGGGCTGCCAACCCCCAGCAGCGGCTGCTGGTTCGAATCCCGGCCACAGCCCTTTGCTGCATGTTGTCCCCCCTCTCTTCACCCGCTTTCCTGTCTCTCTCAGCTGTCCTATCAAATAAAGGCCATAAAAAGCCCCAAAAAATAACTTAAAAAAAAAGAAGATAAACAAGATCTATTCCACAGTATTTGGGGACCTTATATTCAATATGTTAGGGAAAGGAACTTGTCTAATTTAAAAAAATAATATAAAATAAACAATATTTACCTGTTACACTAAATGATTTTATGATCTAACTGCCATTTTTCTGGTGGATACTGCGATTTAAATGCGATTTACGATTACCTTCAAATCAAGCTTCAGTGTAATATTCACTGTGTTTAGAGTATAAGCGACAATAAGAAAATCAATGATCAAAAGCACATAACACATTATTCATCATCTAAAATTGATGATAATCTGTTTTCATTATTTAAGGGGAAATTCCAACGTGTACTTCTAAATAGAGGCTCTGTGCTGATGACTTGCTTTCCAGCACTTTCGTAAATGCAAATTTCCTGCAAATTTGTAAAACAGTATTTTTAAAATACTGTATTTTCTGTACTGTCAGTCGCTTCAGAGTACAAGTTGCATCTGTCAAAAAATGCGTCATGAAGAGATTGTTATTATTATGAATTCTTCGTGTCTCATTTGAGCTACATAGTGGGTAGTAACAGCAACACCGCCCCAACATTTTCCAGTGGTTCTGCTCTGTTTGGCCTGTAGCTGTAAGCGTTATGGAAACATTTAGAAATATTGACAGAAATGAACGCAGAGCACAGACAGGCAGCTCAGTCCATATCCGGACCTGTCTTTAAGGTTGAGCATAAATGGGCCTATAACAAGTCTCTCCAGGCAGCCCGTTGTTCAAGCATCCATCTGTGGACTCGTTCCTCCATCTTCTCGCCATCTTGCTTTCATCCCAGAATGATGTTGATTAATTTCGCAGCATTTAGCTGAACTGCCATTAAAATGGGTTTAACTGGTTTAAAAGTAGGGCTGGGCAATATATCGATTAAATTGATTAATTCAAATTATTTTTTGAAGAAGATTTAAAAAATTAAAAATCAAGATTTTTTTCATTCACTTACTTTAATTGTGCGTAGTTGCAAAGTTTGAAAAAAATATATATAAATATGAAAATAAGCCTTACAGTTTTCATGATGGCGGCCCTGCCAGGTTTTGCACAAGCACTTCTATAGGCTTGTATTTATTTATTTATTTTTTAAATTAGATTAAATATTGATCAGAGAGAAACATGTTCACAAGCTGTGAAAATCCCTCAGCTTTCAGTATTTCTCTAGGCAAACCTGCCTGCGTTAGAACTACATAATCAACATTTTATGAGACACACTTTAATTTAAGAGGGAAGTTCTGATTGATTTAGGAATGTAATTTGACAACATAAAGGTAGAGCTTGATTTATGCCATTTTTGTGTCTCTTGGACTGGTTTTTGCTTTGAGATAAAAAAAAAAAAAAAAATCTAGTTTTGTGGGTAAAAAATCAGGGATTTTATTTTTAGGCCATATCGACCAACCCTATCTAAAAGTATGAGTTTATGTTATAAGATGTTTCTGTTGATGGTTGCTGCAGGATAGAGCACATGGAGTGGAGCAGGTCCTCAGCAGCAGGTCATCCATGATTGTTTGTCACGGTCACACTGATATATGTGTGCTGTTTGCAGGAACTACCGTGTATTTAATTAGTTGATCTCTCTAGAGTTTATATCACAAACTGTTATGATAAAAAAGTCAAGTTAGCAGGTCAAGAACTTAGAGAAGAGTACAGGAACAAACACAAAGGTGCCACCATTGTTCCCCTGATTTCATGCCCTTGTAGATGAATGATTCTTGTCTTCACATCAGAACTTTCTCATTAAACTATCATCTATTTTCAGGATATACTTTACCCCTTCTCCATGTTAATACGTCTGCTCTGTGGATTTAGTATGCATGCTTTAGTCCTGATGCAAAGATTCTTTCTACTTCTTTTTCAATATCTGTAAAAGAAGACCATGTGTCTCATATTATAGTTCTTTGTTGTGGATGTGCTTGGTTTGTAAAGCGGGTGGGAGTGACTGTGGGCTGGTTTTGATGCCTCAATCTGGGCTTGGCTTCACTCTGAACTTCTCAGTGGCAGATCTTTGACTGTAGTCCCTCTGCTTCCATGATCTTGGTGAGAAACTGTAAACCTACCCATCATGTTTCCAGCATCATCACGAGAGCAGATGAGGGTCATAAATGGCAGATAGAGGCAAAGCTAAGTCTTCATGTTGCTGTACAACTCGACCTCAGCATCTGCTCTGGAATGTAGGAAGTAAGCCACTCTGTAATTACCCCCAGCTCCGCCCCTCGTGGCCCCCGAGGGCCTCTGATTGGCTGGAAAAGAATGGAGCCCTCAGCCGTGGCCAGTAGCAAACTCCCACTTATTCCTTCAGCGAGGCAGAATCTGTGCCAGTCTCTGGAAAAGCTCAGAGCAAAGGGGAGAGAGAATAGTTGTGGTAGTGACTGAAAAGGACGATCCGTTCCAGCAGCCCCTGCCCCCCCGCTGTCCCTCCACGCACACATCCTCAGAAACATAGAAGGAAGTCTCGCCTCTCAGGGTGCCTGCGCTGGTTTTTGTAGGGCAAAAAATCAGGATGGCACATTCTTCAGGTCCAGCCATGCATGTAATCCCCGAAAGCAAGTGTGAGTGAGTCTGCTGAGGACCCGAGAAAGACGCTGGACACAACTGAGATGGACGGACTAATCTGGAGTCTTCAGCAGGTCCCAGGTTGATCTCTGCTTAAGTGTGTGCAGGACGTAAAAGCCTGGATGGTCTTAAACTGGCTAAATCTGAATGAAAGTAAACAAATCATTGTTGCTGCCCTTCTTACAGACTTGGGCGCACAGGTCTTAGTGTAACAGCTTGGTATTATAATAATAATAATAATAAACTTTATTTGTCTAGCACTTTTAAAAACATGGGTTTGAAGAGTGCTTTGACAGCAGGCAGGAACATAAAGACAGCAAAGCACAAGAGCTTAAACACAGAGAAAAAAAAAATAAAAAAACAACCAAAAAAGTTTCCTAAAGTCAGAGAACATTTGACAAATACACAAAGGTGAAGAACCCAGACAATACAAGGAACCCTGCAGCATAAAGTGAGACCATGAGGGCTAAAGTAGAGGCTAAGAATATAATGAAATAATAGAATAGAGATAATACAAAAGAGAGAGAAAAATAAACTGTAAGCTTCACAGTTTTCTTTCAAAAGATTAAGAGTATAACATAAGATGAAGCAAAAATTAAAAAAAAATCTGAATTAAGAATAATAAGGACACCAGTTTGTTAAAAAAGCATAGAAGAAGTCAATAAAAACAAAGGAGCTAAAATAAAAGCAATGCTAACAAATAAAAGGCTAAAAGAAGACCAAAACACAAATAAAAGGTTGAAAAGGGCTAAAACAGAGAAAGAAATGATTTAAAGGTTATATTGATATTTCAAATCTGCAGTTATCAAAGAAATTACGCAAATTCAACACTTCAAATCTTTGAAAAATAAGTATTAGGGCAGATTAAGTTCCTACTTAGTGTTCATTATGAATAGAAAATTAAATTGAAAATCATAATTTTCTTTTAGTTTCACTTTTCGACACCAAATCAAATTCAGTTTAACCTTTAGCAAAGGGAAATTAAACTCATGAAAGTTCAGTGTGGTTCAAATAAAGGAGCTGTTTTCAATCGTTTAACTGTGATGAAGTTGAAGAAAACATCATTTCATTAAGTAGATTAAGGTGTATTCAAACCGAATCAATCACAGTGACACATTTCTGTTTTTTTATTTTCAGAGTATTGCAGATCATACATAGATTCATACATACAAACTTCAGATGTGTGTGTTTGATGTTGATCATCTAGGTAGCCAAACAATTTTCACTGTAACCGCTCGTCTTCACTCCAGGAAAACCTCAATACTCTCCTTTTTTCAAATAACAGTACAGGTATCTGTAAAACCAAAATGAGAGAAGGAGGAAGATAAAATACGAAAAGAACAAAAAGGAGGCAATAGGTGATATTGTGACCGTTTGAAAATATTGCTGTTCAGTCAAAAAGAGCAAGTATCCATTTATTTTCCTTTACACTGACAGGTGCTTTTTTGTTCAACAGATGTACTTTGAAAATTGTTCTGTATCCTTTTCATGAAGGAGACCCTTTTAAATGAAGTGAAAAAAATCAACTAAATTCGATGAATATGTAATTTTTTCAGTTTGATATAATTCATTTACTCATTCGCTTATTTTGGGAGGTTCTGGGTATTTGGGAGGTTTGGGAGGTTCATGTAGTATTTTTCATAGCTACCATCACCATTTTCATAGTGACACATTTCAATTAAATAAACTTAAGTTCGTCTCTAGAAGCTCAGAGGGATGTGTGAAATCATGACACTGAGAAGGAAATAAGTTCAAGATAAATTGTTTTCAAAATTAAATATTTTCAAGGCCTGTCTGTCGGGTTTGCATGCTCTCCCTGTGCATGCGTGGGTTCTCTGTGGGCTCTCCAGCTTCCTCCTCTTTAGGTTAATGAGTGACTCTAGATTTCGCTTTGGTGTGAGTGTGAATGGTTGTCTCTCTCTGTGGTTTAAAGATTATGCATTTTGCAATGTGCTTGCTTAATTTCTTCATTCTTCTGTCTATTTTAATGTCTTTATTTGATATTCCCACTGCTGCACTGTGTATAAGAGCAACTAAAACAACCAAATTCTCTCTTGGAGATTAATAAAGCATTGATTCTGATTCACAGCCACCTATATCTGCAGTGAAGCATCCATAACTTCAGCCTGTACATACTCTGAGCTCTCAGATTAAAACTGACGTCAGAAAACGGCATTGACATGTCGCTGTGTTTTTTATTTTCTCTTTCAGGAGTTCGCTGCACTCACTAAAGAGGTGAACGTGTGCCGGGAGCAGCTGCTGGAGAAGGAGGAGGAGATCGCTGAGCTGAAGGCGGAGAGAAACAACACACGGGTTAGTTTGAAGTGCTCTCACATTCTGAGCTGAACAAACCAGGAAGACTGAAAAAGTTCACGACCTCCTCAACGCACCGCCGTGGAGAGTCTGATTCTCTGGGTCAGATTGCTGCGTGTTTCTGTTTTGGGTTTAGATGGTTGTCATAACACGGGTTGACAAATCAGATTCAGCTTCATAATTCAAACCTTTGTCACAAGTTCTGGGCATCTCGGATAGCTCAATCAGCAAAATATGTCAACCAGCAGAGCAGGAATAAACACCAGCAGGCTGTATTCTCTCTTACTGCTGCACACTACAGGCAAATGATGTGAATTGAAATGGAAACCAGGGGACTGTTAAGCAACAAGCTCCTCCGTCTGGCAGGGGAGATGATGTCTCAGTTTAACTTAGATGAGGAAGAGGGTGTCTGTTGGAGTTGATAGAGTGTGTTTATTAGCTCTCTAAGCTTCCGTCTGTCTTCATTAGTTGCCCTAAATGTCGCATTGCTTCTTATTTGTGGCTCATAAATTTCACTCCTGTGTTTGTAAGCTGGTGCATAAATAAAGTATCATCATAAAAGGTGTGGAATAGATGGGGAAAACCCTTTGAGCATAAAGTTGACATCAGTGGTATCAGCGCAGTTCAGATCATGTACTCAAGTTTGGAGAAGTGTTAGAGGAATGTTGCATACAAAAATATATATGTATATACATAACATTTTCAGTATTATTTAGCATCATCTTAAAGCATCTGTTTCTTCTTCTTTTCCTTTTTTTTGAACAAACATACAAGACTCATGATCCATTACACCATATACAAAGAGAAAAATGAATACGATTAAATTTATTCGGAGTTACTACATTCATTTTGTGTTAGGGTAATTTCAATCCATTTTTCCCAAATTTGATCAAACTTAACTTTTTAAATTTGCAGGCAGTAAGTCAATTTTTCCATTTTGTATATCTCAAAAATTATTTCAAACCACCCCTTCAATGTGAGAGGTGATGGATTCAGCCACTTTCTATTGATTTTTTGCTATCTGCAAGAAGAGCCTAGTTATACATCTTTCCCTCGATTCGTCAGTTGAGTTTGACCAAAATGTAGACTCTCAAAGTTCATAGGTAGATGGGTTTTAAACACTGTACCCAATCTTTTATGTATGAAGCAAAAAGTTTAACTAGTGTTACTAGTAGACTGTTTTGAGTTTACTTCTACTACTCGCAGACTTAAGATGTTCATAACAGGGTTCCCGCGGATCCTTGAAAAATCTTAAAAGGCATTGATTTCATTATTCTAAAAATAAGGCCTTAATTGGCATTAAAATGTCTTAAATCCAATTTTCAAAAGTCTTAAAAATCTGAACAGATTTGTAAGATTTATGTTTGTTTGAACTAAAAAAATATTTAGTAACATTTATCTATTTTTCAAAAATAATTCGCTAATTTACTCTCGTGGCAACATCGTGTAATCACAATAGCGGAACTAACAAAACAGTGATGTGGTTGCACCAGGATCTTTTAGAGCAGACGTATGTCTTGGTTCTACCTACAGTGCCTTGAGAGAGAAAAAAACATGGGGAAAAATTGGCAAAAAAAATTCCAAAGTGGCTTAGGAAAATTGATTATGGCAGCAAAATTGTGAATTAAATTTGAAATTAAATTTCAAAAACCATGTAAAAATTCCAAAAGTGGTTCTGACAGTGGCCAAAAAAGATGAATGGGGGCAAAATGGGCATAAAGTTTTAAAAACGGGCTTAAAAAAAGAATAAAGTGATGCTTTATTTAAAATAAACATTAGGTTAAAATTGCCTCTAACCCAGGTAATTCATGTGGTGTTTGTGTTTGTTTGTTTCGTTTGTTTCAATTGTGGTTCGTTGTCAACTTGGTCTTAAATTTGATTTCAAACGGCCTTAAAAAAGTCTTGAATTTAACTTGCCTTGAGCTGTAGGAACCCTGCATTAGTACTACTGGTAATTCTTATATGCTAGTAAGGGGGCAGAGAAGAGCAAAATTAAGGGTTCCCATTGGCTTTCAAAAATACTAGGGCCACCACAAACGACTATATTGACAGTCGACCAGTCAACAACTATTTTTGTGATTAGTCAACTAGTCACATCATTTATGAACTACAGCGTCCCGCACCAGCATGCAGCTGGTGGCCCAAATCGCTTATAATAAGCAGACTTGGCAACTATGGCTCCTGCGTAGTTGTGCACATGGATAAGTGTGTTTGGGGGTGTGCAGGGTTGATTCCTGCGGGCGTGATAACCAGGAAACAGGGATGAGGAAAGGACAAACTACCTACCACACTCATGTCTTACTTTGTAGTGGCAGCTGGGTGATAATCATGTGGGATTCTCACAAGTAGAAGAGCAAGCCCAAAGTCACTTTTAATGAGCCGACTTGGCAACACAATAACTGTTGTTAGTCTGCGCTCAATCTGCTCCCTCATGCTTTCTGCTTCCTACTCGGCTAAAGTAATAACCTTTGTTCTTGTAGACGCACAATAGTGAAACACTGAAACCAGGCACATTTTCAGGGACAGCTTTAACCAGGGACAGGTCATCCAAAGCAGGAACTGCCCCCGGAAATCTGGGACGTCTGGTCACCAGGCTGTCGAAGCTAATGTAAGCAGCTAACTAGCCAATTAGCTTATCGAGACGACTGTCCCTCCTCGTCAGAAATTGAATCAGCCATGATGTGCTTCCTTTTCAGATGCTTATGCATTGCTGTCATGGAAGGCAAGTTCTGCCTTGCAGATTTTGCATTGCACATTCTCTTCTTTTGTTTTGGTTAAAATGCTCCCAAACTTTCAAGCTATGTTGACGGTTAGCCATGATACTGTTTGGGCATAACTCTTCCTGAAACATCACGGCTTATCTAGATTACAACGACTGTGCATGTGGGCAATTTTGAGAGAAAACAACACTTTGAAAACAAACAGCTATTAAATTACTTGTCTATGACTTTGATCGTCGACTTAGTCACTACTAGTCAACTAATCGTGGCAGCCCTAATTACAGCCAATCAGAGTGCTGGATTTGGTTGTAATCCCTCCTGCTTCATTTGCATTATGTATACCAGTACAACTAGTAGACTAACTTTTATCCTTACAAGTAAAGGTTTTTGATGCACTAGTGTGCAAGCAGACCTTACTGGTAAAGCAAAATCACCTACTAGTAGACAAGGTTGAATTAGAAGTACTACTAGTAAGGCTTTGACTTTTTACCAGTAATATTTTTCAAGTCTTCTAGTACTACTGTTAACAAAATTGTCTCCTGGAAGTTGATTTGCTTTAATAGAAAGGTTAACTTGCACAGTAGTGCACCAAAAAGTTTTCCTAGTGAAGCTAAAGTTTTGTTTACTAGTGCTAGAAAACTCATAATAACTCATAAGTAGTTCTAGTACACTGTTTTTAGTCCAATTGAAATACTAGTAAAGCCAAAAGATTTACTAATAATACTAGCAGACTTCATGCAAATGAAATCGGAAGGAATTATAACCAAATCCAGCTCCCTGAAAGCCAATGGGAAGCCCGAATTTGCTTTTCTTCACATGCAAAGGCTTACTAGTACCACTAGTAGACCCACAACAGTCTACCATCAGTACTAGTGACACTTATGCTTCACTAGTAAAGTCTACTCATGCGCTAGTTGACCCAAAATTTAGTACGTGTTCCAAAATTAGGGGCAAATAGAACTGAGCTGCAGTTGATCTCACTGATGTCAATTTTCTGCCCAAACAGCGTGGCATAGTTGTTTTCAAAAGCACATGTCACCTGTAAACTCTGTTCCTCGTGTCTGCAGCTCTTGTTGGAGCATCTCGAGTGCCTGGTGTCCCGCCATGAGCGGAGTCTGAGGATGACGGTGGTGAAGAGGCAGGCTCAGTCTCCGGCTGGTGTCTCGAGTGAGGTGGAGGTCCTCAAAGCCCTAAAGTCACTTTTTGAACACCACAAAGCCCTCGATGAGAAGGTACGGCCATGGGACCACGTCTGAGTTGAATGAAGTCGAATACATGATGAACTGCCAGATATTTACTGCCAGAAGTTTTGTTTTGTTGATGTTGACTCTGCTGTTTCAGGTGAGAGAGCGACTACGAGTTGCTTTGGAAAGATGCAGCGCGCTGGAGGAACAGCTCACCATCTCACACAAAGAAGTAAGCAGACTTTTAAGAAGCTAACAACCTGTGTCAGCAATACTGCAGGAATAAAGACTGAATGAGTGTATCCTTATTCTCCTTAGCTAAAAATAATTGATAATTGACCCTTCGCTAAGCCCCTTCCACAAACTGCTACTGTCCAATCCCACTTTAGCAACTGTAACAATGCACAAGAGGCCCATCAAGCTATCATCAGATAACAATATGCCTAAGCGATGAGCATATGGGACTAGCAAGTCTGACAGTTGATATCCAAAAAGTTTGGAGGTTGGTGTCGATTTTTTAGTCTCCCCCAAGCCCAAGAGGCAAGCAGAAAGATGCTGTGTGTTCTAAAGTAAGGTGCTAACTAACACTAGCTAACCATAGCTCTGTGTGCTGGGTAAGACAACGTTAGCAAACAAAAACATCTCAGAGGTAGATTACTTCTGTTAAACCGTGAGCCACTGGGTAATATTTAAGCAAAAGAAATACTAGTGCCAAATAGAGACCAGTTCTGACTTACTGATGCTGTTAGCATTTTGTGAACGGACACGACAATGCAAGCTAACAACATTCATTTTAATTCAAACAATGTATATCAACTCACCCTGCTTTACAAGAACACTGTTGTTCTTGTATGTGATTGTTTTTAACATGACGTATCAACACACGGGTTCTTGACGCTTGCATTGAGATTTGTGCACTTTCCCCTCTACTTTAATGTCCTCTTCATTTGAGCTCCGACGTTTGATTTGGTGAATGTATCTCTCAAAAGTATATTGGAGATCTTTCTGACCACTTCTTTCTCATATCTCTGGAGAATTTGTCCAGAAATATTTTCTTAGGAATATCACTCACCAGTACTGCTAAAAACTCCATGTTTCTTATTCTAGGAGAGAAAGCTTGACAGGCATAGTAACAGTAACCAAGGAGGGGGGCGGGGCTTAGCAAAGTGTCAGTTGTAAAGCTGCCTGAGTAAGACAATGGCTGTGTCCGAAATGGCATACCAACGTACTACATACTACATACCCAATGAGTATATACTGTGTACTACATACTATTAGTATGATTAGAATGCCAACCGTTCACACTGTAGTATACTACTAAGTTTCCCATGATGCATTTCAAACCTCTGAGGACAAAAATCAGAAGCACACCAGGCTATCAAATATCTCTGTTGATTCGCCACATTTGAAAGTTCAAAGAGCATTTTAGGCGAGAAAGTCACCACGTAGAATACCAAAATGTGGTCATTTGAGCCATAAAACGCACGGATACAAATTTCATTTCGGCATTTTGGACATTCCGTTATGCGCGCCATTATGCTATTGAAGGAACTTCCGGTCGGCTCCAAAACAAGAGCCTATTTACAAAAGCGTTGAAGAACTAAAAGGAGATAATAAAAGATGCGTTTATTTTGAAAACGGGAAGTTTGCTAGTGGCTGCTTTTTAGCTGAATGCCGGGCAGTTTGGTCCATAGATATACATAGAACACTAGATTTTCACTGAACACGTTCTATGTATATCTATGGTTCGGTCAGTCATAATGCATGGCGCAATGCATTATGGGGCTCGCAATGCATTATGGGGCGTTACAGTGTGACTAGAATGCCCACCTCGCATACTTAAATTTTTTCCGATATAGTATACATCCGGATATTTCTTGCACACTCAATCTTTTCATACTATCTAATGTGAACGCACTGCATACTCATTTTGACGTCACACTTAGTATGAGTAGTACGTTAGTATGCCATTTTGGACACAGCCAATGAGTATTTTTCACCTAAGGATGGACAGTATTATCAGAAAAATGCTGGCAGATAATTGCCTAAAATGGTGGTATAGTTATCAGCAGATATGAAAGGTAGCTGCTGAAATTTAAGCCTTACAAACTGGCCTTAGATACGTCGTATTTTCGTTGTCTCGTGGTAAACCTGACTTTGATTCGAAAATATAGTTAACTACCTGCTGCTGTGGACTTAAAGCCCCAATAACTACAATCACAATTACCCCTATTCATGCTTGATTACAGTTCCTGGTATTTAGAGATGGATAAAATTAAATACAGGGTAGATCCTGCAATATAAGCATATGATCTATGTACTACATATATTAGTGTGACCTTGAAAAACACTCATGATGACCTGCTGCTGTGGACCTGCTCCACTCCATGAGCTCTATCCTGCATCAACCATCAACAGAAATGACATAATTTAACATAAATTCATACTTTTAGACCAGTTAAACGCATTTTCACTCACTGTTAGAACAGTTTACCGAGTCACATCAGAACCAGAACAAGTTTAAAATCATTCAAGAAACAAACCAAACAGTTTTATTGGATCTTAACGAGTCACCATTAAAACCATTATAATATTTTTTCTTCTTTTATTGGACTCTTCTCCCATCTTTCCTATGCTAACTCTGAACTGAGTATCATTCTGTTTGACCAAATTTCATTAGTTTGAACTGTTGGAAGATTCTGTTTTGGCTTGCTCTTTTCTTTAGGAGGGTCACTCGATAAGCCCTTATGGGTTTCTTTGGCCCCTCTTGCACATCTTCTTGTTGTTATTGCTATGTTTGGTCATATTTCATTATATTACGTATACTTTCTCCTTTTTTATATTGTGTTTCATTTTATATGTGCAATAAAATAAATATTTTGATGGCAGTTCAGCAAGATGCTGCTATATTAATAAACATAATTTCTCTCCAGATAATATTCATTCTAGATTCTAGAAATGTCGTGATAAATTGCTGTTTCGATATTTTTCACACCTCTACTTTTCATCCCGTTCTTAAAATTAGAGTTTGATTCGACTTAATTATTTCATCTAAATGAAGATCTAGCCTCCTTTTCTCAGCAGATGCAGTCATAAGTCATGAGACTGCACTCACACTGACTTTAATAACGGAGCCTCATGACTCTGACATGCTAACGTCTACACGCATGCTAACAGAGAAGAGTCCAGTGTGAGCTGAATGGGATTAAGATTGACAAAAGGCCCAGAGGATCTTTAAGAAGTGTCCTAGATTTCCTCTCTGCTTCATGCTGCAGTCATCTTTTGTTCCTGGGAATCCGCGGGGGACCACACACACACACACACACACACACACACACACACAAACACACACACACACACACGTCAAATCAACCACTTGCCACTCTGCTTTTATTAGTAACCTCACTTCCTAAGGCACTGTAGGGTTTTTTTTCTGTTTTGTTTTGCTGGGCCTTTTGGCTCCGGGTTTATTATACGCTGCAGAGCATCATGGGAGTTCAAACCAGCATAGCTGTGGTTTGAACTCTGGGCTGTGGGCAGCGCGTCTTTGTGTCGCTGTCCTCTGAATACTCAGTCATTCAAATGGAGCGCCTGCATCAGTGAAATGGAATAAAAAACGTCACAAACGATAAAAGCAATTGAGCCGGTTAAGTCCTCCATGTTTAGTGGTTAACCGGATTAACCGTTAAGGCGGTTAATAACAGCCAATGAATGAGCCGGCGAGGCGCTAACAAACTGTTGTTTTCTCCAGTTGGCTTACCTCAGGGAGCAGAGCAGCCAGAAGAGAGGGCTGGCAGATGGGACGAGCGAGGTCAACCACAACTCGGAAAACACACCCAGCACCAACGGCAAGGTGAGCTCGACCAGCAGCATATGTTCAACGGAGGCCGGACGGCAGCTGGTCGACAAGTGTGAAGCATCTGGTCATGGAGTAAAATTCAGCCTCATGATGGAAGTATCACAAACTGAACCACACCAAGGACTCACTGTAGTATCAGTCTCAGAGAGGAGGCAGCTCTTAACCTGTTCAGCCCCTTTTTTAAGCCTTCTGCTCAAACTACATATAGAAGAGTGTATCTGTGCAACCACTAAGTCTATTTCAATTATTTTGGTGTTATAATAAAAGTGACACTCGAGAGATGTGTCCAGTTGTGTAATTATCAGCAGATGTGTTACTGGGACAGAGTAAATGAAGATAGAAGTCCGAATCATTTGAACATTTTATCCTCGCCTAAAAAAAAATTTTTTTATTGTGAATATCTCTTGGAAATGATGCTGGAGTGGCTATAAAACTCTAAAAATGAATAATAAAATATTTTACATCACCTCTGCAAATGACTATTGTTAAAAAGTGATGCAGAGCAAAATTAGAGAGGTTTAATAACAAAATGGTCAGGCGAGGATTTTATAAAACTTTTTCTTACGTTTTTGTTGGAGTATTCCTGAAATCGGGTTCTTTGGGGCTGAAGAGGTTACAATGATGCAGATGGCAGGAGAGAAATATGTATAATGTTAACTTTATTTACCAGGACGTTTGTTTGCACTTGTAACTTCAGGCTGCAAAGTATCATTTGGACTCAGACTGTAAAAAAACACTGAATTGGATATTTTTTTGTCAAATTGCAAGCTGCTTCGGAGACGTTATTCAAGGTTCCTGCACAGACTGAAAAACCTGGAAAATGATTGACCGATTTTCTAGTCATGGAAAAAACATGGAAAATAAGGAAAAAGTCAAATGTCCTGGAAACAAATTTTTCTTCTTTCTACCTTGTTAGTGAACAAAACTCAAACATAAGAAATGAAGTAAAAATGTAACACTACTGCACTCTTATCCATAAAATATGAATGGATAGAATAAGGCTGCTTAAGGAAAAGAATATAAAAACTCAAAGTAATGGAGATAAAAAGAAATAATAAAAAATGGCAAAATGACCTTGAGATATTATTCTTATCTCTTCTCCCTTCCATTTATTACGTGTAATTAAGCCTTTCTGTCCCAGCATGTTAGGATTATTTACACCTGCGCTCTGTCATCTGAATGCATGCACAGACACGATGTAAATAATGAAGGAGGCAGGCTGGAACAGCTGGATCAGCTCACTGTCTCCGCTTAAAATAATAAAACGTCAATCAGTCTGAGCTGGAGGAGCCGACTTTAAAATGGATTCAATACAGGAGTTATAAACATGTGTGACTGGTTCAGTTAAATAAATAAATGAAAATATGAAAATGTTATTCATGTTTTCAAAGGCAGATTCAAAATATTCCAGGTGGATTTAAAACCCTCAGAGAAGACTTATCTCTGTTTATATTGACTCATTTGTGTTCTAGTTTCTGGAACACAAATTAAGTACGAGTTCCAGTTTTATTTTATTAATTTATATCTATTATATTCATTATTTTTATTTCTTTATCTTATTTTTTATTTCATTTCCTGTTATTAATTTTATTATTTATCAGTTGTATTGTTTGAATATTATATTATCTATTTTTTAATCTGTTTTTATTCATATACATTTTCTAAATCTACAAATTAATAATACTGATAATACATTTTATTCAACGGTGCCTTTCATGACACTCAAGGTCACCATACAAAAAATAAAAAGTGCATTAAAATAGGCATAAAAACAGGTATAAAAACAAATAAAACAAAACAAAAGACCAGAGGGAGTAGGAGAGCTTGAACAGATGGGTTTTGAGTCTTGTTTTAAAGAGGGGTAAGGACTCAGGGTCAGGGTTTTTAGTTTTTTACTTTTTGATTTTTTTTTGTTCTTTTTTACCCTGTGTACTAGATAATGCTGCTTGAATCCTGATTTCTCTGACAGAGTCTTCCTAAGGGATTAATTAAGTTCTGTCTGAACTAATATAATAAAATCTAAAATAGTTTTGCAGTCTTCAGATAATGGTTTGTGTCGCTGTCATAGAGAAACTGCTGAGGATTAATTACAATAAATAAAAAGATGAAATAGAAAAATACATTTTATTTATGTTTTCAAAAGCAGGTTCAAAATGTTCCAGGTGGGTTGAAAGCCCTCAGAGAAGTTTTGTCATCACTGTTTTTATTGTTGATTAATTTGTTTTCCAGTTCCTGATTAATTTTATTTATTTTTTTTTATATGGGTATTATTATTATTATTATTATTACTATTATTATTATTATTATTATTATTATTATTATTATTATTATTATAGTTATTATAATAGTTAATTATTTTTTATTAATATATTTTTAAAGTCTGCAAGTACTACTGTTAACACAAAAATGTCTACCAATAGGTGATTTTCTTCATTATTATTTTTAAACTGTGTATTTTTATATATTTTTTAAATCTGCATATTGTTTTAACTCTTTAACTTTTTGATGTCTTGTGTTGTTGACGTCTCTGAGAGAGTTTTCCCAAAGGATTAAATAAAGTTCTATCCAATATAATCTAATATATTAAAATCTAAAGTGGTCTACCAGCCTTCAGATAATGGTTTGTGTATCGCTCTCATAGAGAGACTGTTGAGAACCTTTGTCCTCACTCGTGGACACATTGCTGTTCATCTTTAATGCTTTGTTTGTTATTGACTGTAGCGCTCCTCCGATGGTTCGTTGAGTCAGGAGGAGGAGTCGGGGCTCGGGTTCGGGAAGGTTGGCGAGCTCCAGGACGTGGTGGACCGTCAGACGGCCGACCTCGGCCAGATGAAGGAGCGAATGGCTGCTATGGCGTCGCGCATCAACGAGCTGGAGGAGGACCTGGACACGGCCAGGAAGGACCTGATTAAGTCCGAGGACATGAACACGCGGTTACAGCGAGACCTGCGAGAGGTGGGTGGAGCCTTGGACAGCCGCGTGCGTGAAATCGTAGTTTTCAGTAATTTCGTGTATAAAGAAAAACTTCTCAAACAGTTTTGTCATTTGGTGGGAAAAAAATGTTTAAAATTATTTTGATGTTGTTCTCTCTAAAAATAGAAAAACATAAACACCAGTGAAAATATTTTTTTCTTGACAATTTTACTACAATTTTTGCAAATATTTACAGCTGAAATCCCCTGCTTTGGCAAAAATATCAGACACCTCATTACTCAATCTCTACCTTTTACTATTTTGAACTGAGCAATGTTCACCTTTATCATTTAATCGAAAATAAAACAAACGTTTTTATTGCTTCACATCTGTTTAAAATAGGGCTGAACGATTTGAGAAAATGGTCTAATTGCGATATTTTTCCCCAATATTGCAATTGCAATTTACTCTGCGATTGTTGTTTAAACAAACATAAGCAGTAGATCGTTTTCTAGTATAACCAATATGACATTAAATCAATCTAAGGAAAAAAGATTTGAGAAAAAGTGGAGAAGTGAAGAACAGAAGCAAAATAGGTATGAAATTGTAAAAACTGGGTAAAAAAATGGTATGAAAGCAGAAAAAAAGTTAATAGGTGCAAAATAGGTATGAAATTGCCAAAAAATGGCAAAAAATTCAAAAGTGACTCAGGAGAATTGATTATAGCAGCAAAATTGGGATTAAATTTCAAAAACCATGTAAAAATTCCAACCATGGTCTGACAGTGGCAAAAAAAGATGAATGGGAGCAAGATGGGCATAAAGTCGTAAAAACTGGATTAAAAAAGGTTAAATAGGCATGAAATTGCAAGAAACTACATCACAATGCCAAAATGTTCAACACATTTTGGTTTAAAAATATTGCGCTGTCTGCAATTTGAAAATTGCAACAAGCCATATCCCGATTTAATCTAATTTGCAATTAATTGTTCAGCCCTAGTTAAAACAAACAAACAATCTGTCACCATGTGTGGAACAGGTCAGTTTTAGTAAATCAGAGGCTTTGTGCTCTTGATAAAACAGATTGATATTATTAGTGGTTCAGAAATATAAAAAAAAAAATCAGTATTTACATCTGTACTTGTAACCGGTCCGGATCAATATGATGCCCTTTTTATGATTATCATGCTCAATTTTGTTAAAATTATCAATAAATTTCAGCTCCATTATCACAATGGAGCTGAAATTTAAATTTTTGATCATTTTGTGCATGAAGAACAACTTTTCAAACACTTGAATCATTTGGTGTAAAACAAAATAAGTTAGAAGTTATTTCAGTGTTGTTGTTACTAAAAAAACTGTTTTTCTCTAGAATAATTTCAGGCTGTAACTCATGATGCAGAATATAATCGGAGCAATATTGATACCTGCAGGAAATTGCTTAGAAAACTTGTTGTAGGTTTCGGCAGGTCATTTTTTGCATTGTCCACTTTTGTATTTTAAAATAAGAGTTTATTCAAGACAAAAAAACATGTATTTGCCTCACATCTGTTTCTAACCTAAATATGTCACCTAGTCAGTTTAGTAAATTAGGGGATTTATGCTCTTGAAAATATGCACTTAATTTGGTATCAGGCATATTGAGTACGGAAGTTTGACATAGTCAAGGGCAGCACAAACTCAGTATTGTGCATCCATAGTTGTAACCAGTAAAAATCAATATGATGTGTTTTTGTGGTTATCATGTTGATTTTTCTAAAGAACCTATTGAATAAATCCAAAGAGCCCCAGCAACACCTGCAGTTCAGACAGAGTAATGTGTGAATGTTTATGTGTGCAGTCGATGGCTCAGAAAGAAGACATGGAGGAGAGGATCACCACCCTGGAGAAGCGTTACCTGGCAGCTCAGCGTGAGGCTACCTCCGTCCACGACCTCAACGACAAGCTGGAGAACGAAGTGGCCAACAAAGAGTCCCTCTTCAGACAGGTACGCTCCTTTGACCTCTCCATTTAATCCCTGTTCTACACAGAAATCTTAACACTTCTGTTTAAAACCCAGAAATTGTTGCTTCTTTTTGTCAATTGTCCAACCTTTAACGCTGCTGTTTAAAGGCTCTCATTTTGATTCTTACAACCTCTGCCAGAGAGGTTGTTTTTATTCCAGCAGTAGTCTGCTACTTTTTTTTAGTCTGTGAACAGAATATCTCAAAAAACTATCAATGAATGAATAAATTACAGAAATATTTAGAACAAACGTAGAATACAGTCAATTAACACAACTTATCTATAACCAAAAAATATAAATGCTGAAGCTTGTGACTTATTTTTTGCCTCTCCTGTGCAGTTCAAGATAAAATTGACATGCAAGGATGAAAACATACAAGACATTCTTCTTTACTATAAAATGATTATACCTTAAATGCACTAATTAATCCATTGCTATAAGGTTTTTCTGAACTGCAAGAGAGTTTTATCTCATTTTAATTCTCCACTGAGCTCATTCTTGAATTTTATTTCCAAAACCAAAACACTTTTAATATTTATTTTAGGTTTTCTTGTTTCAAGCATAAGCACATCTCGTGAATTATTTTTTCCATCTCTTACTTAAAAAAATGTTTCAATACAAGCAGGAAGATTATCATTTACTGCACAAAACATCTCCAGTGTTTTCACATAAGCATTGATTATGCTAATCATTTTTTTCTGAAGTGTTTCTTAGACTCTTTCAATTTCCATACTGTTAAGATTAAGCTTTGTGTCATGTTGGTATACGTGCAACCAAATGCCATAAGTGTAGTTTTATTTTTAAATAAATGATAACTTTAATCAAACAATGTTTTCAACTTAATCAGTTCTTTGTGTACTGATTACAATAAATGTTTTATATTATCCCCAGAACAAAAAAAATAATGTCATCAGCAAACATCACAAATTTGAACATGTCAGATACTGTACAAATATCTTTTAAAGGGACTGAGGAGTTTCTAAGTAATTACAAAAAAGTCTTACTTTTAGATATATGCCTGATGGAAATACACACTTTAAGATGAGTTTTCTAGCATCAAAATAGGTTATCTATAAATGCTATTCCTTAGCCTTCCGGTCGGGTCGGACAGGGCTGGACTGGCCTGGATATTCAACTTCGGGAACAAGACAATTAAAATAAAACTAGAGCGCTTTGCATCCTGTAAGTTGTTGAAAAAAGAAGTTATAAAGCAATGCAGAGTTCTGAGGAAGGTCCGAGCTGCATTTTTATTAGCATCATAACACACACACGCTTTGGCTTGTGGTACGTTCAAGATGTAGTCAGAAGTAGGAATTTCCGAGTTTCGAGTAGGAAACTGCAACTGGAATGCCCCCCGAAGTCAGAATTTCCTACTGGGAACTCGGTGAAACCTCGCCACCCCCAAGTTGACAATCAAAGATGGATGACCCCAGTGTGAACAGTTATTTAGCTCCTGTAATAATCAATTTATTTGCACTTCTGACTGGGGTATGTCGCTCTAGGTCAGCTGTATACATAGTATTGTTAGACTTATATTTACAAAAATGCTGCCATAGTGATAATCACATTCTTCATACAACAACACAGGGCATGCTAACAACAGCTAACAATATCCTGGTAGATTGGCATGTTTTTTCTGACTTCAACTGGAACGCTAATAAGTCGGAGATGATGTCACTCCCAGTTCCGAGGTTACTGGAACGCAGCATTACGACAGTCGCCGCACGTGCTCATGGGTAGCAGAGTCTTAATTTCACCGGAAACAGATTCTCCTCACAGTCCCTTTAAGTAAATAAATTATAAATAATTTAGGTCCTAATACTGAGCCTTGTGGGACTCCATAAGTTACTTTTCTCAGATTTAATTCAGTATCATTTATTGTTTCAAATTGAAACCTATTTTCCAAATAACTTCTCAACCAACGTTGTGCAACCCCTCCAATGCCATTATGTTTGCATTTCTTAAGAATAAGGAGTGATCAATCGTATCAAACGCTTTACATAAATCAGTAATCTACCGTACAGCAAACTGTTTCCTATCCACTGCTTTTGCTGCACTTTTTTACACACTCTATCACTGATAAAGATGTTGAGCGATTGCTCATAAATCCATAATGATCGTCATTCAGTAACTTATTTTTCTCAACAACGGTATCAAGTCTATTTATAAAAATTAAATATGAATGGATTTTGCTGGAATTTCCAGGGAATGTTGATCAGAATCAGGATGCAGATATTTTTTTTAAGATTTGTCAAAGGGTTAGTTAAGTTTCTTTTTTTTAAGTGGGGTTGCTCGAGGCCGTTGACTGTAGTAAATATGAGTGTCAATAAAGGAACTTGAGAGCTTTCTTCCTGAGGGGAGATATTCTGGTGCTGATGGTAGCTGGTGCATAGAAGCACATGATGCCACTGTAAGCCTCATAATTAACCCACTAATAGGTTAAAATTACTAAAACAACACCCTGTTGTCTTGGCAACACGCTACAGTAAAACTCTTTACAGTGTTTCACCGTTGACATTACTTGTTGGGGTGTTGCAAAACATTTTTTTGCAGGTAATGCAGTAAATTCTCAACAGATTTTGAGACATTTTCAGGAAATTTGGTTAAAGGCGAGAAGGAGTGATTCGATTTTGGTGGTAATCCAAATCCAGATGTGGATCCAGGATTTCTTTTTAAAGGATTTCTCAACAGTGTGAGTGAGGGTAGTTTTTCCATATTTCTGACATTGTTTCCCAACAGTGATGGAGATGTCTTGGAAGAGGTTTGTGCCCTCAGATCACTCCTAGTTTTAAGCATTAATAACAATAATAATAATAATAAAAATATCTTTATTCATATAGCACCTTTTGAAAAGGCTGCTGTGTCCCTCAGTTTATCCAGTGACATGTCGAAGTGTTTTGACTTTTAGGGGCAGAGAATAGTAAAATGAACATTAATAATAAGGCCAAAACAAAATGATAAGGCAGTAAAAACAAAACTGAACAAAATTTAAATGCAGTGAATCAAGAAGAATGAAGCAGAGGAAGGGACTGAAGGTGGTGACAGCTTTGTCTCCAGAGACAGTCAGAATATTCTCTGATCAGGACTAAGACCAACAATGATGAGAGAAAGTATGTATTTAAGAATGAAAGAAATAAAATAAGACAGGATATGAAAGAAGACATCACACCAATGGAGGTGATAATGCTAAGAAAAACTGAACAGTTGAATAAAATAATGAAAGACAGATGGCTAATGAAGTAAAGCGGGGTCAGAAATGAGGAAAAAGCAGCTTAGTTGGATAAAATAAAAATATCTTGTAAATAACAAATTGAGAGAATTAATTGTGAAAGAAGTGACTTTAAAGATGTTACTGGTTCTCCATAAAGCATTTACAGATATTAACAAATGGATGAAAGAATAAAATAACGTTTTATGCATTTTAAAAGTGCCACAAACTGGTTAAACAAACAAAAACTTCTTTTTTCAACAAAAGTATTGTTTAGAGTGTGAGTATTGTCCATCGAGTAACCAATGCCTGGATCAGTTTGTCCATGTTTTGCTCATTTTCATCCATCTTGTCTGGGCTGAAGAAGCCGGATCATCATCTGGTCTTAACCTCAGACTCTGCACCGTATAATCTAACTCTGGATCGACGAGGCCCGGATGATTCTGCTGCTGGAGTCTCAGAGTTTATCTGTCAGCGGTATTTGCCTGCAGCTCCGTTGCCAGTTTCCAAACCCCTGCTAATGAATTCCTGCTGTATTCACGCTCTGAGCGGCGCAGCGGGCTCTGAATGGGACGCCTCGAAGACACTGGCTCGTTTCTTCGCATGCTCTCGCTCAGATGGAGACGTCTCTCGTCTTTTCTCATGGGTTTTTGCCGTCTTTGTGTCAACATGAATGCTCTCATCCTAACTTCCTGCACACCCCACCCTTCACATCCCCTCTCCCCGACTCCCTTTGTCCCTCTCCGTCTCTGTCCCAAGTTTTTGTCCTGCTCTGTTTTTTTTCTCACTAACCTCGCAGAGCTCAAAGTGAAGCCTAAGGCCAGGAAGTGGCACAGACACATCTTCGACAATCACGCTAATGACTGTTTGCTTTTGCTTTGTTTGTTGTAGACCGAGGACAGAAACCGGCAGCTCCAGGAGAAGCTGGAGCTGGCCGAGCAGAAGCTGCAGCAGACCATCCGCAAGGCCGAGACTCTGCCCGAGGTGGAGGCGGAGCTCGCACAGAGGGTTGCAGCTCTCACAAAGGTAACAGTCCACTCCCACGTCAGCTCCAAAAGCAGCGTTTTTATTTAGGAAATGCTCCCCAAAAAAGTCAACTGTTGTTTAGTTTTTCTGTGAAATTGGATAAACATAAACACTTTAATCCTGACGTAGAAGTGAGGATTGTTTGAATCATTCCTTTACATCCAAACAAACCTCGAGCTCCTGAGGAAGCTGCTGAGGAAGCCATTGTTTATGTTGCTTCAAATATCCACAGGGACCTATTTTTAGAGGTTCAGCTCATGTTTTTATCCATTTATAGTTTGAGTCTTTGTCTTGAACAACACGCCCTGCAGCTCAACCTTCACAGGCGATCCAGCACCTTATTTGTGTAGGAGCTGGCTCATCCTGCATCTTTATAATCTGTGTGTCATTTTTATTCCTGTCTTTTTATCAAGAAGCTACAGGTTTTGGTGCCAGCTTTCCTGCCTGTGATTTGACTTTCTGACATGTTGCATTGAATTTTTCCTTCTTTAAGCAGCAGACACAAACATGGTCACGCACACACACTATCAAGTTTCTTGTTTTTACTGTGCAGTCTCCTAACTTTAGAGGGGGGATAATCTGCACAAAGCTGACTGGATTCCACTCAAAGCACGACAAACAAGTTCTTCTTTGTACCACCTTTTATTTGCCATTATGTGCTGTTTCCATAGGTAAAAAAACCTTTAAAGCAAACAAACGTATGGAATGGATCAATAAATGATAACTTCACAAGCATGTGCAACCTGAAAGAAAACATTAATTATTTTCCAAAATCATACTAAAGTTCAACCAAAAAATTAAATTAAACTACAGCTCAATTATCTGTTTTAATTTACAAATGACTTCATTAATTTTTTTCAACTTTAGATAATTCTTTGATTGATTTTAAATTAGATATTTATTTTCCTTTAACGGGGAGGTTAATTTGTATTAAACATTAATTCTACAATTGATCAAAAAATCTCTATAAACAATTCTATCATTTTCACCGTTGTATTATACTTATTTATTAAAATAAGGAGGACGAACAATTGTGACTGAGAACAAAGAGGCACGGGCGCCCGCGCGGAGCACAGACCCAGGCGCGCACCCGTGTCGGCACTATCATAGATAAATTCACCGCTGTAAACAGATACGCATGAAACTTAGCATTTCTTACCGGCTGCCTCTTTGCTTTTCTGCAGTTTATCGTCTGCACAGCTCCGCTTTTTAGCTTTAAAATTTTAAAGGAGCGCACCGTTTGCCGTCTGGCACACTTCGGTATGCACTCCTCACCTGCTTCAGGTGCGTCAGACGAAGACGGTCGAACCCTTCCGACAAGAAATCCACGCCTTTTAAGCCATCCCTGGTGATGATATTATCATCTAAATGTTTTAATTATCTGTCTAAGATTGTATGGATTTATGAATTATGTATGATTTTAACGCTTGTGCCAGCTTGAGAGATATAAAAAATCAAATCAAAACAACCCAAATCAAGTCATTTATCCATATTTGGCTGTAATTTGAATGAAATTTATTCATTAAGACACTTTTTAACCCTTTATTTTAATACTACCTTATTTAATACTAACTTAGACCAACAATGATTAAAGCCTACATTTAATTGTTCCAAGTTCTTCACTTCAGCAAATTGACTCGACACACACATTTAACAAGCAGACTTTTAGGTCAGAATCTTTTAATCCAATCTGCTTCTGGAAATAAAGTGGCATGAAGCTTGATGTTTGCTCGCAGTGGTGAATCAAGCAGCTCTCTTATGCCCCAGCCACACGGTCCCGTTTCTCATGGCCATTATTCATTCATCTATTCATCCAACCGTCTATCCATCCATTTATTTTTCAATTTATCCATCCATCCATGATGATTTTCATTTATTTTTTTATGTGTTCATTCACTAATTCTTGTATTTTTTCATTATTCCATCCATCCATTAATCCACACGTTTGTTCTTCACTAGTGGTTGCCCGAAGGTTCTCGTCATACCTCAGTTAATATCTTCTTCTTAACTCACTGATCCTCATTCAGCCAATATCAAATATGACAGAGAGACTTAAATGTTCTTTAAGGTTAAACCTACACACCCTCCAGTCCTGGATGTCCCGTCTATGACTAATCACTCCACAGTCTCTGTGTTTGTCTGATGCATCATCGTCATTTCTCATTAAACCGTATCATCTGTCTGTTTACCTGCCTGAAAGTACACTGATAATGTCTGTAAACACATGTTCTCCTGTTGAATCATGAATGTTTTCTCTAACTGTTATAACAGTGTAAACAGTGTTGTCTCACATCTGCCTGTCTCTCTGTCCTGCCGACCTGCACGTGATCTTCATGCTGCCTGTTTCACCTCCTTCTCAAACCCATAGTGTGTTCTGTGTGGCACTAAAGGCAATAAGACTCTGAAGAAGGTAGATCAACTTTAGATAAACATGGAAGCATCTCTCTGTAGTGTTAGTTCGTCACTCGCTTCACCAGGTGAATAAAACACTATTGAATTACCTGTTTGACCCTCATTAGGCCTGTCCTCACCTGGTGTAGTGCACTGACTGACTAAAAACCAAACATGAAGCAGAATCGCAGCCCCGACGTGGCCTCCTCTGTGTTTATTTGTTGCTTTCTGTGCTGGTGAGCTGTCCTTCTTCGTTAGTATCTAACACAAACAGGAAGTGCCAGCTGATTTGTTCAAAGACAGGCGAGACCCCGCCCTTAGAGCCAAACGGGAGCACACCAAATGTTTACAAGTCTCATAATTAATCCTTCAATGCTCTGATTTTGTTTCAACACAGATGAAATGTTGAATCAACACAACATTGGTAGATTTATGGTTCTTGGTATCACAAACTGGTGTTCTGTGGTCCACATCTTTGTCCTGTAGCAGCTGGTGTGTGTTTCTCACTGTCTAGAGCACTCGTGGTACAAGTAGATGCTTGCTTTAAAATCTGTCCGTGTTGTTTTGACCCCGTCCTAAAGAAGGACCTCTAACCTGAACCTCAAACAGGGAGGTCCTTCTTTAGGACGGAGTGCAAAGCATGTGAAGGGAAGAGCAGCTGTACTACTCTTTACTCTTTTTTTTTTCAGACCAGAGAACATTAAAACATGTCTTCTGGTTTTCCTCCATCAGGCAGAAGAACGCCACGGTAACGTGGAGGAGAGGCTGAGGCAGCTCGAAGCTCAGCTGGAGGAGAAGAACCAAGAACTGCTCAGGGTGAGAATCAGCTCAAGGCCCACATGTCATACTTTATCAATAATAATCCGTACACAAGTCTGCTTATCGATCCGATTCTTTAACCATTCCCTGCTGCTGTTTACCTGCTGGACTCAAATTCCTCCATCCTGCATCAACCATCAACATAAGTTACATCATTTAAAATAAATTCATACTTTTCGAGCAGTTAAACCATTTTAATGACAGTTCAGCTGGATGCTGCTAAATTAATCATCATTCCTCTCCAGATTATTTTCATAGTAGATACTAATGTTACCTCACATACAGTTATATTCAATGAAGACACATATGGTGCTGTACAAATAAAGAATTTTTAAGTCTATATTCAGCAGAGACAAAATTTATGAGGACAGATTTATGATCTGGGTGTTCATAGGTTTGTTTCTATCATTAATAAGTTTTTAGTCTCTTTGTCTCTGCCTGGATGGATCCATCTCTGGATGCATATATGTGTATTTACAAATATATTTATTGTACATATGTGTGTCTATTCATATATTTGTACCTGTAAATGAAGTTTTTTATTCAGCATGTTCTGTTGTAAAGTGCCTTAAGATAACATTTGCCATGAAGTGGAGCTATACAAGTAAAGACTGATTGATTGTGCTGGCCAAAGTTGGTCTGTAGATTTTCTGTGGAAAATGTCAAACACACGACTCCTGATTCCTGCTTTGCTGCATATATGAAAGCTTCTGCAATACCGCTTTCACACTACAATTAATGGGTGAAAGCAGGTTTTTTTCAACGCAGGTTAACCCGCTAATAATCGGCAAGCAACACTTTCCCCACTGCCAGCAGCAGTAGGGAAAGAGTCTAATCGGCTGCAGACGAGCTGTGTGGCTGTTTTTTTTCCTCTGTTGTGTCAAACTGATGTCATCACGTTGATGACATCATCAGCACAACGAAACACATCCATGTAAACAATGGAATGAAGCACAGAGGCTGTGAACACGGTTGTCTGTACTTTTTACTTTTGTCCCTCTTGAAAAAAAATGTACAAACTTGCCGATGTCATGGTGTAAATTAAGCGAATTGACCTGGGTGTGATGTTCTCACTGAAGCTGATTGGAGGCGAGCCGATAAAAACCTGTGTCACTTGCAGGGTCAGTTGACCCGGTCAAAATGCTGATTCAACCCTTTCAAACTGCCAACAGAAGCTGATTGTTACCGGGTTTAAACAGGTTTTTTGGCCAGTCTGAAAGGGAAAGTGGCGCAGTAAGCATGAGTAACCAGAACTATTTTTCGTTGAGAAAATTTTGTCAATAGCGTTGAGAGACCACGGAGAGGGTTTGAAAAGAAATGCAAAAAAAAGGCTGCAATACCTCAGACAGAGACAAAAAGAGCAAGCAGGGCTGATAAGGCAGGGGAGCAAGAGAAAAAGCATAAGCCTTTGTTGAGCGCAGGGAGCCCGAAGTAGGGCTTGTTATTCTTATTTATATCTTTTACTAAGATTTTTTCTTTTTCTCTTTGCTAAAACCAATAACCACATCATAAAATATAGGAGCATTCTGTTGTGGGGTACAGTTTGTCCATCTGTGCATGCACATGATTGTCACTCCTTATTCTTCTTTATTTTCCTTATAAGCTGTTGTAGTGGCTTCAAGCTTCCATTGGAGTGGGTCCAACACACACAGTCCGAACATAAAGCCGACACGAATCCAGTGACACTTCCAAGATTTATTTACAAAAAGAAAAAGGATTTACAATCGTAACTTTATGGATAAAACTCAATGAAAATGTTACTATCTTTTGCCGATCTGGTCTTTGCAGTCAACAAACTTTTACGCTCCGACTCTCAATTGTCTAACCAGCTGTCCATAATCACGTTTAAATCACCTGAAGCAGCAGCGACTTGGGTACACAGGGATGGGCAGATTGGTGAAAATTTACTCGGTCAGTTTGTTATTATAAACAAACAAATATTTAGTCCTTTTACTTTAGAAATGAATTAAAATAAATGTCCTCTAAACTATTAACAATTAGGCAGGCTAGGAAATTCATTGCAACAAATTATTTAAATTAATTTTCTTTTCCTAATTCAGTTTACCTTAAATTAAATTCATTATTTAAATCAGATTTTGTGTTGGACCCAACAGTGTGATGAGAAGCAGTTTCAAACCATAAAGTATACCACTTCGACCTGCATGTTTGAAATGCTTCAAATACATTTCTGTGCTTATTGATGTGTCTTTGTGTTGTAATCGAGAAAGACTGTAAAAAAGCAATGGTCCAAAGCAGGAATTTTTACTTAAGATAACCCTTTAATTTACCAAAAGATTTGAGGGTCTGGTGTGAAAAGGGCACACAGAACATCTGCTTGGTAGAAAGGAAACTGAAACAGGCATCAGAGTGAAAACAGTGAGGAAAAAATGAAATAAAGCAGAAACTCCTGCTCATATCTTTGCTATCTTTGAGACATTTCTAACACCACTGCCTTTAAACACTCCTGATTCTTCCGTCTGTGCAGGCACGACAGCGAGAGAAGATGAACGAGGAGCACAACAAGCGTCTGTCGGAGACGGTGGACAAGCTCCTGTCAGAGTCCAACGAGCGGCTGCAGCTCCACCTCAAAGAGAGGATGTCCGCTCTGGAGGATAAGGTGAAGAATGAGCTCAGTGTTTCACGGCGGTCTCGTTCATCTTGTTGTTCCTTCACTGAGTGTCTCATGACTCTAATGAGATCACAGTCTGTGTCTGTCATGGTTTGTTCTCCGGCGTCAACTCGTCCTCTCTGTCTTTTCAGAACTCCCTGATCAGAGAGCTGGACCACACCAAGAAGCTGATCGAGGAGTCTCACCACGAGAAGGTGAGACACTTCATAGAAACCAAGCAGAGGGCCCGCAGTGTACAAACCCCAATTCAAATAAACCATAATTCACCCATATTTAGTTGAATATGCTACAAAGTAGGGCTGGGAAATATATCAACTCAAATAATTCTAAGCATTTTCTGCAGAAGACTTAAAAATTAACTCAAGAGTTTTGTTCTTGACTTACTCCAACTGTGACTTGTAGCAATGTTTGAAAATATAATTACAGAAAATTTACAGTTTTCATGATGACAGCATCTTTATAGGCCTGTATTGGCCCTTTTCCATTAGCCCTACTCTACTCTGCTCGACCCTACCCGACTCTACTCTACTTGCCTTGTGCTGCTTTTCCATTAGCCCCAGTCGCCTGCCCAATGGGGTGCATTGTCGCTGAGCGGCTCTGCGGTGACGTCATTTTGAGCATAACACAACAATCTGTGGCTTTTGGTCACAAACCGAGTAAAAAGGAAAGCAGAAGAAGGCTGCAGGTGGCAAGAAGAAATAGCCCTTGAGAAGCACAGGAGAGTTTTGGAAGCTAAACAACAGAATGTAGCCGAGGACGAGAGCAATCGAGCTGCAAAGAAAAGACGTATGAGAGTAAGCTAACGGTAGCTACCGCCAGCATGCTAGGTCGTCACGCTCAAGACTCATCGATGACAACATTGTCTGACCAGTAGCCGGCAGTCGGTGACGTCATCTTTTAGTATCTACTCAGCTCGCTTGGAACCAGAGCGGAGTAGGAAGTAAAACTAGCTTGTTTTGGGAGGTAGCAGGCTAGTGGAAACACACTGCAAATCGAGTAGGGCCGAGTAGAGTAGGGCCAAGGCGTGCTCGTGGAAAAGGGCCATTTGAGTTACATCCACCAAAAACAACCGTAAATATTTGGCTGAAATATTCAGGAGATGTTATTAATGGCCCAACTTAAAAATATTGTGGTGATTCAGATAACCACCATTATCAAGCAGTTGTTTTTGCTCAATAACTGTCTAATTAATAATGAAATCAACATGATTATGAGAGCTAGGTTTAGATTTTCAGCGTCATTAATCATATTATGATGGTAACTTAATCATGAACTATTGCTTGTAGATGTAACAGCAAAATGTGAGCTACCTTGGCAGAGGTTTGCGATCTCTGATTGCTTTTTTCTAGTTTTTTAAATGATATTATATTTTGATCTGAGAGCTCCATGTTAATATACTGTGAAAATAGCTCAGCTTCCTGTGTTTATGTAGACAAACATGTCTGTTTTAACTACATATTCAACATTTTATGACATGTTCTCACACTGAAAGAGGGAAAATCTGTTTGGTTTGGGAATCTGTTTTGATAAAATAAAGACAAAATTTGATTCATGTCTTTTTTTATCAAGAGGAGAAGCAAAGATTAAAATAGTAAATCAAGTGTTGGATTTTATCATTAGGCCATGTATCGCCCAACCCTACTGCAAAGGCAGATAGTTAATGTTCAAACTGCTAAACTTTATTGTTTTTGACTGTTATTCCCTTATTTCCTTATTCCCTTGTAAGTGTGTGAGAGTAAGGGGAACATGGCTGGAGGTCAAATGTCTGAAGGGGTATAGGCTGGAATAAGTTTGAGAACCCCTGCTTTATGCCCAACTCACAGGTAACATTAATGCCTCCCCACTCAGATGCACCCTCTTTTGCCTGTAAACAGAACAGGACTGGGCATGAAACAACCATAACAGTACGAGTGTAACAGTATGCTCAGTGTGTTTTAGTTTTACTGTTGGAGCTGATTCAGAAATAACAAGATCAAGTACAAATAAATAGTCCGGTCAGAATAAATACTTGATGCATAACATGAAAAAATAAGAGTGTAATGTTGCACAAAACCAACCCGAAGCGTTATCTACTTTGACAACCTTAATTTGGATCAGTGCGTCCCTGCTAAAGTGTCATTTCTGGAACTAGACCCGTAAAGGATAATATAGGTCAGTCATCACCAAATGGTGGAACACAGTCCTGATCCAGACCAAGTGATGGTTCTATTTGGGCCCCCCTGACCAATCTTTGATAAATTCACAGTAGATGTAATTTAGCTTTTTCCCCAGACGGTCGTGGCTATAGACAGCAGGCGCTGTCTGATCACAAGCCTGTCATGCCATTAGTTTTCCTGAATACATATTGTGTGTGTTTCTTTAGCTCATAAGGTTGTCTCATGAAGCACTAAAGGTCTCTGAGCATTTATTCCTCCAACCAGTGCTGCTGCTGTCACACATACCCCTTTTCCACCAAGCTGGTTCCAGGGCTGGTGCTAGAGCCGGTTTGCAATTGGTTCAAGTGCAAACCGGTTAAGAACCGTTTGCTTTTCCACAAACGGGTGCCAACCAGAGGGCTATGTCATCACGCCGATGTTTACGTCTGTATACGTCACGCCAGTTTCCCATAACAACTAGCGCCAAATTAAATTGCCACAACAAAGATGGAGGACTACGTTGCGGTTCAAGTGTTGCCGTTGGCTTTTCCAGCCTTCCTTGGAGAGCAAAAGTTGGCGATCCAGCAAGTTAATGCTGCTCGTCGATTATGCAATGAACAGCGTTCACGCTTGAGAAGACGGGTAAGAGTGATTCCGTGTTTTTACTCTGCTTTAGTTGGTCAATAATCCCGCCCCCACCCCCTGATGTAAGCCGTAGCCCCCGACGTAACGTGGTTCTTTCTGCTGGCCCAGCAAAGAGTTGGTGCTTGCCAAGCACCGGTTTTGAGAGCCAGCAACCGGTGCTTAGTCTGTGGAAAACCAAAGAACTGGTGCTAAGTCTGGCTCTAGCTCCGAACCAGCCCTGGAACTAGCTTGGTGGAAAAGGGGTAACAGACAGCTGTACAGTGAGACATAATGGTCCATTTAAAGGAGGTGATTTACCTGCCACCATCAGCACCAGCAAACTGGAGGCAGTGCCATATTAACAGCCAGTGCCAAAAAAAAAAATAAAACGTTTAACACCTGCAGGTGACCGCTGTCCGTGGTGCTGATCCTGTTCATTTGTCAGTTTTTTTTTTGTAATTGTTCATTAATCAGTTTGATCATAGGTTTGTGTTATTTTCATTGTTGCAGTTGTACAGTTTTTCCCACTGGTTTGTTTTTGAATGTTTCACTTTGAGCAAGTTTTGGCAAACTTTTTTCTGTTTATTTATATTTTATGAGTGTGGATTTATGCAATAGTGTAGCACTGTTTGTGTGTGTGTGTGTGTGTGTGTGAGAAAGAATCAAGAGAAAAACAAAGGCAGAGAGAGTGAGTGTATGAAATCCAGATCCTACGCAAATAAAATATTTATCTTCCTATCACTTTCTTGTTACATTTGATCGCACAAATACTGCAGAAGAGCAGTTACAGATGTGAGATGGTTGTACTTTTGAGTGTATTTATTATTCTATGAGTTATGTTGACTTTTTTTTAATTTTTCAATTGTAGGCCTCCAGGTTTTTTCAGATGGGAACTCTTTATTTTAAGAAAACAGAAAAGAAACATTTTAGTCAATATGTTCTTGTATTTTCTACAAAGAGCCACCTTTTATTTATTTTTTTTTTTGAAATTGTTGGATTTTTTATCTTTGAAGTGTAGGTTTTCAAGTTTTCAGGCCTCTTTCATTTAGGAAAAAGAAAAGTTATTTAACTATGTTTGCACTTTTATTTATTTTGAGGTTTTTGTTTTCTATAATCTGAAATAAAGGCCTTAAATTTATTGTCTGGGACTAATAGAATTTATGGAAAAAAGGAAACTAGCTGTGCACTCAGTAAAACATCCTGCATTAACAATTGACAACAATTGTTGAAACATGAAAATGTGGACGTAGGGGAAAGCTTTAAGACACAAACTGGACTTCATTTTGGGCCTTTGGTGGAAATTTTGTTTACTGGACCTTGGTGACTTTTAATTGAATACCCTTGATCTGGACATTTTAATATATTAAAGTCTATTTTGTGAGATTTAAAACATGCCTCTTCAAAAACTCACCCCTTGGTCTTTTTTGTCTCTTACAGGAGCAGCTCCTGATCCAAATCGAGACCATGAGGGCCGAGAACGAGCAGGGACGGAGCAGGAGCAACTCCTTACTGCACGGGTCAGTCTGTCCGCCTGCAGACCCCTCTTCATCCTTAAACCCCTGAGTTTTTTTTTTTGTTTGTTTTTTTATGTATTTTTTGGGCTTTTTGTGCCTTTATTGATAGGAGAGAGACAGTGGACCCCGTGAAAGGGGTGAGAGAGCAGGGAAAGACACTCTGCAAACCGGTCACAGGCTGGACCCGAACCTGGACCGGCAGAAGCAAGCACATGGGGTGCCTGGTTGCCAACCACTCCACCAAACCAGCACCTCAAACCCCTGAGTTTTTGGCTGATTGTTTGTCTTCTGTCTGTTTTGCAGACGGTCTCAGCTGGGCAGCACTCCAGACTTCAGGTATCCGGTGTCGGCTTCCTCCATGATGGACAGCAACTCCGACCACTACGGCAGCGCCCTGGTGCTCCGGCGGCCGCAGAAAGGACGCATGGCAGCGCTGCGGGACGAGCCGTCCAAGGTGAGGCAGCAGCTAACTGTTGTTTAGGGACGGGAATCATAAACAGAAAACAAATAAACATGTTTCCTGTCAAACAAAGGCAGCTATCAGGCACAAACAGTGCTCTGCTTTGAGTAAACATACAACACAATTAAGGAGGAGAAAGTCTAGATTTGATTTTTATGTCCCCTTTGGCATCATTCAACTCATAAAAAGTGTCTCTTAAATGCTTCTTTGTGATGTTTGCCTCTCACTTCTCTGCCTGCTTTGCTCTAATGTTTACTTTCTTTCTGATAATCTTCCTCTTATTTCTCTCTGTTTGCCTGCACTGCGGACATCAGCGACATGTAAGTCAGTTTGATGGAGATTAAAATGACGTTTAACTTGTTTTCTGTGTGAATATTAATGAGAATCACGGCCCTCTGTCTGCTTTCTCTGCATTTCCTCCTTTTATTCTGAAGTGCAGATGTTGAGGTCAGACTACGTGATTTTTCTGTCTGCTCGCTCTGTCATTAAAAATCTCAGAGAAACAAACCTTTGCCTCAACGTGACCAACAAATACAGTCATACAGAAACAGATCAGCTTTCCCAACTGCTCTGACTGTGTCAGGAGAATGAAGCACATGGAGAGAAGCCCCTAAATAAAGACACTGTTCAATGTTATGATGAAGATTGATATGGACATTAGCTTGATGCTAATGCTAACAGCACTAACCCAGCTGCGTATTTATTTATTTTTTATTTAACCTTAACAAGATGAATCCCATTGAGATCAGGATCTAATTTACAAGACTGACCTGGCCAAGAGGTCAGCAGCACATGTCATAATAAATACAAAATCATGATAAAACTTTAAGGAAATACATAGTAAATAAAGACAATAAGTATGGCAAGGGATTCACCAAATTTACAGGGAAAGTGCTGCAATTTTAGAGACAGTAACAGTTTAAAAACACAAGCATTGCTCATAGGATTCTTGCCGCCTTATGAGTAAAATGGAACGAAAAGCTTTAAATGAAACCACTTCTGACATTTTCATTTCAGTCTGTATAGTATTCCAGTCTGTGAGGGCAGCATAACAAAAAGCCTATTTGGTAAAGGTTGTGTCTTACTCTTAACTTTCATTTCGTCCCATTCAGCCCAGCAAAAGTAAAACAAACTGCGAAGAACCAACAGAAAGTGTTTGGGGAGGGCAGAAGCATATCTGGCAGGTGATTGGATGACCGTTCTGTCAGTCAACATTTATTACAGGCCACTCAGATAATCCGACTGTTGTCCAAAGAGTGGAAGCGGAGAAAAAATATCCTTGCTTTTGGGAACATTTAATAAAGAAACTTGGTCCTGATCTGAAAAACTGCTACTGAAGCTATTAGCATCTATGCTAATCTCTATAAGTGCAGTCACTTCCTGTTTATCTCACTCACAGCTCCACCTCTTCCTGCTCTTCTGTGTGTAGTTTGCACGTTCTCCCCTGTGCATGCATGGGTTCTGGTTGATTCAGGGGTGGGCAATTATCAATACCAAAAGGGCCGAATTCAATACAGAAAAATATAAAAAATAAATTAAAAATAGCAAAAATAAAGCTTAAAAAAGGATTATACCAACACTTGCATATTCAAACTCAAACACACAATTAAAAAATCATGATCTAATGAGCATGACACATGACTTAAGCTAATTTCAGTTTTTTTTTTTTTTTAATGCAGTAAAAGAATTAATGTTACCAGTTTTTAAAGCACAAATATATTACCAGTACCATTGGTTCCAAAAATGTTTTTTTTACTGATTCTATAAGTTATATATGATGATATGTGGAAAAGAGGAGACTAAATATTGAGAAAATGGGGGACGGGACAAGATAAGCTCTGCTTCTCCCGTCTTCCCTTTCGGACATGTACATTTGATCAACTATTGACAACGTGTGATGCTGTATAAGTGTGCTGACGTGACCGAAATAAATAAATCAATTCAATTCAATATAGTATTGGTAGTATTGGCAAACTAAGAACTTTAGTTACTTGTAAAAAAACAAAGCACTTACCAACAATTCAAAGTTAGTCAAAATATGTTGTCACCTATCTGAATTCATGATGAATCATATTTAGCAACTGTTGCTGGGAAAGGCTCCAGGCCCAGTGCCCGGAAAGGGATATCAGCATAAATAATTGATGGATTGACGTGGGACTTTGTATTTTGAATGACCTGTTTAGCTGTTAGCTTAACCTGCTAACTTCCTTCCCATAATGCAGAGCTAGACTTGAAATCACAGAAACAATGTCTGTGACGGCCTGCCTGTTTTTGTTTTGGACCACATTAAAGTGTTGCTGTATGAGTATGAAAGGATCCAAAGAAAACATGACAAGAGCCGAGCTGTAGGGATGAAATCAGTCTTTCTGCCTTGACTATTGTTGGGTGGCACACTAAACGGCCCTATCCGACTGTTTGTTATTGTTTTAACATGTAGTCTGACCTCGGCATCAGTCTGCTTCTTAAACTTACATTTCTCTTTGTATTCATTTGCTCACTTTGTTTTTTATCTTCCCTACATCCTGTTTCATCTTTCCTGATTTGATCCAGGTTCAGACGTTGAACGAGCAGGAGTGGGAGCGCATGCAGCAGGCCAACGTGCTGGCGAACGTGGCCCAGGCCTTCGAGAGCGACATGGACGCCTCTGACCTGGAGGAGGATCGGGAGACCATCTTCAGCTCGGTGGACCTGCTGTCCCCTGGAGGGCAGGCCGACGCACAGACCCTCGCCTTAATGCTGCAGGAGCAGCTGGACGCCATCAACAATGAAATCAGGTACCCAGGGACCCATAAAATCTGTTTCAAGTATTATTTTAGATTATATTATTACTTTTATTTTTTCAATTTGGTTTGTATATTTTGGCAGATTTAACCCAGGGACACAGTGCAAATTAATAAAATTTAAGCACTCACATGTTTCCTTGCGGGTCTGATAAACATACATAATAATCATTGGGAAACTGCTCTGTACTTTGGAGTGAGCCAGAGTTTAGTTGCCTCTTTGCCAACTTATGCAGGGTACACACGTAAAGATCATCGAGCTGTTTTTGTCCTGACTTTCCCCCTTACAGACCAAGGATGGAAATGCCCGATTGTCTTCTGTTTTAAGAGAGTATCCTCTCAGATTTTCCTGTGGTCTTAAGTGTTAAGAGTGCATTTGTCCTGATAATCGGCTCTGAAACAGGTCGGGCCAACAATCGTAAATAGTAAACTTGTTCAGTATTAACAACCAAATATCTTCATGTGTGTGGGGAAAGCTGACAACCCCTGAGTTAAGGCTCTGTGAATTGTAACGTGGATCAAGATGTGAGCTGACTAAGGAACAAGGAGGCAGGTGTAAATATAAACAAACATGGCCGACCTGAAACGTAAACATTAAGTTTGATTGACCTAGGACACATAGGACCAGTTCACGTGTTCATGTCTCCAGGATTTTTTCACAGTCTTTCCTTTTTTTTAGTTCCCGATTTTCCATCAAAAATTGTCCCAAGAACACAATCATCCCCTCTTTTTCATTGCTGTGCTTTTTCTTCTTCCTGTTTGTTTGAACACGTTTGATCAGATTTCTGTCTTTTAGGACGAGATTCTAGATCAGTGGTGGGACAGAATATTTATGTGTGTGGTTTGCTGTGTTGAGATTATATTAGCACACCACGCACAGTATGATCAAAACTGTTCCAATCCCTGAACTTTTATCTTCATGTTTGGGCTCTCTAACAGATAAAACATCTCTTCAGATTTAGAAATCTTTATGTGTGTACCCCGCTTTAGCTGGTGTCTCAGGCGATTGCTTCAACATGGTTGCTAAAGCAGTAAAGTGAAGCGTGCATTTAAAAAGGCATGCCTTGTGGCTGAATATATTAATTATTATTATTTAATCTTATTTGTTTATTTTAGCCTTCTTAAACTATTTTATTTCTCCATTTCAATTTAGATTTATTATTGGGATTTTATTCTTGTTAATCAGTTTTCTTTAAATCATCCCATTTTTGCAGCTTTAATTACACACTTCGTGTATGGCTGTCTCATTGCAGCACATTATTGTTGCAAATTTTCTTTTATTTATTTTTTCCTACAGTATTTTTAATCTTATTTCTTATATATCTTATGATCATTTAGCTCCAGTGTTTCCTCATTTTTAATTCAAAGAGCGTTTCTTCAGTCCTCTAATTCTATTTCCTGTAAGAATCTCTTAATGGCTTTGTGTGTGTGTTGTATGTTGATTGCAAGGGTGGGAAAGGTCTTACATTTTCATTGAATTCAATTTTCTACTTTCATGTATTTTATGTTCTTTCTTTTTATGTAAACTTTATGAATAGTGTTTTACAAGTAAATTTCGATTTATTGTCCCCAGCCTTAGTGACCCCCCCTCAGAGCATTTTGCTTAGAGAGATTTTCTTTTTTTATTAATTTATTATTAATAAATGTATCCGAGGTTCCATGATTTCAGATTTTATAGGGCCTGGGTACATACATTAACCAGGACGATCCCTGATTAAACTTTAGCTCTTGTTAAACTTTTCATTCTTTATTTTTTGTTTTTTTTTCCAGAGTATTGCAGTTTGCACACAGATGCATACTTCAGATGTCTGAAGTTGATCAGCTAGGTTGCTGAACAATTTTCATAATAGCTACTTATCTTCAACACAGCAAAACCTCAATACTATTCTTTTTTTTTTGCCCCAAAGCAGAACAGGGATGTATAAAACAAAAATGAGAGAAGGAAGAAGAAAAAATAAATTAACGAAGAACAGAAAAGGAGGCAATAGGAGATATTGTGACATTTTGAAGATATTGCTTTTCAGTCAAAAAGAGCAAGTATCCATTCATTTCCTCTTTCCTGTTTTCCTGACCAGAATGATCCAGGAGGAGAAGGAGAGCACCGCCATCCGAGCGGAGGAGATCGAGTGCAGGGTGGGCAGCGGCGAGAGTTTGGGGGGGCGTTTCAGGTCGATGAGCTCCCTCCCTCCGTCGCTGTGCGCTGGATCCTCGTTGGGGGGCTCCCCCCCTGGCTCTGGTCATTCCACGCCCAGACGCGTCCCCCGCAGCCCCAACAGAGAACTGGACCGTATGGGTGTCATGACCTTGGTAACAACTCCTTACTCTCATTTGTTTCTGACTCAGAAGTTTAACATGTTTGAGTCCTGGTTTATTTTTATGGTGCAGTTCTTGTCCTTGTCTTTAACTCTTTATCATAGTTTATGGTGACTCAGTGTACTAACAGTGTGAATGTAACTAAGTCTGTATCTAACCACCCACCTTTAGCACTATTGCTATGACCCCTACATCATCCAGAGCTCCCTCTCCCAGCAGACAGTCACGTACCTGCCTTACGGTGCTGCTGGCTTCACTCCGCCCCCTCAGGCTTATAGCTATGCTCCTTACTTCCAGGTACCTGCAGAGCTCTCTGCGGCTAACATCCTTTTCTCTGCAGATGGGTGCAGTCTGCCTCTTCTTCTTCTTCATCCTGCTGCTTTAAACATTTCCTGGTCCTTTGAAACAGATTTATATATTTGTCTTTCTGTCAGCAGAGGGATGGTCCATTCATGAGTTGGGATCAGAGTTCCTGCAGATCTTGAGAACAGTAAAGTGTAAAGTAAGAATTTTGCAAATCCGGAGAGATGTCTTCTATGTTAGAGACACATGAAGATAAAAATAAGGCATTGAGCAGTTTTTGTGCTGATGTAGAATCTGGTCCTCAAGACAGAAATATGGTCAAATGTATTCCTACAGAAACGAAGAAGAAGAAACATAGAATCAACTGAAAACTTAACATGGAAGAGCACGGAGAAGAGGGAATGATGGTCTTGGGACAATTTTGATGGAAAAATCCAGAATTAAAATAAAAACTGGAAAAAATCCTGGAGACAGCGTGAACACGCGAGCTGGTTCTCCACTTTTGAGATCCATCCAGTTTTATGTTTTGAGTCTGACACATTTTTGGTGTGAAAGTGACCAGATTCAGTCACTTTCATGCCCATTTACACTCCACCAAAACAACAGCGGGTGCAGTTTAGGATTCAGTGTCTTGCACAAGGACACATCAGATGTGCCGAATCAGTGTATGGAGGGTAGTCTCGCCTTTACAGTGAACTCACAGAGATCTCACTCTAACCTGACATGTCAGATGGACAGTGCCATAATGGAAATATTTCACTAATCCATCAGGGGAGGAGCCCTGTGAAAATGTTTTCAGGGGCAGAACCTTCAAAAACAACAGCAGCTTTTGATTGGACGATCATTTATCACATCACACTCATCACCGACCAATCCGTATCAAGCAGCACTGCTATGACATAGCATATAATCAGCTAAACGTAGCAGCTAACCGTTAGCCGCTATGGCTAACGGCTTACATGGGCAAACAGTCAATGGCCGTTAGCCGTAGCGCCTAACTTTTGTTGGCGGCTAACTGTAGTTAGCCAATAGCTTAACTACCGACGATCATTTCACATTAAATTAGACCACACAGATGTATCATTTAACACTTATATGTGACATGAACCTCGTCAAAGATAATCTCTACAAAGTAAACTTTTGAGGAGAGCATATTTCGCCAAATATAACTCAGTAAACATGATGAGCACAGGCTAACCGACCTTAGCCGCTATTAGTTGTATAACAAAAAGTGATGTCACTTCCGGTCAAGTCACTTCCTGTTGTCGTCACGTCAGCCGCTCCCGCCTTTCTTCCCTGATTGGGCCATTAAGCATTTAGCCGAGTGAAACTGTTGGACAGTGAAGGCTGGCAAGACGGAGATGGATGATTTCAGAATCAGACAGGTCCTTCTGCTCTGCAAGGCTAATCTGTCTCTGCCCCACAATGGGTAATGGGATGTTTTAACGGCTCCTGGACTTTGCTGAACTTCAGCTGAAGAAGTCCCATCATCTTTAGTAGAGCTTCCTTTTCATCTTCCCCTGGTTCACCCACACATCTGTATCTGAAGGCATCCATACTGCTCTCGAACCAAAGGAACGCTTTTGAGTGATTAAAATAAATTTCTGCTCGCCCCCTCAATTTCCCCTTCCTGTTTTCCTTTTATAGCTCTCTAATCCCCCCTGCCCGGGCCTCAGAGTGTCAGTTGAGGAAAGGAAATGAGTGATTAGGTATTTTCCTCCTTCAGGCCAGAGAAACTCAGAGAAATGTGGCACGCTGATGGTTTATTTGCTCTGCTAATGCCAGGCCGGTGAGGAATGCTGCAGGGAGAAAAGATCTACCCCAGATTTTTAGGTGCACTGTGGAAAATGTGACGAGAGGGGCACGGGTTGTAAATTCAGGTGTCATACTTCTTCCTGCTAGGAATGTGGTGCTATATAAAGCAACCAGGTTTCATATAGGAGATATTAAAGGAGTATTCTGCATGTCTACTATGGTTGTCAAATTTAGCAACATACAGAAAAACTTTGGATGCAATTATAAACAGGTTTCTTAAGACATTAATGAGTCATTAACGTCAGTAAATTTGAGAAGATTTATATGAAAAATGTTCAGATACATTCATTCTAATTCAAATTTTAGTTTGGCTTTATGGTGGCGCCAGAGGTCACGTCAACTCAATGGTTTATTATCAAGGGGTTATTTATGTATTCAACAAATACACAAATTGCCTGATACAAAAACTTGGTCAAAATCTTATGTGTACCATTTTTTGAAGGCAAACATCTCTGGGGTCAAATTGACCCCAAGGGTAAAATTTGTAAGTAAAATTTGAGGATAATAGGAGGGTTAAGTCCAGTACAGTGAAAACCATGCTGGCTTCATTCTGGATCATGTTTGATTAAGAAGAAAACCGTCCTCTCCCCGATTCTTCAGTTTCCTCCAGGCTGCACCCATCCTGCCTCCACCTTCAGCGTGCTTTTGTTGCAGTGTCTCCTCTTCATGCTGTGACTTCACTTCTCAAAACTTCTTTTTAGAAATGACTTTATCTCCAGGTCTCCTCTGCTGTGTGTTTAAACTCTGGTGTGTTTTTTGTTCACGCCTTGTTTCCTCTGTTGGTCTCCTGTGCGTCTCACTAACTGCTTCTCTCCTCTCTCCTTTTTTGCCATGCTTCAGCCTAGTGACCTGCGCAAGCACCGCAGGAAGGTAAACGTAGGCCTGCTTCACCGGGCTCTGCCGGCTGTGTTCTTGTTACCTTCACATGTGGTTCTTATTATTGTTCCTCCATCTCATTCCACGGTGTCAGAAATATCTGTTCTGTCTGGTTTCATTGATTTACTTCTATTGTTTTGGTTTCTTCATCCACACATGCATGTTTTTAAGACATTTGGAAGATCTATTTGCACTTTTAAAAAACTGTACTGCTGTTGCCAAAGTTGTCCATTTGTTCTCGATACCAGCCAGCTATTTGTCTTTTCCAGTTCCACCCAATCCTTCCTACACCCTCCAAACTGGAAAACGGTGCTCACTCATGTTATTTATCCCTTTGGCACAGTAAAAACTCTCCTACCAGTTCATTTATGTAACAAGCAAAAAAAAAAAAAGATTAAAGAGATGAAAAAAAAAAGATGAAAGGGGAAAGTTTATCAGTGGGGAGCACTGTAACATTAGCTAAAGAGGTTTAAATTTTTATTGTTTTCTTACATTTCCCATTAAACATGATTCTATTCGATTAGATAATACATTAACTGAAGTATAACGTTTTTAATCCCTTAGGAAAAACTCCCTCGGGGAAATAATGATGTTAGTAGCAGTTCAGTACAACAGATAAACAACATATATATTAAAGAACAAAATGTAAATATAAATAAGTAAATATAAATAAAAACTATACATGGAAATATGGCTGCCCCTGATGATTTAAGACATGTTCTTAATAGGGATGTAAATCACCAGTTTCATGACGATACAATGCGATATCGATTCTTTGGACAACGGTATGATACTTGGCGATATCACAAAGTCTGTCACGATTCGATTTCGCTATGATGTGATTCAGGAACCTTCAATTGATTTAACGATGATATTATGTACTCATGAAACACAATCAGCAACATTTCACCTGAAGCAAGAAAGAAATACAAAACAATTTTTGATAGTTTTGTTACTGAAATGTGAAACGACGTGCTGACCTTTGGGTGTTTGATAGTTTATAGAGGATTATGACCGTCTGTATGATCTAATCATGTTTTAAAATTTAAATTGGTTTAATTTAGGTAAGGTGCTTTTTTTTTTTTTTTTTTTTTAAACTTGTCGAGTCCAGCATTGCAACAGCAGAATTATGGTCTGGCTGCCATATTGTGCAGAACACATTTACTTTGCCAAGAGGAGGAGGTAAGGTGCTTTTTTGCCCCCACAATTACCTTATGGGTCTGATTGTTACATTGTAATGTTTGTATATTATATCAATTAATGATACAACATTATAATACAAATTATTGAATTATTGAATTTTATTATTTTTGTACTCCAACATTTGACCATGCTCTATCAAACTAAAAATGTGAAGTTTTGATTTTAATTAAATCAAAATATTTCTCATGTTCAAAATTAGAACTATTAACTTTACTTTACTGACTAACCTTTGATGATTTTGTTTTACTGTGATGCCTGGTAACCACAGTTTGCATGTCAGTGTGATCAGGCTTTGTTTCACTGTTTAATGGTTGGTGTGGAGGATGAATGACATTAAGCTCTCGCTGTTTTACTTTCTAACTTTATGAAATTTCATTAATCAGTGCGCTACAAAATCAAAAGATGAGATAACTCAGTGCACTCGTCTAATGATGCACTCCTGTCTTGCATGCAGCATGTATCCCTTGCTGTCAGGTCAACCGTATCTTACCCGGATACAGCAGAGCTGTTTTCTGATTGGCTGATATGTCTGGCTCCCGTTTAGCTCTGTGATGCTAACAGTATCTTGCTACACTTTCGCATATAGCGGTGTTACTCGGTGGGCGCTACACAATACATTTTAAAGCAGGAGAAATACCAGGTGTGGCATGTGAGGTAGCAAAAAGATTCAAATGTGTGTCTCGTTTACTGAGTGCGTGAGACTTGAGAGGAAAATTCAGAACGATGCGCAGTTGGGCAGAAACTGACACGTATGTCCGGCCAGGATTTTAAAATAAAGGCGTATATTAAAGATGACGATGTTGCTTGATGTTTTGAGTTTCCATCAAGGTGATTGGATCTTTGCTTAACCAATCGATGTATTGATCTAGATCGATGGATCATTACACCCCTAGTTCTTAATATAATGCCTTTCAAAATATTTTTAACTTTTAGCCACAGTTGAGAACATGTCTGAAATCAAGGGGGTTTTCTCACCTGGGTTGTTGGGAAGAGTTTTTCCAATATTCATGGCTTAGATGTCCAATTTTGTTTAAATATGCACCTGCAGCAAGCTCACCTGAGAGAGGTGGTCCGTGCTTGCTTTCAGTTGTCCCCTTGATTTAAAGCAGATGACTGGACTCGATAACATCAACTAGCTCATAGGATTTAGTCCAGCTCGATAAAGCAGGAGAATTTCTGTGGACACTTCTGCAGGTGTTATGCTGAATAAAGTTACCGCACCATCTCATGTCCGCTGTAGACACTAACAAGGACAAAAAGACACTCTTCTTCATGCAGAGTTTTTTACCTTTATATCGTAAAACATGTCACATATTGATAAGTATGTTCATTTTTATTATTTTATACAGGATGTTAAAACCTCCACTCAGTGTTATTTTTGACAGCATTTTAGGTGCATTTGTCTTTTACCTAAAATATCTTATAGCTTTAGTCATCATTCAGTCATCTAAATTGTTTTAATTTTAGTCTAGTTTTAGTTG